>CM053788.1:683776439-683991439 GCA_028749045.1 Cupressus sempervirens | reverse complement strand
AAAGAAAAATTATGTAGCAATGATATGAAACTACATACCTTTTCCGTATGGTGAGTCCAAATAGCCTCAATGTCATATCAAAAAGATGATCAAAGAAAACATTGTTACCTACAAAAACATAAAGGGATAATCAATCCAAAATGAGTTATGTATAAGTAAACTAAATTACACTTTAAATAATAACAATTTTAAAGCACCTAGAAGCTTTCATAATTTTAATGGAAACATGGTTTTTTTGTTCAGCAACAATGTCCCTACAAATGAACCAGTACTAGTCACATGGACTACTCCAAGAAATGGATCAGCTTCAGTAGTACTAGTCTTTGTTGCTCTATCAATTGAAGGTCAATCTATTAGTGCACAAAATAGGTACATGAGTGCGAAATCCA
Organism: Cupressus sempervirens; assembly: GCA_028749045.1. Taxonomy (NCBI): domain Eukaryota; kingdom Viridiplantae; phylum Streptophyta; class Pinopsida; order Cupressales; family Cupressaceae; genus Cupressus; species Cupressus sempervirens. Next base: position 683,991,050 of record CM053788.1, on the reverse strand, counting down.
TGCAACAAAAAATAATGGATGATTATCACATTACAAAATATAGCAAAATTAAGGTTTTACCAATTGTAGTGAGCATAGAAAAGGATGTTTGCATGCTCCTTGTTGCCGATAATGCACAAGGCAATATTGGACTGCCGACCGAAGGAGGCATCTGCACTTCATCATGAGCTTCAAAGAATACAATATTATTAGCAAAGACATTTGTAATGGATAAAGATCAAATGGGATCCTAGCTAGAAGCATCCAAAAAAAAGTTCAGTGTTATAATGTTGATGAAAACAAACAAACAAAGTGTTACTTACATGAAGGTTGTGCTCTACAACCCTCACCATGTTCACCATGTGATGTCACAACTTTCACATATTTTTGTACAAGAACACATAATATTTTAGATCAATGATCCATAAGATACTATAAAATATTAACATCTATTGAACTTCTATTATTGCTTTAGATTAGTTACTACTTACCTTCAAAGATTGGACCCTATGGTCCAATTCTTATTTTAGTACCTCTTTCTCCTTGCTTGTGTTACACTCGATGATAATGTTATCAATTTCATCAGTGTATCTTTGTTTGAGGTTTCGGGCCATGAACATAGTGTCAACACTAAGGGTGATGTCATGTAGAAATGACACCCATATTTCAGATCGCATTTGATCTGCTATCATTCTAGCTTTTTCCTATCATTTGTGACATCAATATAAGTAAAATTTCATCAAAATAACTCCAAAGCCATAAAGAAAATAACATTATAATACAAAATTTTTTCTATATAACAATAAAAATTACAATAATTAATATTTACCTCTACTTAAGGTGTGTGAGATGGTGCAACCCTGACTGTGTGTGGTGGTCTACCCATATTTCCCTATGAAAAAGATTACTAATTCTTAGAAATCAAAAATGAAATAAAGTATTTGACATGTTGTACTTAATGTTTGTATCTGCACATATGGTTTTGAAAGAAAAATTTGGTGTAACTAATGTGTATATCGGCAAAATTCAAAAATAGTAAAATTTCATCAAAATAACTCCAAAGCCATAACAAAAAGAACATAATAATATGAAATTTGTTTCTATATAACAATAAAAATTATAATAATTAATATTTACCTCCACTGAAGGTGTGTGAGATGGTGCATCCCCGCTTATGCGTGGTGGTCTACCCATGTTGCCCTCTGAAAAAGATTAGTACTTCTTAGAAATCAATGGTGAAATGGAAGTATTTGACATGTGCTTAATGTTTGTATCTACACATATGGTTTTGAAAGAATTTTTTGGTGTAACTAATGTGTATATCTATAAAATTCAATATCAGTAGTGTAGACACCTAAAAATCTTTTAGAAAATAAAGTATTTTTATTTTTTGAAAAAGTCCCTAATGACATCATCATTTATTAATTATTTATTTATTTAATTTATTTATTTATGTTTATGCCATTAAATCCCTTTATCTTAATTAAAAATATTTAATTATGGAATCCCTCTCAAAAATATTTAAATCTTATTTAAACATTATTTCCTTATTTATTAATTATTTAATTAATAAATTGACCAAAATTTTCAAAATAATTTATTTATTTATTTTTTGCCCAAAACTTGGCCAATTTCTTTAAGACCACTAACCTCTTCCAAAATCTTCTAATCCTTCTTTAATTTCGATTAAAGGCTAATCCCATCATTTCCTACCCCTAATCCCAACTCAAAATATTTAATTAAGATTAAATATTAATCCTCATGTTTATTAAAAATACTTTAATAAATATCTCCTCAACACAAACCCTTGAAATAAATAAAACTTTATTTATTTTCTAAAAACCTTATTTATCCTCATCCTGGGAAGTTCTAGACTCTTCTAGAAAGTCTTCATCCTCATCCAAAGCCTAGACTCTTCTAGAAGATGTCAATCCTTATCTTTGACCCTAATCCTAATCCCCCCTAACCTTGTCACATTCCCTAAACATGGGCTAAGACTTGCTAACCCAAGCCAAAGCCAACAAATATCTCCTCCTTCACCCACCCTCATTAAATGCCATCCACTTGCCCATCTCTAACAAACCTAATCTAATCTTAACCCAAGCCTAATCCAAGTCTTAATCATTTGCACATTCCTAAGTCAAGCTTAAGACTTTCTTAATCCAACCCAAGTCAAAATATCTCAACTCTCTCACAAATATCCCAATCATAAAACTTTATAAAGCCCACAAAGTCATAAATGACTCTTACAAGCCCATTCATTGCTCTTACAAGCCATTATGAGGGTCTTTATGAGCTTTGAGCCTCTTTTGTTGACCTCTCAACCCCTCTTGCTCTAACCAATGACCCTATGACATGTGTCACTTCTTGATTGGTTGTAAGGAAGCACAATCCATGTGCTCTCCTCTCATTCAATCTAAACCTTCCATAAGCTTTCTCCCATCCTTGCATCCTAGCCCTTGATCCCTCAAGCCCTTTGCCTATTTAAAGAATCCTCTCCCAAGCCATTTTAACACAATCTAGAAAGTAAAGCCATAATGCCATTTTGAGAAGCTATTTTTTACATCAAATTCATTCACCAAAATCTATCAAAAATCCTCTATTGAAGCCCATTTGAGCATTTGAGCATACATACATAATCAAGTCATCTTAGCTATTAGACACACCTCTACATCAAGTGATCATCCTCATTGAGAGAGCCTATCCATGGCTCATATTCTCATTTGAGGACTTCACTTTGTCTCTCATGAAGTTATGTTAAATTAGTATGCAAATGCTTTTTGATTGTTTTAATTTAGTGTTTCTAACATACTAAAGTAGCATATACAAGTAGAATTCCATCAAAATAACTCCAAAGCCATAACGAAAAGAACATAATAATATGACATTTATTTCTATATAATTTCAACAATTAAAATAATTAAGGTTCACCTCCATTGAAGAAGGTGTGTGAGATGGTTCATCCCTGCCTATACGACATGGTGGTCTATCCATGATGCTTGTAAAAAAGATTAGTAATTCTTAGCAATCAGCAATGAAATGAAAGTAATAGACTTACCAAAAGAAAATATTAATAATAAAGTAGATTGTATATATAAATCATTTATTTTAAGTTAGCCAAAAATTTGGTGTAACTAATGTGTATATCTAAAAAAATATTTGACATGTTCTACTTAATGTTTATATCTACACATATAGTTTTGAAACAAAAAGTTGGTCGTACATGACCCCATCATAGTTGACATTGATTGTACCTAGACAAATATTTCATTGATCATCACCTTCATCCATGTCATCATCATCATCACCATCATCGTACTTGTCACTTTGATCATTGTCGTCACTACCACTATCTTCATTGCCATCATCATCATCTTCATCGCCATTGTCATAACCATCATCACCATCATCATAATTGTCTTCATCAGCATGATCATCATCATCATCATCATCATCATCATCATCATCACCATCACCATCATCACCATTACAATCAGCATGACCAGAATCATTATCTTCTTCTTCTTCTTAATCATTGGGTAATAGTCATTTGTGATAATCATTTACTTCATCTTGTGCTTCTTCAGTATCTTCTTCTTCATCACATTATACTTTACCAACCTCTTCTTGGATCATGTATAATAGAAAATTACCAAGCTGGTTTGTGTGGAATGCCAAAGTAAAACACTTGCTTGCATTGGCTTGGAAGAACATAGGGCTCATCTCCAACTGGCTCAAATGACCTTATATTAATCATTGTAAATCCACTATCATGTTCAATAATAGTCCTATCAAGATCATTTCAATTTAGCCATAGCTTGTACTATTTGACAAAAAATAGAACTATTTTGATGAATTAAAACCGCACTCAAGTATATCATCTAAAATGCCATAGTATCTATTTTTAAATTGTTGAGGATGTATGTCAGTTTTAGATGAAATATTGGTGACCACAAAGATTGCACTTATCTCAGAATCACACATTTTTTTCATTTCGTCTAACTTTTTTATGCAAAATTTATGGCCATCATAGTACATAGCTTTGTGGTGTTTGACCTACAATTATTCAAAAATGTTAATATTATTTGCATTAATTTGTGAGTTGATATTAAACTTATGGCTCATGATTAGTAATCTTATGTGTACCTTTGTATCCCTTAAGCCATATATTGGATCAAGTACCATTGGCGTAACATTGGGATCTCTATTATTATGAGCTTCTTTAACCAATGATGCAACACTATCCCATGTTAATGAGCAACTATTTTCTTGAGACTCTTCAATCCATACCATCATCCAATCAAAGATTGTTTGCAATATACAAATGTAGTGCATCCCACTCATGACCAACTATAAAGAAATAATTAAACCAATTAGAAACTACTTATATTAATGATGGATAAGAATTAATAAACTAAAAAAAAACTTATAATTACCTCTCACTCTCCTCAATCTACCTTTCCCCGTCAAGTACTCCCCTTCGAATTTGTCATTAGAGTTGAGATCCCAAATGTAACCTACATGGATGTTTGCTGCAAACTTTGGAATATATTCACTAATGTACACCATGGTCTAGTATACCATATATCCCTCTACCATAGAACCCTTAGGACATGCTCTTTGTCAAACCAAGCCCTTCATAAATTTCAACTATCTCTCAACTATCCACATTGGCCTAGTTTGTATACGTCCACACAATTCAATCTCCTCAACTTGATGTATAAGGTAGTGTTCTTGAGCATTGAAAAAAAGTTGAAGGTAGACACTTGCTTTCTTAAACTTCTTGAATGACAAGATTTCATCTTCGGACCACAAACTGGACATGCGAATTTTCTTTTTATTTGAAGACTTAGAAGATCATATACAATTATCATGCACGACTTAAGAATACAATAGTAATATGTAAGCACTATAACAGACCAAAAATATGTTATCTTAACAATATAACATACCGTAAAAATGAGTTAGCCCAGGGGCATCATGTATTTGTTGGAAATATAGATGGAGTGACTAAGAGCGGGGGTGAATCAGTTACCACAAAAATATTTCATAGATCCCTTAAATGTTAACAAAAAAAAATTGATTACTATTGTAGCTTGGTAAACATACAGAAATTATTGTAACTCAGTAAATGTAAAGTATGTATTACTTTAGCAGATCTAACATTAACAGTAATAACTTGCAAATATGAGAGAAAAGAGATGAACACAAGAGACACCAGATTTAACGTGGAAACTCAATATGGAAAAAACCACCAATGTAACTAGTTACTATTTTTCACTCTTATAAAGTGAGTCCTATTAGGAGCTAACCTGGTTAAAGGTTAAAAATCACACTGTTAGGTGTGACCTTGTTAGAGGATTTAATCACCCTATTAGGAGTGTTCTTATGAGAGGTCTTAAAAAAATTCAATGAAACTGTCACCTTGTTAGAGGATTTGCAACTAGCTATTAAACCAACTCTATTAAGAGATTTTAGTTCACTGCTACAATGGTTAGAGAGTAACAATGAAATGACCTGATTGTGATGCAACTGAATTGCTAAATCTAGATCTTTGTTCTACTCAAAATTAGATCCTTCCTCATTGAATATTACTTTTTTGGTCCACAAGGATATCTACTTATTTCAAGTTCTCTCTCACTCTTTCCTTCTCAATTCAATCAACACACTTGAACACACTTGAAAATCACAACTTGACCTTGTATTTATATCATCCAGATTGTCAATTTAGCTCAATACAAATTAGAATGACCAATAATCATTACCATAGTCAGCTAGAACCAATACTTGAAATAGTTAAGCTTCATATGTCAAAATAAAAAAATCTTTCATTAGTCAATCCTGCTCAGTAAACACTGGTTCTGAGATAATTTTCTGTGTTAACCACCAGAAGCTCGATTAACACTAAAAACTCGCAAAAATCTTTTGGCAACCAAATGGACTCAGTTAACACTAACTCTATCTAGCTTTTCTTTATTAACCATGGGAACTTGGTTAACATTATTTTTTGGCATAATTTCCTTTGATGCCTGAGTGAGCTTGGTAGATACTGTCTTTGCAGAGTAATCTTTAGGAATACTCGGTAGACAAGGAAAACTATCTTGCTGACCAAGTGAGCTTGGTAAGAACTAATTGACAACTGATATGACATTTGTGTGATATCAAAGACAACACAAAATTAGACAATTATATCCAACAATCTCCCTCTTTGGCATTGATGGCAACACATGTCATAGCAAAATGAAATTTGAGAACAAGACAGAAAGTTTTTCCCTTTTAGATTTTGCATCAAAAACTTCTACTTCAATGTAGTAATCTCTCTCTATGAAGGAATTACATGACTTCTATGATAGTATACTTCTCCTCAAAAAGATATAAACAAATTGCAGAAAGATATGATAGTAAACTTCTCCCTCTTTGGCAACACATGCCAAAGACAACACATACCAAATTAGTATCAATGTACCTTGAGTACTAATTCATATGCGATATTCTCTTGACTATGCTACATCAACTAAGTGATCTTCAACTTTGTTCTTGTTGATGCATCACTAAAACTTCATTTCGTAAGCTTCAGATAAGGGAATGACCACTAACTTACCTCTTAGATATAGGAATGCATCCTTAGATAATGGCTTGGTAAATCTGTTTGGGATCTATTCTTTTGCATGGACATATTCTAATTTAATTTCTTTGTCCTACACCAATTCTCTGACAAAATGATATTTTATAGCAATGTGCTTAGTTTTGGAGTGCATCATTGGGTTCTTTGATATGTTGATTGTGTTGGTGTTATCACAAAACATGACAACTGGTTCCTTGATCTCAACCTTCATACCTTCCAAAAATTGTTTAAACCAAACAATGCTAGAGAAATTCACTATTGCTGCAACATATTCTGCTTCTGTTATGGATTGGGATGTGTAGTTTTGCTTCTTGCTTGTCCAAGATACAAACTTTTTTCCAAGAAAGAATGCTCTAGCACTTGTGTTTTTTCTATCATCAAGATTTTCTGCCCAATCAACATCAGTGAATACCTTTAAGTCTAGATTTCCTCCAAGTTTGTACCATAATCCATAGTCTTCAGTGCCTTTCAAATATCTCAAGATTCTTTTAATTACCATCATATGATTTTCTCTAGATTTTTTCCAAAATCTTGCCATTATACCAACTACTAGAGCAATATCAAGTCTTGTGTGAACTACATACTGTAATTTCCCAATCATTGATCTATATAAGGTTTGATCTACTCTTTGGAGTCATCATCTTTGGTAAGCTTTAGTCCAATACACATGGGGGTTCCAACTAGTTTTGAATCTTTCATTCCAAACTTCTTAAGTATCTCCTTGATGTACTTATATTGAGTAATGTAGATACCATTCTTGCTCTATTGTATCTGCAATCTAACAAAGAATTTTATCTCACCAAACATGGACATTTTAAACTCTTTGTTCGTTTGCTTTGAAATTTTTTTACATAGATCATCATTCCCTGTAAATAGAGTATCATCCACAAATATCTCTACCAATACAATCTTGTTTTCTAGTCCTTCCTTGATATACAAACTATTGTAATCATTTGTTCTCTTAAAACCAATTTGTATAAGGTAGTTGTGTAACCTTTCATACCATGTTGTAGGAGCTTTTTTCAAACCGTACAATACTTTGTGTAATTTGTAGACCATGTCACTTTTGTCTGGATCAACAAAACCTTTTGACTATTCAATGTAGACTTCTTCATCAATAATACCATTGAGAAATGCATATTTAACATCCATCCGATATACTTTGAATGCTTTTTATACTACATATGCAAGTAGGGTCCTAACACCTTCCAATATTGTAACGGGAGAAAAAGTTTCACCATAATCAATGCCTTCTTCTTGAGAGAAGCCTTTACATACAAGTCTTGCTTTGTTTCTTGATACTTTACCATCTTCATATATCTTATTCCTGAATACCTATTTTTTTCCAATCACATTTTTATCTTTAGGTCTAGGTACAAGAGTCTAGGTTTTGTTCTTCTCAATTTGTTCTATTTATTCATTCATAGCCTCAATCCAAGTTTCATTTTCCAATGCATCTTTAACACTTCTAGGTTCAAATATAACAAGTAAACATGTACCTTTTAGATTACTTCTTGTCATAGTACCTTCTGATTTATCTCCAATAATTTGATCAGGTGTATGATGCCTTTTGACATACTCGGCCAATATAGGTTCCTTGCCTTATGAATAAATTGCATTATCGTCCTCTTGAATTTCAACTTGAGACTCAAGTTGTTCAGTCTTTGGCTTGGGTCCTTCAGACTTGGTAGGCATTAACTAAAATGTCCCTTTTTCTAATTTCCTATGATATTTCAAGCCTCTAATCAGATTTTCAAAATCAAACAACCAATATTACAAAGATCCACCAATTTCTCAATAAACCCCAAATCAGGTATGTCCGAAATAGTGCCAAAAACTTCACAACTTCACATATTATTAATAAATCTGAAATGAAAATTTTTACAAAAATTTCAGCAGAAAAATGGCCTACAAAATTACATTTCTAGATTTGTATAGCATCTGCACAACAGCTCACAAACGTAGGACAAAAACTATGCTCATCGGGCTCCCGAAATAACACAAAAATGCCTGAAAACACTAATAAACTATCTCAGAAGTTTAACCACCTCCCAATACATATATTCAGCTCTATTTTAACATCTTAAATTCTTAAATACAGCAGCAACCCAAATTGATATGAAATACTCAACCGGAAACACCAAACTCTTCCAAAAAACACACCCGAAAAACCACAAATCTGCACTATTCAGCACAAAGGCAAACTCTGCATGAGCATGCACATGGAATGGCTTCAAACTCCCATCCTTAGCCTTCCTAGAAACTTGAAAACTCCCATTCTTGGGTCTCCTTCTCCACAGGTTTGGCAGCCTCTGAAGAATAACAAAAAAATGAGCAAAAATCAAGTTCTGGAATGAGCCCAAAATGCCTCCAAACCTCTTAAAAGAGGGCATAACCCTAACTCACATCCAAGAGGGGTTAATAAAATATATTTTAATAATAATTTTCATTTATTAGTCCATTAGCTTCCAAATATTATCCCCTTTCTTTGAAACTTCACCTTTTTGGGCCTGCCTGCCTTAGGAAATATTATTATTTTTAATTATTTGAAAAAAGGACATGACAAGTCCTCCCCTCCCAAATATTGCTTGTCCTCAAGAAATGGCTAAACAATAAACCAATCAATCCACCTAGATCCCAAATTTAGTCATGAACTATACTACTATCAATTAAAACAGGCTCTTGCAATACCCTCTGCAATATAACCAAGAGGAATCCATACCCAAACTGACAATTATAGCTCAACCAAACTCCAAAATCAACACTACCACAGTCAGAAACCCATGAGACACAAACTCTTAGAACATCAAAACCCAAGTAAAGTGGATAAATCAAACTACCAACATCATAAATACCATCAACGCATCCCACTGGCCTATACAGAATTTAAAATCCAACTCTACAATAATGGTGAATGCTCCTGAATGAAACTATACCATGTATGGAGAATCCATACACTGTACAACTCCTGCAGTCAACACAACTCTACAGATCATCGACCACTATCTCATAACCATAACTCCCATGCACTGTTGATGGTGAAAAGACATTACAAAATAAATAGCAAGAAATGGAACCCAAACCAAATTTTCCTGCCATCAACTCCTCAACACAAGGATCAAATGCTAACTGATGTACATACCCTGCAATATAATGTTGATAAAAAAAACCAAACTCAATCAACAACTCACCATGAACAAGTGATACAACCCACTGTGACTGATCACTAGCTAAGTCAGGAGATGTCATAGCCAAAGGAGTAGAATCAATAACAACACCCACTGAAGCATCACTCCAAAACTCTTGCTCTAAGTCATGTATTATCAAGCTGTCAACTACAGAACCTGTTGCCATGTTTTGCCCAACACAACTCTCATCCCAAGGTGTCAACCTATCCCATAACTGATGATAAGCATTAGGAACCAAAATACATCTTTGTATCATCATCTCATCAACATGGTCATCAAAGGTGAATTGATGAGCATACCTCACAATATAATGTTGATAGAATGCGCCAATCTCAGTCAGTGGCTCAGACTGCAATCTAGATGAAACTAACTACAACTGATTATTAACCATGTTGGTACTAACTAAGTTACCTCTAAAGATATCACCAAGGGAGTAGTATTACTAGTAGGAACCATGCCAACTACTGGCTCACCAACATCACACATGATCTTTGATACATCTCTAGTCTCCATGCCATCAGTACTAGAGGCCACCACCATGTTAGGCATACAACAATCTACTACAGCACCCAACTCAACTGAACCTGACTCTAGTGGGAACAAACCTGATATGCCAATGTTAGTATCAAGGATGGATGCATCCCCATCTCTACTATCTCTGACAATCTCGGCCATGGACATCCTTGGATCACCAAACACCACAACTTGTGACTGTATAGAATCAGGTAAAGACTGCAGTCACTCTAATTCCATGGTCACCTTAGCCAAATGAAACTATGACTCCTCGAAAGCCAACTATGTACTCTCAAGAATCTTAGAAGTCACCTCGAGTTGCTGAGTAAGCTCACTCACCTCATCTTCCTTGGCCAATAATGCATTGTATATTGTACTCCCCCACTCCATAAGATAATCTTTGTTGGCTACCAACTGCATATAATTCTGTCTAAGAATCTGGATAGCCTCCCATAAAGACTGGAAATCTATCAAGGAAAGATAACTACCTCCCTGCTCATCACTAGTAGGAGAACCCCATCCATAAATTGCTAACAACTGACGAGCAGCGTTGAAATGCTGGCAAGAGATAGAAATGTCTCGCTCACTAACTCTCAACTGATTAGACGCATGATGGCACTATCTAGACTATCTCCTACAAACCTCCTCTGATGCACTGTCTAAAGGAATATCCTCAAAGTTACTAGTCTCTAGAGTATTACCATCCATATCCTATGAATCAAATTCAAAGCTCATATCAACATACAGAGTATCAAAAACTATAGCACTATTGTCCAACTCCTTTGTACCAAAAGAAACTACCAAGGAATCTAAGTCTTCAAAATTGCCCACTGCATCCTCTTGGATGTCATCAATGCCAATTTGATCCTGGGACTCATTTGTACACACTGCCAAATATGAAAGATCATCAACACATTCTAGCAAGTATGGTCGACTGGATATATGAACAAAGCCCAACACCGGTGTATAAAAACTAATACCAACATCAGACAAGCTGCTAGCACAAGAAAAGACAACACCATGCAATCTGCTAATCAAATCCATGATAGCACCCAAACAAACACTGCTACCAAAAAGTGTTAAAGATCTCCAGTCAAATGAATCCCAAATGCCAATATAACAATCTCGAGTCCATATCTGTAAACTAGAATTAACTGGTAACTCAAGCAAACTCCTCACCTGAGTAATATGACCAATACCAACTAACTCCACATACCTGTCGTGATGAGATAATGAAGTCAAAATACTATCTTTGTTCACTTTCGGCTAGCTAGACAAATCATGTGAAGTACTACCAGCCTCAACCTCATGTGATGAAGCATCTAACTGTGCCTGGTACTCTTTCTCAGCAAAGTCGTGAATGCTCAATGTCTTCTCATCTCTATCAGGTATCTCACCATCATGCACAACAACATCCTCATAATCATCATCTAAACCCACTACCTCCTATGGCAGAGTAGAATCTGAGACCTCTGCCTGGCTATAAGCTAGTTTCTCAAACTCCTCATGCAAGTTCTTGGTAATTGTGTCATCTGCCCTGTGAGAAAATCTACCAAATAGAAATCCAGTCAACTTATCCACCTTAGCTGGGTCAGACCACATGTCATTCATAATACGGTGGTGCTCAATCAACTATTTAGACATGTCATGGCTTATTTTCCTAAGTTTATCTCGAATGTCTAAATAACCATCCTTCTTACTGTTCTGACTCTGGATATCAATTGTCCAAGATTGTGTCCTCTGAGACTCTGTACTATACATGTCCATTCTAGATAAAGTAGAGTGTAACCCCAATAGGTTATAACTTCTTCAAACACCAAGAACTAACATGCAAATGATTATAAGTAGCATGCAACCTTAGATTTTGACATGCAGTTGATTAGAAGCAACATGCAACCACCAAATTCACCAAGAACTAACATGAAAATGATTAGAAGTAGCATGCAACCATAGATTTTGACATGCAGCTGATTAGAAGCAACATTCAACCACCAAATTCACCAAGAACTAACATGAAAATGATTAGAAGTAGCATGCAACCATAAATTTTGACATGCAAGATTTGAGTAGTTGTCAAAACTGACATGCAAACTTCTACAAACCCTTAGGCTGGCAAGATCATAGCTCTGATACCACTAAAATGTCCCTTTTTCTGATTTTCTATGATATTTCAAGCCTCTAATCAGATTTTCAAAATCAAACAACCAATATTACAAAGATCCACCAATTTCTCAATAAACCCCAAATCGGGTATGTCTGAAATAGTGCCAAAAACTTCACAACTTCACATATTATTAATAAATCTGAAATGAAAATTTTTACAGAAATTTCAGCAGCATAATGGCCTACAAAATGACCTTTCTAGATCTTTATATAATTTACACAACATCTCACAAACGTAGGACAAAAACTATGCTCATCGGGCTCCCGAAATAACACAAAAATGCCCGAAAACACCACAAAAACACTAATAAAATATCTCAGAAGTTTAACCAGATTCCAATACATATATTTAGCTCTATTTTAACATCTTAAATTCTGAAATATAGCAGCAACCCAAACTGATATGAAATACTCAACCGGAAACACTAAACTCTTACAAAAAACACACCCGAAAAATCAAAAATTTGCACTGTTCAGCACAAAGGCAAACTTTGCATGAGCATGCACATGGAATGGCTTCAAACTCCCATCCTTAGCCTTATTAGAAATCTACAAACTCCCGTTCTTGGGTCTCCTTCTCCAAAGGTTTGGCAGCCTCTGAAGAATAACAAAGAAATGAGCAAAAATCAAGTTCTGGAATGAGCCCAAAATGCCTCCAAACCCCTTAAAAGAGGGCATAACCCTAACTCACGTCCAAGAGGGGTTAATAAAACATATTTTAATAATAATTTTTATTTATTATTCCATTAGCTTCCAAATATTATCCCCTTTTTCCGAAACTTCACCTTTTTGGGCCTGCCTGCCTTAGGAAAGATTATTATTTTTAATTATTTGAAAAAGGGACATGACATTAACTCAGTAGCTTCAGATTGTAACTCAGGTCCATGTGACTCAGTTTGAATTTTTTGCAACTCAATAACTATATTGGGATCAACAAATGAAGTCTCCTTATCATCAAATATGCCTAGCAAAGTATCAGATTTGAAGTAGACAAATCTTTTTTAGTCTTCTGGTTCTTTCTTGCTTTCTTCTTCAATCTTTTATGCAAACTCATCAATTCTCACATGTGCAGTTTCTATGATTTTGTGAGTAGAAAAATTCAAATATTTATATGCCTTGATTTTGCAGGAGTATCCTAGAAATATTCCTTCATCACTTTTTACATCAAAATTGCCTTTTCTAGAATCTTTCAAGATATAGCATTTAGTTTCAAATACTTTTAGGTAACTTACATTAGGTTTGTATTCATACCATAGTTCATAGGGAGTCTTGTTTGAATCCTTCTTCAAATGAACTCGATTTAAAGTATGGACTACATTGTTGATAGCTTCCTTCCATTATTTGATTGCAACATTATTTTCAATCATTAGAGTCCTTACACAATCCATGATGGATCTATTTCTTCTTTCAGCTATTTCATTCTGATCGGGAGTACTAGGGGTTGATACCTATCTTTTGATTCCTCTTTCAATGCAAAAGTTATTGAATTCATTAGAAATGAATTCACCATCTCTGTCTGATCTTAAGCATTTCAATCTTTTCCCTATTTTCTTCTCTACTCTTGCCAAATACCATTTGAATTTCTCAAATGCTTCTGACTTTTCTCTTAGGTACATAGTAGTCATCATTCTGGAGTAGTCATCAACACAAAGAATAAAGAATTTTTCTCCACTATAGCTTTCTGCTCCAATAGGTCCAGATAATTTAGTATGCACAATTTCCAAGATATCTTCTGATTGATAGTTTTTACTTTTAAAACTAGTCTTTCCCATTTTGCCAATTTGATAGTTCTTGCATAAACCAACATCTGCTTTCTTTAAACTAGGTATACCTCTTAATTTTCTAAATTTGCTTACTTTCACCATGTTATCAAATTTGAAATGACATAACCTTATGTGCCATAACCAACTTTCTTCTACTTGAGCAATAAGGAATGAGCAATTGCCAAGATCAAGATAAAATAGGTTACCTTTTGTTTGTTTGCCTGATCCAATCAGTTTTCCTTTGTCACCTAGTAGTCTTGCCTTGCCATGCATGAATTCTACCTTAAATCCAATGTTGATTAGTTGTGCCACACTTATCAAATTATGTTTTAGTCCTTCAACCCAATAAGCATTGTCACATACAAGTTCATTGGTTAATGATATACGACCCTTTCCTTTGATACAACAAGTTTTATTGTTTCCAAATGTTACACTACCTCCATCATAATGTTCAAAATGTTCAAACTTTGTTCTATCTCCAATCATATGGTGTGAACATCCACTATTTATGATCCATGTATCATTTTTACTAACATGAGATACAAGTGTCATCTTATCTCCTTGATTATCAGATTCATCTTTAATAGCAATGTACACTATTTCATCTTCACTGTTATAGAATCCTTAGCCATAAAGAAAGTTTTCTTACCTTTGTCCTTGTATGATTTGTGAATTTTGAAGTCCTTTTTTCTTTTGTACTTGTGACTCTTATTTTCATCTTTTCTCTCTTTGTTTGGGCACCTAGCAGCAATATGACCAACTTCTTCACATGAAAAACAAATTAGGAAAATTTTACCTTTGTATTTTCCTCTACTTCTAGAGTATTTCTTTGCAAGCAAAGCTTCAACAACTTCAAGATCACTATGTGAGCTTTCCTTGGTTTCTTCTTCACTATCTAACTAATTTTCCTTTATCTTCTTTCATTTTTCTTTGAGTGAAAGTTTGGCCTCAAATGCAAATTCAACATTTTTGGAAGCTGGAACATAATTGTCAAAGTTGTCTAGCTCAAAAGTTGTCAATCTTTCTACTAAGGCATCCAAACCTATCTTGTTATTTGGATCACATCTCACTTCTTGAATAACAGATACTCTGATTGCATAGATGAGAAGCAACATTCTAAGAATTTTACTTACAATGGTTTCTTCTTTGATTTCTCCTCCAAATGCTCTAATTGCATTGACCCTAGCTTTGATTCTTTTCACATATTTGGTAATATTTTCATCTTCTCTCATTCTCATTTGATCAAATTATCCTCTAAGGCTTTTTGCTTTGGCTCTCTGTACATTGTCATCACCTCCATAGATGTCCTTGAGTTTGTTCCAAATTTCAAAAGTAGTTTTACAATCTTTGACCTCATCAAATTCTTCATAGCTAAGAGCATATGCAATGTCAATCATCATGATTTTATGGTTATTTTTCTCAGCAAGATCTTCAATGGATAATGTACCAATGGGAGTTTTGTATTCTAAATCAAGGTATTTGCAACCTAAATCACTAACGGTAGCTAGAGGAAGCCTCATGAGTCCTTGGCATACTAAAAAGTTATCTCTATTAAGTCCTGGAATCTCTCTCTTATAAGACATCCTGATCTTTAGCTTAGGTCCTTGGAACCTTCTTGCAAACACAAAAGTCTCTAATACCAATTGTTGGAAATATAGATGGAGTAACTAAGGGGGGGGGGGGGAAGGGGGTGTGAATCAATAGCCACAAAAATATTCCATAGATCTTGTAGATGTCAACAAAAATAAACTAATTACTGTCGTTGCTTGGTAAACATACAAAAATTGCTATAACTCAGTAAATGCAGAATATGTATTACTTTAGCAGATATAACATTAATTGTAATAACTTGCAAACATGAGAGGAAAGAGATGAACACAAGAGACACCAAATTTAATGTGGAAACCCAATATGGGAAAAACCACCGATGTAACTAGTTACTATTTTTCACTTTTCTGAAGTGAGCCCTATTAGGAGTCAACCCAGTTAAAGGTTACAAAACACACTATTAGGTGTGACCTTGTTAGAGGAATTAATCACCCTGTTAGGAGTGGCCTTGTGAGAAGTCTTAAAAAAATTCAATGGAATTGTCACCTTTTTAGAGGATTTGCAACTGGCTATTAAACCAACTCTATTAAGAGATTTTAATTCACTGCTACAATGGTTAGAGAGTAACAATGAAATGACTTGATTGTGATACAACTGAATTGTTAAATCTAGATCTTTGTTTTGCTCAAAATTAGATCCTTCTTGATCGAATATTACTTTTCTATTCCATAAGGATATCTACTTATCCTTCAAGTTTTCTCTCACTCTTTCCTTCTCAATTCAATCAACACACTTGCACACACTTTAAAATCACAACTTGACCTTATATTTATATCATCTAGATTGTCAAGTTGGCTCAATACAAATTAGAATGACCAATAATCATTACCATAGTTGGCTAGAACCAGTACTTGAAATAGTTAAGCTTCATATGCCAAAAGAACAAAATCCTTCATTAACTGACCTTGCTCTATAAACTCTGGTTCTGAGACGATTTCCTGTGTTAACCAACAGAAAATTGATTAACACTATGAACTTGCAAGAATCCTTTGGTAACTGAGTGAACTCAATTAACACTATTTTTTGCCATAATTTCCTTCGATGCCTAAGTGAGCTCGGTAGACACTATCTTTGTAGAGTAATCTTTAGGAACACTCGGTAGACAAGGAAAATTGTCTTGCTGACCAAGTGAGCTCGGTAAGCACTAACTGACAACTGATATGACATTTGTGTGACATCAAAGACAACAAATAATTAGACAATTGTATCCAATAGTATTGTCCATATAAGAATTGCATGGAATTGAAATTGTTGATGTCCTATTAGTCTAGAGATGTCATACATAGTGACACCATTCCATAACTTCAACAACTCATCAATTGGGGGCTCAATATAGATTTTCATATCTTTAACTTGGTACTTACCTAGTAATTGAATGAACATAAACATTACATAATTATTATGACCATTTTCATGCACTGTTTATAAATTAATTTAGATAACTCTTAAATGAAAAAATACATGGCATAATCATTGACAACATTATGTACTCCCTCTTTATGGACATCCAAGGAGGAATGTTACTGTTAATAACAAAATTAGGCCACACTGAGCAAATAGATCTCATATCTCTAAATGGATTGGCATCGTCCACTGCCAATGAAAGTTTCAAATTATGAGGTTCTTCTTTAAAGTGTGATCATGTTTCTTCTATATCTTTAAATGCAGAACCATCTACAAGAATTCACATAATGTCATCTTGACTTCTATTATGTGCATGGTAATCCATAAATTGTGCCAAGCTAGTGCACTTGAATAATCGTTGAAGATGTGAAATAATGGGAATGTACTAAAGAACCTTGTGAGGCACCTTTTTGGCTATTTGATCTCACTGATATCTACTAATATGACAATTAGGGCATTCTATTGCAAATTCATGTTGTTTATGATATAGAATATGATCATTGGGACATGCATGTATTGTCTAATACTTCATTCCAATCCGATTCACAATCGTAGATGATTCTCGATATGAACGAGGCAAAATGTTTGATGGTGGTAACAAAAACTCACCTATCAACCTACAAAAACAAATATGCATTATTACTATAATGAATAGTAACTGTATGCTAACATTGAAGATGAAAAAATGGCATACCTTAGCATACATGACATTGCTACATTGGATAAACCATTCATAACCTTTAAGTTCACCAACAACACCATAGTCAAGAGAAGAGTTGTTTGGGAGCCTTCATATAGGGGATTGTGTGCCTTCTCAAGTAAAGGTATATCAAGACCATCTTTATCATCATTATCACATGTGCTAGTACCATCATTGTGAGCCTCTTCAACTTGCTCCCATACCATCTTCTTCAATCATGTCCTCTGGCACATTATCATCTTCTTCCATGGGAATGTTATCCTCAGCTTCGATATTCACACCTCCATGTTCTTCCAATAGGAAATCCACATTCAACAATGGACGAAAATCATGGCCGCCTTCAACGTGACCATGTTGCCTATAATGAATCTGGGTTGTTGTGATTAGAATTTTTTGATTCTTTAAGCCCTTACACTTTTTACAAAGACAATTACATATATCATCTTTTCTTCATAACTGAGACCACAATGTAGCCATTGTCTCATTATTTTTTATGGGTTCATATTGCCAAGCGTGGTCTTTCTTCATAGAAAAATATATCTACAAATAAATTAGACATGTTGTACTTAATGCTTATATCTGCACATATGGTTTTGAAAGAAAAATTTGATCTAACTAATGTGTATATTATCTGTAAAAAAATTGGACATGTTGTACTTAATGTTTATATTTGTACATATGGTTTTGAAAGAAAATTTTGGTATAATGTGTATATCTGCAAAAAAATTGGACATGTTGTACTTAATTTTTATATCCTTGCAAGGTGAAGATGGGTCCGACAAGGTTAGAGAGGGAAATGCTAGACTTCTTAAGTAATGGGAAGAAGAAAAGAGAGGAAGAAGAGAGAAGGAAAAAAGAAGAGAAAAGAGATGAGAAAATGAGGCAAGAGGAATTGAGAAACATGAGACAAGCACTTGAGGAGAACATGAGGAAGTTGGCTGAACTTATGGAGTAGGATAGCAGGAACACTGAGAGATGGGAAGAACAATGTAGACCAACTTTAGGAGCCTAGATGGATATAGAATACAATTCTAGAGAAAAGACCAAAACCCACACCTATCATCTTTGAAGAAAGATAAGAGTGTTGTTGGTTGTACCCACCCAACCAACTATATCCATCTGGGAAATTCAAGAACCAAC
This sequence comes from Cupressus sempervirens, assembly GCA_028749045.1. Taxonomy (NCBI): domain Eukaryota; kingdom Viridiplantae; phylum Streptophyta; class Pinopsida; order Cupressales; family Cupressaceae; genus Cupressus; species Cupressus sempervirens. The sequence goes on along the minus strand of CM053788.1, from coordinate 683,971,967 downwards.
TACTTAATCAATTTGTATTTGATGAATACCTTCAAAATTCATATTCAAGTTACTAAAGGTATATGTAGAGGAAGGTCTAGTAGTGATGAAGAGGAAAATTTGTTAATGAAATAGACAATAGAAATAATTCAAAATATGAGGATAAATTTTAAAGGAAACTTTTAATCTAAGGAATAATGATAGAATCTAGGAGCAAGGAAACTAAAGTTTTGATAAGTCAATTTACAATGTTTTTATTGCAAATTTATGGTTATTTTGCTAATAATTGTTCAAAGATGATAGAGAAAATGTGTAAAGTGTTCTTAAAGAACAAGGTATTTATAATCATTGATAAGTATCCAAGAAGAAGCCCAGTGAAACATTTTAGATGAGTCCTGGCTATATCATTTATGGCATGGATATTTACATTTTGGTGGACCAAATTCACTGTAGAAGAAGAATATGGTGAAAGGGTTTCCTAGTATTCAGTAACTAGAAAGCTCGTGTGAATATTGCATACTAGCAAAGCTTTACGAGGAGGAATTTGTTTCTAGAGATTTGTATACAATGAAAGCTACATTGGAAATTGTACACAAATTTGTATGGATTAATCATTGACTAGTAATGTTTATTTTATAACTTTTATTGATGATTTCAGTTGGAAGACTTCAGTTCATCATTAGAAGTTTGAAGCTTTTAGTGTATTCAAAAGGTTTAAAGCATCAATCAAAAACAAGATTGGCACCAAATATATTAACCCTCTATGAATAGATAGAGGAGGTGATTATATGTTAAATTATTTCATTGAGTTTTTTTAGTGTGATTGAATCAATAGACAATTTACTACTGATTTCACTTTATAGCTGAATAGAGTTGTTGAAAAGAAGAACTGCACCATCATGAACATGGCTTAGACTATGTTGAAGGAGAAGCATCTTTCAATCGAGTGTTGGGGAACATCTGTCATTTGTTTAATTTATATTCTAGATGGAATTCCAGCTAAGAGTGTGAAACTCTAAGTTTGCTAGTGATCTTAGAGTGGTAAGAGATGTAGTTTATCTCATATGAGGGAGGATTTGAGAATGTGTGGCTTATGCACTTGTACCTAAATACAAGAGAAGATAGTTGTATGATGTAAGTGAGAAGTGTATTCTTATTGGATTCAAGGATTATAAGGAATATAAACAATTTAATTCTATCACCAAGAAGTCTATTATCAACAAAGATGTTGAGTTCATGGAGAAAGAGGCTTGGGATTAAACCATAGATAAATCTGTTTTGGAGTTATATTATCTCATGGAGCCAATGATGGGAAATGAAATAGCCCTATAGGATGGACAAATGATTCCTCAGATAGATACATCTATATCAATTACTCCTGCAGGACAATCTTCTCAACCTAGATCATCAAAATTCAATTACCCAAAAACTAAGAGCAAGATGATCAATCAAGTTTTGGAGGACATCAAACAACAAAATAAGAGTTAAGTAATGAAGTTTAAGATAATTACATGAGAAAAATGAAGAAATATACCAAGTTTAAAAATTTTCATTGATTACATATGATCTTGTAAACCCTAAAGAATTTGTTAAAAAATAGGTTTGATTTAAAATCATGGATGAAGAGATTGATGCCATAGAGAGAAATAACACTTATAATCTTGTAAGTTCAGAAAAAGATAAAAATATTACAAGTGTTAAATGGATTTATAGGACAAATTGAAATGTTTATGCTGAAGTTGATAATTTCAAAGCATGATTTATAGCCAGACTTGACAGGGTGAGGATTTGACTATAATGGAACTTTTGCACCTATAACCAAACTTGACATAGTGAGGGTTGTGTTCATTATTGCAATGCAAAATAAATGGAAAATATGTCAAATGGATGTGATTTCTACACTTTAAAATGGATTTTTGGAAGAAGGGGTTTATGTGAAATTACCTCTATGATATGAAATTGATGGACAAAAAAATGTAAGCTCTACAAGTTAGGAAAAATAATATATAGATTGAAACAAGCACTCAAAATATGCTATATTAGGATTGATAAATACATGAATACAAAAGGAATCAACAAGATTATAATGACATGGAAAAAGCACTAGATGCCATGTTGCAAGAGGACAACACTAAAGGGCTAATTGGGCAAAATCTACATTCATTCATAAGTAATATGGGAATGATTTCAGAAATAAAAATTAATCTTCCCTATAAACCAGGATAGGGAACGTACTAGTGATTTTAGAATAACAAAGTAATCTTGCCTTAAAACCAAGAGATAATTGCAGTCTAATTAATCCTTTAGATAATTGTAGTCTAATTATTATGTAGACTACAAGTAGATATAAAGCATGCGTACCTTTTGGTGAATAGAAATCAGATTCTAGTCCAATGGTATCTTATGTGTTGTTAATGTTGCAAGAAATCTTCTATGAAGTTAATGTTGTAGCAAATCTCTACACAGCAGAATATGGAAAATAGTCACAATAAGTAGTGTAATATATGTACATCTTTGATTGCCTAATCTCTGTGTATTCATATTAGAGGGGCTATAAAATATCTACAATGAATGCAATATAAATTTTTATAATCAATGACCAATAACAACAAAGAAAAAACTCATAAGACTAAAACTACATGTGTTTTTATGAAATAGGGAATCTATTGAAATTATAATTAATGACCTGTAATAGAAAAACAAAACTCAGCACACTAAAATTACATGGGTTTTTATTGAAAATTGAATCCAGCAACACTTCCACATTATAATACAATGAAGTTTTTGCAATTTTGAGTGCAATTCCTTGGGCTTCCAAGGATCAAAGACATAAAAATATAGTAAAAAAATGGATACAAATGTTTTGAGCAATAACTCTTAATGAGCATACCATTCAATGCATTGAATTGTGTAAAATGTAGTCATGATATAAAACTAGAAACATGAATAGGTTCAAGTTCAACCATTTCATGTAGTCATAGCATAAACAATAGCATTTCCATAAGAGATATAAATAATTTCATAACTTTATTGTCCACAGATGCCCTGGATATTAAGCATAAGAGACCATGAACAAGACTACAACAAAGTAATGCACGTTTACAATAGTTTCGTGAAACTCTATCAAGAAACATGTCATTTGATACTCAGATCCAACACAAAAAATGGTATATAAATGAAGGTGCAAAAATACTTCCCTTATTTCAACAACTCGTAAATAAGATCAATATATGGCAAGCCTTTATCTAGGGCATATATGTTTCATGTAATGTATCAACAAGTAGGGAATTTCTGAAAGCATCACAACAATATATGAAACCATCCAATAGAAGTTGACAAACACCACAAGTTGAAGACCAATTTGATCACAAAGAATCTCTATGTGCAACAAACAAAATAAGCTTAATTTTCATATGTGAATAATAATGTTGTAAACATAATATGCATGTCTAATCTACTCTCAAAATATGCCAAAATTCATAGCAATCATAACATAACAAAGCTTCTAGAAAATTTGCATAGGGATTAAGAAGACCAATATTTCAAATGATACTTTACCATCTATCATCGGGACTCTAGTGTCACAGTCATCCAAAATCTAATTATTTTCTTAGTTTTAAGAGGATCACAAGATTCACAAACACATCACTCATAAAAACATCTTGATATCTTGAATGAATGATGTGATGCTACTGTATTTGTACAACTACATTGTTTTCGATGGCAATGACATGGATATATCTCATATTTACTGACAAAATTTATCTTAATCTAGGGTTGGACTATGATATTCTGATTATTAGTGAAATAGGATTTGTAACTTGTAATAGCACTTGCGAATATTTATGTGTTTTCTAAGTTACTATTCCAATGAATATATATATATATATATATGATATAAAGAGGCATGCCTCTTGAAGAGACATGTCTATTTAATATATTAACTTACATTAGTTATAGTTATAATGCAATTAATATACTCTCAATATATTATAATGATATATATATATATATATATATATATATATATATATATATATATATATATATATATATATATATATATATATATATATATATATATATATATATATATATATATATATATATATATATATATATATATATCACTCTTAATATAAGTTAATTATTCCATATATAACATTGTCATATATAATATAATTTATCCAACGGAATTATAACAATAACACTCCCTCTTAATGAAGAAGGATAAAACACATAGATATTACACCATAGGTAATATTTCAAAAATAATACATATAGGAAATCTTTGATCAAAAGATTTCTAGAATATGATATTATGTAAGTATTGGCCTATCAGAATATTTACACGTGATATTCACCAATTACAATTTGATATCATATTTGGTAACATAAGCATTGGCTTATCAGAATATCAATCAAATGATAGTCACTAAATACTCTGAGTAATGGCCTATCAAAATATAAACTAAATGATATCCACCAAGTACTCAATGTTGTAATGGCCTATCAGAATATCAAGGCAAGATATACACCAAGTACCAAAAATATATCTATACAAGCAACTTGTAGATAATCAAATTAATGATATCAACCGCCTAGTTGTTGATTTATAAGATAAAGCCTTTACATGAATCAATTTCACAAAAATGAATCATGCTACAAGTTATTGTAAGGATGTCACTTTACAACAACTTCTCCTAATACAAGTGATAATCATTTAAAAGTCGTCACTTCTTCATGATGTACACAGGGGACAATCTCATACATGTATGACATCAAAAGTTTGCATGAAGTCTCCATGAATACTATCATGTGGTGTTGTCACAACATTCACCATAAAATATATCAAAGAATAAGGTTTCTCCCTCTTAGTTTGGTATCAACTTTTCTGACCTCTTAGCACAATGTTGTCATTGATGAAGTGCCAGACTTCCTCTGAATCTATTTTCATCCTTCTAATCTCTTGGTAGCAATTCATGTCATGCTTCCCTAGTTAAATGGGTATCCTGATAGCATAAGGTCTTCTGACCTATCTGCTCCCTCTCTTTGTCCAAGATTGTCTCTAATGAACTGCCAAAACTACCTCTTGAAATAGAAGATTACTCATAATCTCAATAATCAAATATATTCACTTCAAGAAGCCTTACTTTATCTAGCATGATCATCAAGTGACTAATGAATTCTAGATCAGAAACTTCTTTAGAGCTATTGTCATAAGATTGATTCCTGCACAATATTCGATAAAATACCTAATGTACCAATCTTCTTTTCCTGCAATAACATCCAAAGATAAAGGAAAAAATCAAGGCAAATAGCTCTTTATACTAATTATAGAAATAAAAAATAAGAGACAGAATATAGAGATTAGTAAATGTAATACTAGAACATAATGAGTACTTATCTGCACATCCTTGATACGCATTGTTCCAATGTAAGACCATAAGAATCAAATTTGAAAATGCCTCCACATGAGTATTTTGTCAAACAATGGGAATGGAACGTTGATTATTATTCACCCCCACAATGTAAAATTCCCACTTACTCTATTTTATAGAGTTCGCAGTCACTATCAAGTCTGAGGATATCAACTTCTAATTTTGGTAGCCATCACCTCTATATTTAAAGTGACCATCATATGTCTTCAAACACAAAATGTATTTCATAATGGTTGTGTGAGATAGTGAACAAGAGCTCCTATTTCTGTAAAACTTCAGAGCAAAATCTATGCCTTAGATCATTACAATAACATAGGGCCATCATAATGCATGGAACAATGACATTATTTTTCTTCATGTTTTGATTGCATCTTAAATCCTTCAAATATTTGACATTATAGTATGCTTGGGAAAATGTTACAGTGGAAGATAGTCCAAATGCGTGTTCATCTTCATTATTTTTAACTTAATATCTATCTCATCAATATGATGAATTTGTCCCAAAGGATATTCTTAAAAAATATCACTTAGCCTCTTTCTTGATCCATATTTTCACAAGATAGATTACTTTGACAAATTCCAAGAGCCAAATATGGAGAACATGAAAGTACTAGTTGGAGTTGGAGCCCAACTTAATTGTCTAAGTTTCTTATCCTTGACTTGGTGGTGGTAGTAATGAAAAATGATACATATGTTGCAATATAATCATGATCTTGACATATTCAATAGAACACAATGTCATTCCATCAACAGATGAGATAAAGCTCTTCACTCACAAAACCAACAACTCTCTCCACTTGTAATCTATTGAGAATAATTCATAGATCTAACCATTAGATCTCCTTTCTCCTTAGTTGATTCCAGATCCTTGCTCATGGATTTTACTTGCATTTAGACTCATTATGATGATGATTTCTAGATTGGTGTTTAACTATCTCTGTATCACAGGTGTAATACGTCATCCCAATATACACAGTCAATTTTTCAGTATTACAAGATGTCCAAGTTCCATATCTTTTCATCTTATACACCACATCCTTCCCAATGTGATGGGGTAGTTCACGAATATTATCTGGTGAATCTCATATCCCTTCATTTAGTTTCGGTGATCTCAGGAACATTTGGTGATATTACTAGATTTAGATCCCTATCATGGACATAGATTTAATAGATATATGTATAGTGCATAGGTAACCATATAGATGTTAAAGAAATTTCTATAGAACCATCTCTATCCTCTTTCGCTCCTTGTCCTAAGTGTGTTTCAAATCATAAGCTCTTTGTTGAGTTGCATTGTTAATACAATGAGTAGACTATTGCTTATTGAGTCATTATTTCTAATCACCAAACGGATGATGGGTTGATGATGATTTTCTTCCTTCCTAGCTACTTTTAGCACCTATTCACATTACATTTGGCTCATACTTATCTATTACATTAGAAACTACCAAGTTTATCTTCCTATATACTATTTCTTTCATCCCATGAACTTTGACTTCATATGAAGAATGGGTCACTCCCTTTTAGGAAGGCTTTTTTTTGTCTAGTGAGCCATGGAAACTTCTCCCTGGTTTGTCTCAGTATCTGAATGGGCCTTAGAAAATTCTCTCAGTTAAATCTTTCATAATAGACAGATTATATGGTCACTATAATCACTATGCCATTGGGTTTCAGACTAGTCATAACCAATACCAATCATGACTATACCTCTGGATGGGATAATAATTTAGAATACATATGAATGAGCATTATCCTTGGGTATTCTTTTATTTTTGTATCCTTATGTAGTCGAGGGTTTAAAGTATCTCTTCACAACCTTCACAATTTGTTGGTTGCTTCTAGCATATGGCCAATTTCCTTGTTCCTCATGTATAGCTATCGATTTCCTTCAAATACGATGCTAGATGGCTTCTTACTATGGTCTATCAAGTTCTGGAACACATACCCAATGAGAGAGGAGATATCGGGTAGTCATGAGAGTCTTTGTTCAAGCCAGTCTCATTGGGTTAGGATGAAACCCCAAATGCCACCAGTGTACTTCCTCTTTCATGAGCCTAATTATATCATTTGATTGAGGATAGAGCTTACATTGATTCATCAACCATGCATTGAAATTTTTTTATTTTTTTATTTTTTTGTGGTGAGGCAATAGCGGGAAGAATATTTGAAATAACTTGATCATTTCCAAGTGTCCCGAGATGGTGTTCAAGTCTTGTAGTAATAACTTGTTTTTAAAACTTTTGGATTTAATTTTTTGTTGGTTTCCTTTCCTTTTCTGATTATCATTACAAATAATCATTGGATTATATGCCTTCGATTGGGGCTACGTCCATTCTTTCTGGTCATAGGGATTTTCCTCCCACATTTTCCCAGTGACCAATTTGCTTCTGCTCCAAAACTTTGGTTATTCATTTGATTAGGTCTTTCACTATTCGTAGAAGAACATCCATATGCTAGAAATGGAGGTGAGACCCTCCAGTCATGATTAAATACTAACAATAATGTTCATTATAAAGTCATCTAGAAAATTTGCAACAAGATCAATCGAGCCTATGAATTACATCGTGAGCAAGAAAACTATGTTCTACATCGTGAGTAGCTAGTAAGGTAAACTGTAAAATAAGTTCTACAAATTCTCAGTGTAAATATTTTCTATTTTCGATTTAACAAGTTCTAAAATCAAATATCTAATCTAGCATCTCAACCAAGTTCCAAAATCAAATATCTGATCTAGCATCATAGTCATAACACTACTCTGATACCATGTTAGTGAAATAGGATCTGTAGCTTGTAATAGCACTTGTGAATATTTATTTGTTTTCCAAGTTACTATTTCAATGAATATATATATGATATAAAGAGGCATGCCTATTGAAGAGACATGTCTATTTAATATATAAACTTACATTAGTTATTGTTATAATGTAGTTAATATACTCTCAATATATTATATATATATATATATATATATATATATATCACTCTTAATATAAGTTAATTATTCCATATATAACATTGTCATATATTATATATCTCATATATATAATATAATTTATCCGACAGAATTATAACATTAACACTGATCAATGAGGAAAATAGGATGTAACTACTTCATTGAGGATATTGTCCACAAATCCTTATCATTTATTGTAGTTTAGTCAATCAAGAGTTTGCATAATCACCAATCTTCTCAAGTTTGTCAAACAATTTCAAGCATAGATCAATCAAAACTCCTTTGCATCTCCCCAACCTCATCCTTGTCAACTCATAATAGTACAATGATGTGAATGCTACACATAAACTTTATACATACAACAAAGAAAGTAGTTATCTACAAAAAAGTAGTGAAGAATAAGTGTTATAAGCTCTCTAACTACATCCTATGCACCCGGTGTCATCCAGTGGGAAAATTTTGGGCGAGGTCAAACTATCATCCCTCTCTAATTTACTGAAAAAATAATTCAAATAATTCAATTTTGTAATATATATTTCAAAACACATCCTTGTAATAGAAAAAAAAAGTTCTTAGTTTGAGGAAATCTCCATGACCTTTTCATGTACAATTATGGTAACTACCACATCTGCCATATAAAGAGCAGTATTCAAACTATTCTACCTACTTTTATATTGCACTAGAAATTGTTATGTAGCTTCAAAATATGATCCCTTGGTAAATAATAAATATAACATGCTACTGAATGTCTCTCATATCTTTGAGACTATAAGCTTGTGTTGTGATATGTAACCTCCAAAACAGTGGCAATGGATACAACTGCATACTAGAAAGCTGAAGTTTCCTACACCTCATCTGACTCAAACTCTTAGTATCTTAACCACACAGTAGATGTCAATTTCCTCTACAAGGGCTCTTACAACTCCATCACAATCACCATCACCAAATTTAGAAAATCAATTAGCATTGAATGTATTCCTAAGTCCTATAGATGATTAGAGACCCATACTTAGAAAAGGGAAATATCTACAGGTCCCCCTTGTAGCTAGTTAGCTCTTGGGTACATGTTGTTTTTAATTCCTTCCAATGTGTTGAATTACTTTGTGGGGTACATGCATTTATTAAATCCTTCCAATGTATTGCAAAGTGCATGCATCCAAAATGGGGTCTAATAAATGTGTTTGTAGATGTTGATTATTAAATCAATTGGAAGAGAAACATTTACTACTTATATAACCAACTAGACTACATTTTAGGGTTGAACCTCCATATGGCTCAAATTGGAAAGTTGGTATGTTACACTTCCTAATTTTTTTGTGCTCAACTACATATTTTGACATTTAAATTGAAGAATTATTATCTTATGCTTTCTACTACATTCAACTGCTTAGAGAAAGACTACTTGTTGATGAGGTGGAAATAGTGTTGATTTGTGGGGAAAATTTGAGTTTTGTTCACTCATAAATTATAGATATTGTATCCTTGCATCACCCAAGTCTATTTTCCCACTTTTATTAAAAATTTAAATTTAGGAATGATCTTATCTATATAGGCAATGCCATAAGCTCAAGTTTGTGTTGTACACAAGAACTTAGACCCAAAGCCCTTGGTATGGCCAGTTACCCTTACAAGGACTATTTCCAAAGAGGATCCACAATAGGGAGTGAGAGACCAATGAATATACATATATACAAACCTTTCACTAGTTAAATTCACAAAGTGTGAAGTAAATTTTCGTAAATACTCATTCCCAAATTATTTCTTTAGTATCATTAGCCTAGACACTGAAACCAAAGAAATTCAACAACCCAATCACAGTTTCCTTTGTTCCAAAATAAATATAAAAAAAAATCAAGTGGGACAAGCTCTAAAATAATGATAAAAAGATACAAAAAAAAAGGGTTGTAACTATTGTAAATCTTTCTCATATTGAAATTGATCTCCTTGTCCAAATTTGTTTCACTAGTATCCTCTTTATCTCATGTTGTCCAAAAAATTTAGCTAAAATCCTCTTTATCTTGTGGTAATGTCTTGACACCATGTGTTTCCCCCCTTTCCTACTCATGTTGAAACAAATGCTTCAAGTGTGAGAGATGTGGTTAAAGTAATAAGAAGATTAACTCTCTCTTTTTTAGGTGGCTTTGGTAGGAAAGATCCTGTAGTCCCCTGTTAATTGCCTAATGACCCTGCATTGAGTAACATGCCTCTGATGTCTCCCTATTTGTACGGGTGTCTCTTAGATATTTCCTCATCTCAATTCCCTAATTTCCTAGGGAGCACTCCCCCAACTCCAAGGACATACCCTTGCACATAAATTCAGCCTTAACTTTCAATTGGATACCTAATATATTCCTACAACATAGCTTTCCAAGGGCTTGAGATGCATGTTTGTACCTAATATGTGCAAACAAAAAAGTTAATGACAGAGTGAAAATGGAAAAAGGTAGGCATCTCAAATTCATTTACACACAAATTGCCAAATGAAGTATAATCAAACTAGCATAGATTTGTACCTACTAGAATATTTAATCAATTAAAACATGACCAGTTAAAGCCAATCTCAATGCATTAGATGTAATTCCTTTAGGAACACAATTACGCAATGTTTCCTTTTAAATATGATGCCCCTTTAATATTGTCCAAATGAGGTCACTACATTGATACCACCTTTCAGAAACAATATTATTCAATAACTATTGGGATGGGAGTGGGCAAGTCTTGGATTTTGCAGCAGTTGTCTCAATCTATTGCTCCCATTAGGTGCTACCAAGTGCCCTCAACAATGCAATGTTTTGAATTAGAACATTGTACAATAAAGATGCTGAGGAAATTTCCCATGGATTTTTAAGTGCCCTAATTGTGTGTTGCATTGCACATTCTACAAATCCTAGCTCATATCATCTTACTCTTTTTGGTGACAATAAACATGAACCTGCAACTTTCTATGAGTTCCCAAATCTATCAAGAAGTCGAGCATTAAGTAAACAACACCAAAAGGGAACTTGTTAGCCATGCAATAACAGATTTTGAGGTTATTTTGAGCTAGTAGTCATTATTGATTTTTATTTTTCATTTCAAAGCTAGTGAAGCTCAGGCCTCAATCCTACATTGATTATGACACATGGAATTAAAATATCACTAGGTTGTAACCTTCAAATGGAAAATCACGTGGATTTGACTTGTCTGAGTATCAACCATACCCAAGAAGATCAATTGCATAAACCCTGTGTAGGACTTTGCAAGAACATGCAGATTCTTCCTCCAAGGATCGATCATTGCAAAATGAGCCCCAATATTACCTATGAATTTCCACAATACCCAATGAGAGAATGAAGCCTAACCTACATAATAACATATAAGAATAATAACATTATATGACTATACATGTGATGCTTGAATATATAAGATTAATAACATATTTTTTCTTTGTTATGACCCGAGCTGGTCAAAATTTCAACCAACTTGGGAAACTTAGGACATTTTTTACCAATATGGGGATGAAAACCAAAAAAAACATAGCTTTGGTCAAAAATTTTGGTAGAAAAACAAGTGCAAATGTACTAGTGTTGGAGGCTTGGATTGGTGGAAAGAAAAGAAACAAGAATCATTGGATGATTCAAGATTAGATCCTTAGCTAAAATTAGTTTTGGATAGGACCCTAAGCCCTTCACATCAAAAGTTGCAAAGGGTTAGGTTCTATGTATGTCACATATTCACAAGGTTAACAGCTGCTAAGTATGAAGGGACACGACCATGTTAAAAAATTATGATTTTGATTCTTTTGCTAGTTCACGTGTTCATGGGTTATGTGGTGATTAGTCATCCTAGCTTGCAAAGGTAAGAGTTGAACTATTATGGTTTAGTTAAATGACTATCACATGTTCGCAGGCTATTTTGAAGCTTAGGTTTGTAAATGGTGAACATGCAAATGATTTCCACATGTCAAAAAGGGCCCAGAAAGATATAACTAATCTTTGGTCAATAATAATGTTTTGGATGACTATTGACATATTAAAGGGTTTCTTCTATGAACACTATGAGTGATTGGTGGGAAAAAGACTTTAATGTTGAGGTTGATGGGCGATTCGTGTATGTACAAAAAATTATAAATTTTCAAAATTGTTCATTATTGTGTATCTATTTTTGAGCTTTCTAAATTTATGTAATGGTTTGAGAATATTTTTGCTCAATTTCATAAGCGTGTCATTAAGGTGTTTTTTATTTTTCTTAGACATGGCACAACTGAGTTCTTTTGCTAGGTCTGGTGGTGCTGAGAAGGTGAAGAAAGAAAAAAATTCTAATGAATGGGTGCAACTATTCCCTAGGTCATCAAATACATAGTCTACAAATGATCAAGCTTGGAGAGATATGTGTTTTAGATGTAGTGATCCTGAAACTCCTAGTTCAAGTGGTCAATCCTTTTCCAATACTTCTACAATAACCATATCATGGAGGCATCTATGTGAAATCCTTGGTTTTTATATTTGGAAAAAAAAAATGATTGTTCATTGGAATTAAGACTTTACTCTTGTTGTAAAATTATAAGAACAAATCTTCTCTATAAAATAGGGTGGAAGGTTCCATCCCCATAAGATGTTGCATTGTGCACAATTGTATCTAATAGAATTTTTGTACCCTTTATCATATTTCCTCTTTTCTTGACAATTAAGAAGTAATATCTTCATCTAATTTCCTTTTACCATTATTTGAAACCCTTATTGGATTTATACTCATGTCCAAAATGATTTTGAATATCCAAAACTTTACATTCTTAGAAGTTTTCCTTAATTTAGTACTGAGAAAAACCTATCGTGAATAGAGACAATTTAACCTAATAACATAATGGTAACTAAGAACTTACTTGTGCTTTGAATATTATAGATATTAATGCTTACAATCTAGAATGTGTGAAATATAGAATTTCATCAATGACTCTTTAGGGATATCAAATAATCTAAATTCAATGAATAAATGAAGAAATTTAAATTAGACCAATAGTCTAAGGGAACAAGACAATAACAATTAATTATTTTTCTAAAATTTCTCAAAGTTGATCCTCCTATGGTAGATCCACATTAAGAAACTTGTCATTTTGTGCAATCTTGACACTTTAAAAATTACATTCATATTGTTCAACTATAAATTTTCATCATATTGTATGCAAATATTTATAAGCTACACATTCTTTCATTAAATACCATTCTATTTCAACTATTAATTGAAAGTGATTATGAACCACCAGAAATGCATCTCACAAGTTTTCAAAAAAATTTCCTAAGTCATAGTTTTGAGATGTATGCGTGGATATTCAATTATAATGGGTTAAAAATATTGATGATGGTGTTAATTTGGTTATTTCACATTTATTTCCCATTTAAAAATGTGGCACTTGGCATTATTATGTAAACGTGCACATTAGAGTTAGGACCCACTAATTAATGAGCGAGCAATATTGAATTTGTTAATGTTTCATAAGATGGATCAACCATTAGAAAAAATATGATAAATACAATTGGAAACTATTTAAATATTGTAATGATTTGAAAACTTATTTACAATTGTTTTAGAACACAGACCCACTAAGGTTAGTAACACTGTGTCAAATGACAAGTTATGACTTAGTCACAGTCTGATTGAAGGCTGGTCTTTTGCAAAATGCAATAAAGTCAACCATTTATATAATGTGGCAACCCCTAAGTGATGCTTAGTACTAAACCTTATGATCATGTGCAATGGTTATCTCCTTAAAGCTTTCACCAAATCACAAATTGTCAACATTTGGGTGCAAATCCTCTGCACAACCATGCATATCATTGATCTACTCCATAAGCATGTCACATAATCGTGCATATCCATAACTCAAATATTTATTTTAGTAATACATTTTTGATCATGCAATAAATTATTCTCTTTACACCCTCAATGTGATATAGATAAATCATGCATCACCACAACAAAAAAGAATCCCTATTGATAAATCATGCAATCATGCACAAGGTCGAATATTAGTTACATTTTGGTGGGTCTTGTATGACACATGGAAATCATTCACATTTTTTCCTCTTTATAAATTTAACCTTTGAAACAACCTACAAACATGTGATAACTCAACCAAAATAGTTCAACTCACACCTTCACAAGCTAGAAATACTAACCACCACATAACCCGCGAACACATGAACTGCCAAGAAACTCAAAATTATATCTATTTCACATGATCATGCCCCTTTAGAATTAGCAGTTCTTAACCTCATGAATACACAACATATACAAAACTTAATCCTCTATAGCCTCACACACTATGTGAACATTGACTACTTTTGACCCTTGAACATGCAAAAACAACAAAAATATAAAAGGATGATGCAATCTTATGATGAGGCAACCATACGACCAAACATAAGCCAACCTAGACAAAAGGGCACATTGACAATCATGACTCATCTTTCCTCAATAATTGTGACTCATGTCATCTGTCATTATTTTGCATCATCACATGTCAATTGTGTTACCCACCACTAATTATGTACTTAATAAATATTAAAATGATAAAATAACTTTATGATAAAGATTATACAACAAATCATGGAACATAGTAGAGCTTTGAGCTTCTAAAGTTCTAAGTATATTATACAACACATTATGGAATACAATAAAACTAGAGCCTCAGAAAAAAAGAAAAAAAATATTATACAACGAAACATTTAACACATTAGATTTTAGTAATATAATAATTTCTATTTAATAAATTTATAGAATACTGCAACACATGAGAGCTACTCAAGTTTCACTTTCAAAATTCTAGAAAGTTGATAAATGAAAATTTCAATAGTGGACATAGGATTCCATTGTTTTAGATAAAAGCAATTTGGATTTGGCAATACAATTCATGATTCATTAATTCAATTATTATAGGAAAAATGTAGATATTAAATACTTGGTATGCTAGTAGTTTTATGATATAATTGACTATTGATTTTTTTACTCCCGCTTTTTCTTTCTCAATGTGCAAAGTTGCAGCCCAAGTGTCCTTTTGCAACTTGAAGCTGAAGTTAAAACCTGATTTACTTCAAGTTTGAGTTCAATTTCACTTTTTTCCTTTCATCCCGATAAAGTGTCCTCCCCATCGACCCAGGTTCATTTTCTTGAAGTTGAAGTTGAAGTGAAAGTTGATTCAAACTTCAACTTCAACTTTGACTTTGAGGTTTTCTGACGTGTGGTTTTTTTCTTGCAGAATGTACATCAAGGGATTATAAACTCATTTTTATAAGCCAAAGGAATGGGTCCCACCTTAAGGTGATATTGAAGATGCAAAAGACAATAGTTATGGTAATTATGAGAAATCATGCTAAAGTAAGGTTACTGTATGAAAAAAGGTGGTGCGCAAATTTTGTGACATCATGAAAGGTTGAGCTACATACGGATTTGATGGATATTAACTACAAATTTCCTTGCAAGTCTTGTCAAAGTACAGGTGGCATGTTTGTAATAAAAAAATTTGCCCACTCATATTTGTTCTTTCATTTTCGAGTAATCACTCCCTATTATTACCCCCTTGTCCTGTAGAATGCTCATTTAACCATCTTGAGCTCTCGAAGTCAACTAATAAGCAAGGAAAGTGGAAGCTTGAACCCTACCAAAAATTGCAAGTGCATTATCTCCCACTCTGTCATTTATGTGCCTGGTTTTCATTTGAAGTGTTTTTGGTTTAGTTTTGTAAATATGTATCTTTCAAATTGAACCATAACGCTTTTTCCTTGGTGGCACGTTTGTAATAAAAAAAATTTCCCACTCATATTTGTTCTTTCATTTTCAAGTAATCACTCCCTATTATTACCCCCTTGTCCTGTAGAATGCTCATTTAACCATCTTGAGCTCTCGACACCAACTAATAAGAAAGGAAAGTGGAAGCCTAAACCCTACCCAAAATTGTAAGTGCATTATCTGCCACTCTGTCATTTATGTGCCTAGTTTTCATTTGAAGTGTTTTTTATTTAGTTTTGTAAATATGTATCTTTCAAATTGAACCATGATGCTTTTTCATCCCAAAATGCCTAAGGTTGAGAAATTTTCCTTTTGAGCTCCCTACCTGAAATTTGGGATACTTTCCTAGTAAACAAAAACCCAGGGGATGTAATTGAGTGGGTGAGGAATGTTCAGTCTAGTCTCATATAATAGAAATTAGCCAATAGTGGTTTGTTGGAAGTTGTTGCCTTCCCAGCAGGTATAGAATGCAAAAAACTAATTGTGGAGTGTGTGAATCACTATGACCCAAATACCAGGTGTATAAAGAAAGTTTCAGGGGAGGTATTGGAAAGGATAAGTAGGAAAAGTGTTAGTTCGGCTCTGAGAATCCCTCATAAAGAACCCTATGAACCATGGACTTTTGAGGAATTTGAACACCTATATTGCAACATAAAGAAGAATTATGACTCCATTGTGGCTCAAACTTTTCTATTGAGGTCGGCTGAAGGAGGTTCAAGATTGCCTAAGCCAATGACAATTGAATATTTCATTAAGGAAATAGCAGGAATTGTGTTACTTTTGAATAGGGTCAAGGGCAATGACCATGCCTTTCATTGGGAGAGTTGGATGTATCTTTTCATTCAAAAGATTGTTGAAGGTGAAAAATGCATTGATTGGGCAGACTAATAGATGAACATTTACATAGAGGCCTCATAGCAATGAGTAGTTTCAACTCATTCTTTTTGTACTCCTTCTTAGTCTATATTTTAGTGGTGTCCAAAGAATGGGAGGGGCTTCCACATATGCCCTAGATAGAAGAGATGACTATCTACTAATACTACAAAGACCTTTAGGCAACTAAATCTTGCAAGGAATTCAGGAGGGTTAATGATGTCTTTCTTGGGAGGTTAGTTTTTGAACTTCAAGGTCATGAAAATCATAGGTTATTAGAATAATCCATGTAGGCTATTAAAATTTATGGTTGTTTCTATATTCAATTCCCTAAATTTACATATCTCAAAATTGGGGGTTTTTCTAGTGAAGCTCTTAAGTTGCCACGCTACTATTTAGATAGTATTGTTTTATCTAAGATATGTAGGAAACTCACTTCTATGTTTGACTCCTCTGAAAGTACAAAGAAGTCACTCTCATTCTTGTTCCCTATTGAAATTGGTCACTACAGGTGTTCAAACTACAAACAGGCCATGTTAGTACAACCTGCATTGTCATGTTTATGCCCCAAAACATATACTCCTAGAAAAGAGTTTGATTATACAAGATTTTCTAGGGATAATTTTAGGCATGCATCTTCATTAACCCATTGTTCCTCATCTGGAAGATTATTGGGCAAATTGTCCCAATGAATTTGAAGTTAGCAAAAGATTATGGTCTAGGTTGACAATCAATCAGATTAATATGTTTATGGTGAATCTCAACACGCGTAGGATAACTAAAGAAGATACAGTTGAGGATGTGATTCACCCATTCTATGTTGAATAAATTGAATACATACCTATCCCTGAGCTCAACTAGACTAGGAGGGAAGAAGATGGCCTATTGTCCTATACATCAAAGGTGTTGAAAAGAACTGAGAAATGGTTGAAATAAAAAAATGTTGAATCAACCACTCCTAAAGTCTTGGAGAAATATTCAAGAGCTAAACACAAAAAGGCACAACCCAAACCTAAAGCCATCTCTAACCTTGATGTTGTTGGCCCTGTTGTAGGTTCTCCTAAAGCTAAAGCTGAAGTTGAAGTTGAAGTAACTCCAAAGCCACTTCAACTTCAAGTTCTCGAAGAGGTCCCAAAGTTCAGAAGGGTAACCCATTCCAGCACTAAGAAGGCAACGTCGAGCAGAGAAAGGAGACAGTCACAGTTGACCTACATCCTACCAAAATAAAGGTGAGTTCAGAGTAGTCTCCTATTTCCCTCATGGTTGATAACATCACAGATTCTCAAAAGTCTCCTGAAAACACTAGTGTTCAATATGATGCCTTAGCCTTAGCAAAATTTTCCCCTGTGGTAGGTAAAAGTGGTTGGAGACTTCTATTGAGAAGAAAAGGAGTTTAGTATCATTGTCCATGCCTATTGATGACTTGGTTGGCAAATGCCTGGGAAAGTCTTCAAAAACTAAAAGGGCCAAAACTGAGTCTAGGTTGAACTTTGATAAAAAAAACTTGAGACATTGGATAGTTGAAATAGCCAAGCCACCAAAAGGTAGTTCGCATGAAAACCTCACTCCTCGAGACTATCAAGTATCAAGGATTAACCTTGGAAAGGGGAGTCATGCTATTGATATGAAAATTTTTGAGGTTTCAAACAAGAAGATAGCAAATAGAGTTTCATAGGATGCTCAGGAAAAGCAGGAAATGAAAGAGGCAATGAAAATTATGGCAATAATATATCAATGCCATCTTGCATCTAGAACCCAAACCTCTAAACGAGATGTTAGCAATAGTAGAAGTATCCTCTTCAGCCAATCAGCAATTTCTTGATAATCTAGAGAAGTGCAAAACTATAGCAAAAATGTCTAAAGAGTGGTTGCAGTTCATCCTAAAGGAAAATGAGCAATAGATCAAACTTTTGGCCAAAGCTTTGAAGGAGACTAATGTCATCATTAATAAGGTAGAGTCCAACAATGGAGGTTTTGAAAAATAAAGAAATAATTGGGTGAAGGTGGTGCTTTAGATTGAGGAAATTCAAGGATTTGGTTTGCAAAAATTTCAAGTTGAATGCCCCGTCACTGGCCTTGATGATAAAATCGTACATGTGAATAACGATTCCATTGAATAATGAAATGAGGTGCTAGTCTAGGCAGTCACTAAAATCAAGGAAATCTTAGATGGTCTCAGGCTCATGGATGAAATCATTCAAGGTGATCTGAATTGGTTCAGTAAGCATTGAGTAGGAAAAGAAAGTGACTCTGTTGCCCCTATGGAA
Organism: Cupressus sempervirens; assembly: GCA_028749045.1. Classification (NCBI taxonomy): domain Eukaryota; kingdom Viridiplantae; phylum Streptophyta; class Pinopsida; order Cupressales; family Cupressaceae; genus Cupressus; species Cupressus sempervirens. The sequence goes on along the minus strand of CM053788.1, from coordinate 683,952,690 downwards.
GAAATGATAAGTGAAATCCAAAGGAAGTTCTAAGAGGTATGAGACAAGAAGAAACAATGTAGATAGGATTTCTCCAACATTGCTCATACTAAGGCTATGCTGATAATCAATTTGAAGCATTTGGATATGAATGGAGAGAAGATAATAGAACTGAAGGGAGAAAAGGAAATCTAGAAATAGAGGATTGTGTATATCGGATTACCTCATCAGTCAGTTATCTCTACATTCTCAACCACATATGAGATCAGGATTTAACTATGTAGTTTTGATTCAAACCCATTGACCCATGTATCATGAGTAGTGAATCAAACATGAATCCATCTCTCATGAGAATAAATGAAACACTTAGCACTCATCAGATCTAGGTGGTGCTCATAGAGGTGAAGCACCAAGACCTCCCAGGAGGTCACCCATCCCAATACTACTCCAGCCTGAGCGCACTTAGCCAGAGTGAGTTTAACCATGGAAGGAACTTCATTGTTAATCACACTCAAGTTGGAGTAGTAATGAGACAGGTGACCTCCTAGGAAGTCTTGGTACTTCACCTCTGTGAGCATCACCTACATATAATGAGTGCTATGTGTTCCATTTATTCTCATGAGAGATGGATTCATGTTTGAATCACTACTCATGAAAGATGGGTCAATGAGTTTGACTCAAACCTACACAGTTAAATCTTGATAGCAATATCATAACTCTTTAACATTGTCATTCTTGCTTTCTATGTTGCCTATCCATCTCCTTTCACATATGGAAGTTTAGTATGTGAGTGCTCAGTCATAAGGAAATGTTTTGAGAATATACCAACTAGTATAAAAGCTCAAACAAACTTTGAAGTTCTTGTCAAAACTATTTCTTGTCTTTGATTTTAATATTTGCAATGTACTAAAGACTCTCTTATCCTCAATAGAACCCAATATTATCATTTGAAACAAGTCAACAATTTTGAAGTGTTTTGAGAGGTGTTCCTACAACATGGGGCTCTGACTTATTCCTTACCAACACCGTGTTATTGACCCCAATTCATAGGGTTATCCATCATTGTAACCTAATCATACATTGTTGCTATGAAATGGGTTGAATGCTCAGTAAGATTAACTCTACTAATTAGTCCTTCTGCTTCATTTCCATCAACTTTGGATGTCTCCCTATTACCAAAATGATTCACCAATTATAGTAGACTCTTATGAAGCTCTTTTGAATCAAGCGTACTCCAAAAATTAGGATACACTATAAACATACCTTTTAACAATTCATCCTAAGGAATCTATCATAAACCTATGTTGCAACTTATTTTTCAATCTTTTGTAAATTAGTTTTCACAAACATCGCAATATCATTGAAATCATAAACTATTAGATGTCAATCTCTCATTCTACTAGTCCACGGGGTAGAACACATGCTATGGAAGTACATTGGTACGTGCTTTCATGAAAAAAGATACATAACTCCCTTCTATCATTAATCTGTAAAAATATATCAACTTGATTGAAATCTATAATCTACTTCCATCTACTAAAATCTGCATCATTAAATGGAGAATTTGTTGGATATTGATTGTCTATAGCCAAAAGAGTAGTTCTACAAAGAAAAGTGTATTATTGTATGTACATAGTTCTCTCTTGGGCATGTTTAACAAGTGAGTTCATGTTGTCCAGTAGGGGAGAATACTAGCCAAGGATGACACTATTAGAACATCAATTAACCTATGCAGAAGCTAATGACATTGGGCTATTTAGATATGTCTATGTTGACTCTGAGTCTGAGTTTGAGCCCAAGGATCACAAATTTTTTCTTCTTTGCTATGTACAATTTTGTCCATTAGTTTGACAATGGATATATATTCTGAGAAAAGTCATTTCGTAAGTCAATGAATGAATATTCATCTGGTCTCAACATCCTTAAGTAGCTTTCTTCCATTAGTTATTCCCTCTACATTTTTTTTAAAATTGTGTCAAACATCTAGGCCTTTGGAGAAAGTATGCATAGAGATTGTGTAATAGTTGATCATGTCTAGCTACCTATTCAAACTTGTGCATAATTTAAAATTCTAAGTTAAGTCTGAGTTATGCACTGAATGGGAACCATGAAAGGTGCAAATGTTGTTTTTAGGTTTGGGTATAGACCATTCCTATGAACATGCATCATTCTAGCTTTGTCTGCTCCAACACACACCAAATTTTGGACAATTGTAAAGTCATCCATACTGACTATTTCATTTAATGATTTCTTCGCTAGATCATACATACTTTGCATTGTGTTTTCCTCTATATTAGCAGCAAAGAGTAGATGATGATGGTAGATATGGTTCTTTCTAATATAAAATTTATACACATCCACAAAGTATTGTCCACCATTGTAAACTTCATTTAAAGATAATACAATAAAATTTGACTCCTTTACTCCTTCTCGTATATCATCTACTTCCACTTTAGAAAGACAACTAGCCAAATGGCATCCACTATTTATTGACTAATTACTATTGGGAAATCTTAGCACACTAAGAAATTTGAATAATGGTGCAACGTTAGGGTAATTTTTCATGGGATGACCCCTACTCAAAATATGAAAAATAGAAGCCAATTGAACAATTTTGGCCATATGTGTTTCATCCATTATTCTTTTGAATTGAGTTTCAAGTGAACCTATTATGCATATTAATTTTTTCTTATGTGCCTTTGATACATAAAATTCCTCTGCATAGTTGACATACTTTCATTTGTCTTTGATTTTCCATCTAACTACTAATTGTTCATATCTTTTGGCTATTCTATCTTATATAATTTGGCAATATGTTTTTGATGGTATCCAATTTCAACTGAAATGCTACATCCTTATCAAGTTTACTTTTGCACTTGTGATCAAGTGGAGCTTTGTCTATCTCAACATTTAGCACTGGAACAATGAATGTGTACTTTGAGACCCAATTCAACTTAAATGACCTTATCATATCCCACTCACGCACAAAATTTGTTTTTCCTTTTTTTCAAGTTCCAATCCTCTGTGAACTACCACCTTGACCAATAGTTGCAGGAGTCTCAGCAACAATATCATAGACATTGATAGCAACATCTGTAACATTCTTAGCAACATTATCACCATTAACACTAGCATTTGTAACCTTCTTATTAAAAACATCACCGACATTAACAGCAACATCTATGACCTCACCAACATCACCGACACTAGCAAAAAATACTTTTTTCCAATTTCTCACCCTCTTTCATGTAGTGCTAACAATAAATTTACCAACATTAGTAACATTTACACCAACAACTATAGGATCATTAGAAATAACATCACTTTCACTGACATTGCTAGAAGCAATAACATAACCAATTGTTTGGATACATTGGGTTTCAATTGGAATAATCTTTACAAGAGAAGCATCTTTCATTGTACTTGTTGATCTTGATATCCTTGGGATAGAAGCATCTTTTGGTGTAGGTGCGGAGTTTGTGGATCCTGATGTCTTTGGTTTCTCTATTGCATTGTGAAAGTATTATATTATTATTTTTTCTTTGTTTTGATGGTGTTTCATCCCTTTGACAATCCCTGAGTCTTGCTATTTGACATCATTTACTAAAAGAATATTTAAATAGGATTCTAAAGACTAGTACCTATGAAATAAATAAACATAAAAAGAGAAAAGATAAAGACATGTTTTATTATAATTTATAATGCATGACATGTAAATAATAACCAATTGAAATGGAATAAAGTAAGCCATCAAATCTAATATGGAAAAGAAATTTTGAAATCAAAATGTCTCTGTCCTAACAAATGAAAAGGGAAAATAATAAAATAAACTCTCAACCATGCAGAGGATAAGATTTGGTTAGTTCTAAATATAGGACATGTATCAATCATTCACAAGCTTGCATCATGGTAAAATTAAAACATCTTGATCTTGCAAGCTAGTGATCAAGACAAAGACTTGACCACTAACTGACAACTTGTGGCTTATGAATATTAACCCAAAAAAACTCACAAAATGGTGACAATTGTAAGAAATAACAAAATATAAATTTTCAAAAGATAATCTTTGCGCAGTGATAAAGATATGATACATTGTAATTAAATTCTAGCTCACATCATAATAAAAAAAACTGTAACACCCCACTCAAGAACCCAAAAGAAATAAACCTAATATGTTACAAAGTTTAGTAAACTATTTTTTTTGAATTTTAAACAACATCAAAGTAACAATAATGCGGAAGCAATATATACATACACATAAGCAATTACAAATACAATTTCAATTCCTCAAGGATTCCTTAATGTTGAGTCACATCTAAGAAAGTTTTATCAATAAGTTTAAGTCTCAATTACAATATGAATAAACACATGCATAATCATAAAATCAGATGCATAATTACAACTAATAATATGAAAGAACATCTAATGAATAGCATCCATTTTACAATATCCCATAGGATCTCAAAACACATGATACATACATACATCAAATGAATAGAAGTCTTTAAGATAAGAGGGAGAATGATAATGGTACCACTGTATCAACGAGCATCCAACAACTAGCAATGTAAGGGGGACCCAAATGGTAAGAAGACACTACCTCTCGACCGTGTGGTCACCTAATTAGGCTCCCACTCCCACTGTGTAGGAGACATAATGCATGATCCACACACAGATAATCAAATCATAAAACATCCTAGGCAAGGAATCTTGATAGCCAAATCTACCTCAAGGTACACAAACTGCTAAAGAAAAAAAGATAACCCAAACGGAATGAACACTCAATACAATACCAACATTGCATAAAAAAACATCATGCATACACCAAGTATAGATCAAATTACTAAAATCATGAGATAAAGTCAACGAAAGATATCCACCTCAAGTCAAGAACCACATGTCAAAAATATATCATCCCTGAATCACCAATCACCATGAATGAAAGCAAATAACCACATTAAATACTTCCAACAACAAGTGTTTCACCAATAAATACACCACTAGAGGCAAATACAAAATCTATAGAGGAGATTCGGGCTACATACTAGAGAGTGTCATCACATGATCAAACTACTTGAGTTACCCTAGACTGGTCTCTCACTAGACCATAGATCCTTAGGCGTTGAATTACACTGGACTAGTCACTTTGGACCCCAGACCCTCAACGTGACACATGCAAAACCAGAATACCCTCTCATGAAGATGAGGAAAACTAGTCATACCTCTCACTAGGTATCATCCCATTCCCATCCTTAGCCTATACAAGCACTTCAAGCATGGGCGAGGCACTTCACTAACTTATCTTTTAAATGTATCTCAAGGAAAAGGGCTAGGCAAGATATTTTAATTACTATGTTATCACTTATTACACAACTTACAATAGGTTACCCTGGTACTGACCAATTTGGGTCCTGGACCCCTATTGCAAGCCACTCCCAAAGACACATACCTAGACAACCTCCCCTAACCACATAAACCAAAGTTGTGTTCCATACCACAATACCCATATTAATTGAACTCGATTCCTTAATAGGCAACCCAAAAAATAACATTGGTTCTAAAAACCCAAGTTCTCATAAATGATCAATAGCATAAAGCTCATAAAACATAAATCTCAATTCAAATCATAAAGTTCATCATGGCATCCAATCAAATAATCATTAAAAAAATCTTTAAAAATGCCTCTAGTGCACATCCTAACTTGGCCAACTAAACAACCCACAAAGAAAAACCATCATGAAAATAAACATCACAAGACTATAAATAGAATATTAGAAAACACAAAGTTTTCAGCCACATGATTTAATTCCACCAATTTCTCTTGTTTAGTTTGGGTCATAAGAATGTGTTTAAAATAAGGTAAGAATATGCATGTTAATATAAATTGTTATGCTAACATACTTATTTAAATAAATACGTATTTGAATATCAAATCTCCTTGTGCATATAAAATATCATGCAACATTATCATCTTTTTAATTTAAGTAATCTTAAATGATAAATGTATATTAATAGATTTAAATATTGATATCAATTTAAATTTCTAAAATATAAATTTGACTTCTATTTAAGTCTGATATTAATATTTACTTTTCCTTTAATTAATAATGCAACTAGAGATAATATTATAAATTGAATTGAATTATTTATAATTTCTCTTGTAATGTCACATAGCTATTAACTAAATGATTACAAAGTGAACTCTATCAAACCTTCTCTTTAAAATATAATAAAATTATAAAAAAAATATTTATTAACTTCCCTCTTGCATTAATAATTAAAAAATTATTTATATGCAACTGAGTTTAATTAGACTTAAATAATCACTAATACTAACATTCACTTTATAACTAAATGGATAATATTTATTTAATTTTAGAAATTAATAAATTATTTTAATTCATTTATTGGTAAATGGTCGAAGTCTTGTAATATATTGAATAAAATACAATTGAATTTACAGAATTTTTCGTTCAAACAGGCATTGGTAGGAAAGAACAAAGCAAGAAAACCTCCAATCTTACCCAGGACCGAAGTGTTGTTTAGTGTGGAGCTTGATCAGTCCCCACATGGGAGATTGTTAGATTGTAGTGACTGATCAGAAAAGTATTGTACATACTTCATAAATTCTTTAGGGTTTGGGGCAGTGCCCTAGAAAAAAATTTGGGTTGTGGCAGACGTTGTAGCCAACATATGGCCGACATGTTGTAACCCTAAAATGGCATAAAATACTTGTATAAAAGGGCTTAGGGTTAGGTATTTTTCATTAAGTTGTGATGCGAAATTAGATCTTGCGGCGGTCTTGAGCTATAAGAGATTACAAATTGTAATCAAGTTATAATCACTAGATCGTAATAATATTGGACTTGTTGTTTGGTGGACGTAGCCCAGGGATTGGGTGAACCACGTTAAATCTTGGTGTCTTGTGTTCTTTTCTGTTTGATCTATTATTTTATGCTATTGGTTATATTTGCATGTAATTGTTATTTATGTCTGTGGTTTAATCCTAACAAGTGGTATCAAAGTGAGGTTGTCTTTCAGTTATCCTTTACAGGAAAGTCTCATAGTTAAGTGGGAGTCTCATGGTTGAGTGGGAGCGATGGAAGACAAGGGTAAGTTGAGGGTTGATAGGTTTAATGGGCAGAACTTTCAGTTATGGAAGGTGCAAATGGAAGACTATCTTTATCAGAAGGATTTATGGAAGCCGTTGGAAGGCAAAGCCAAGAATCAAGGATCTATGTCAAATGATGAATGGGATCTTTTGGACAGAAAGGTACTTGGAAGCATTTGACTATGCCTAACACCATCAGTGGCATTTAATATTACAAAAGCAAAGACGACAAAAGAATTGATGCAAACTCTAGCGAAACTATATGAAAAGCCTTCCGCTTCAAACAAAGTATTTCTCATGAAGCATTTATTTAATATGAAAATGGAAAAAGGTGGATCTATTTCAGATCATTTAAATGAGTTTAATACTATTACTAGTCAGTTATCTTCTATGGGTATCAATTTTGATGAAGAATTTAGGGCTCTCTTGATTTTCTGTTCTTTGCCTCAAAGTTGGAATGACTTGGTAATGGCTATGAGTAATTCTGTTCCTGGATCTAGTACCCAAAAATGTGAAGATGTGATTGGTGTTGTTTTGAGTGAGGAAACTCGTAGGAAAACCTCAGGTGGATCTACATCAAGAAGTTCTTTGAATGCACAAAGCAAGGGCAGAACGACTTGTTGCCTGACTTTAAGTCACCCATTTTTTTGGCAATATTGAATCATATAGTCATCAAGTCAGTCTGGTGTCTAGGTCTAGATCTCCCCTAGGATAGGAAGTCTTTGCCGGGTTCATTTTCATTTGCCATCTTGTTTCAAGCTGGTTGGGTTATTATCAGAGTTTCATTTCTTTGGGTAGGTTGTAGATCCTAACTCGGCAGAGACTTGTACTTCAATGGATGTTTCTTTTTCATGCAGAAGAATGGTTTCAAGACATGATTTTTAGATGCCGCAAGGAATTAGAGGAAAAGTCTTCATAATGACACATTGACAAAATTAGCATTTGGATGATTCAGTTCGTACTCTATATGATTATGTGTACATTCAGCCATTGAGATCTTCCTTATACTAATGAATGCATTGACAATAGGGAGGCTCTTTCTTTGGATGTAGACATTCAAAGAGGTCTTTTCCATATAGTTGATTGATCTCTAGACTATATTGAAGAACGTAATGATGCCGATATTCAGCATACAAACATCTTTAAAATAGAAGTATGATGCTATGATGGAGCATGATCAGGAACTATAAAGTTTTAAAATGAATCTCAGTGATGTGTTGGTCAAATTGGCAACAAAGAATTGCAAAATTTAACATTGCTTAAACAACCAAGTATATGGAGCCTCGGCCCGTTTCAAGTTTTTGGCATGCATTTGGTCGATACAATCAAATATCAGCATCTGGAGTGTCTATGAATTCTATTTGAAAGTTATAATGTGATCTTGAAGAAGAAAAAATCATTAAGAGGACACAGCATAACCGAGTTTAAACACCTCTTTTACATTTTATTTTTTACAGATGCTAAAGGTGGTGATCTCCATTATTTGGAAGCTCCTCTACGTTCTTTGTAGTAAGAAAAAGCTATTGCAAAAAATGGCATGCAAAAAGGTAAAGGAATGATAAAGTTATTGCCAAGCGGGTTTTCAAATTTTGGCTACTCCATTGCATTTGCATACCAGATTTCCAAAAACCCCCCAGCTCGTAATTTCATGATGTTGAGTTCTTTTTCAAAATTATTCATCTGGGTCATTTTTGAATGGCTCAAAGAAGGTTTCATGTTTAGAAAACAACACTTGAAAATGTGCCTAAAGGGCCAGGGTGGAAATCTCAAATTCTGGTGCATCATTGTCATTTTTGCACTCGTTTCTCCAAAACCCGCCAGCTTGAGTCTTGAGAATCTCAACTTGTTTTCAAAAACTAATGATATGGGTCATTCTCAAATGGCTCAAAGAACCTTTCTTGTATTGAAAGCATAGCCCGAAAATGTCTCTGATATTCAGAGCGGAAATTCACATTATTTTAGCGCTCCAAGATATGAGGTGTGAATGTTGCTGAACAATTGGATTCTCGGCCTTCCTTCCAAAGGTGACTGTCATATTGAAACAAGAGATGCTATTGCATGGCACGTCAAAGGTCAAAAATTGGTGAACAAAGAAAGGCCTTGGAGTCTTTATCAAGAAAGCTCGAGCCACAACTTATATGAAGTACCCGCAGCAAGTCCCCTAGCCCACATTTGTGTGTGATGTTTACGTTGAGGTCACAAGCATGAACAAGACATTTGATTCTAGCATGAAAGCTTCCATCACACCAAGATTATACATTGATGGTCCATATGGATCGGCAACACAAGATTACAGCAAATGTGAAGTGATACTTCTTATTGGACTTGGTATAGGCACTGCCCCTTTCATCAACATCCTTGAGAACATTGCCAATAACTTCAACAACCCTCCTTCTGCTTACCATATGGATGATATAGAACAAGGAAGAAAAAATGGATTAAAAGAGCAAAACTCATTCAAATGGTTTAAAAGCATCATGAATGAAGTTGCAGAACTAGATCCCAAACCCGTGATAGAAATGCACAATTATCTGACAAGTGGTTACGAGGAAGGGGATGCTCGATATGTCTTAATAACGATGGTGCAGGCTTTGTACCATGCCAAAAGAGGAGTTGACATATTCTCTAGAACATCGGTAAGAACACATTTTGCAAGGCTCAATTGGCACAAGTCTTCTCCAAATTAGTCCTGAGACACCGAGGTGCAAGAATCGGAGTCTTTTACTATAGGCCAATTGTTTTGGCCAAAGAACTGAATATGTTGTGTAAGAAATTCATGAGAATATCAAGCATTGTTTCATTTCATTGGAGTCCCAGCCATCTGACCCATGTCACAACTAATGTTGAAGTAATGTTCATCTTCTCCTAAAAGTGAGAGTGAGTAATCGACCTGAAGGAATCCTAAAGGAATCGGCTTTTTATAAAGGACACGTGGAAGGTGTTAAGTCATCACATAGATGCCTCCGTGAAAATTATTAAAATGCGCTCTATAGGGAGAATTATTAAGTATAGAGAATATTTTAAATATGGGAAGACCAATAGGCAGAGGATTTATCAAAGTCAGTTTTCATAACTGAAAGGCCACGGTTACAAAATCAGAATAGTCATGAAGAACTGAAGAGTGATCTTGGAGAGCTATTTATTGTAAACTCTTTTCTTGAAAGAGGGTTCTTTTTTTGACATACGGTCAGAGAGCTGGAGCAGGGAGAGGAACACATTTAATTTCTGTATTTTTCGTTTCTTGCATTTGGGGGGTTTTCTATTCCATTTTTGTAATAGATTTGATACTGAGTTGTAAGTAATAATGATCAGAGCATCATTATTTGCTATGTTCATAATAAAGAAAGATATTTTGTTAAATCAAAGAGTTTAAAAGGGGTTTTTCTGATTATTCGCAATCAAAGAGTTGCATTAATTGATTTTGGGCATTATCTTACACCTTAGAATTGGATAGCAAATGTGTTGTGGATAAGAAGTGTTTGCAGCCATTTCTATTACAAGAACCCAAATAGATGACCTTCTGTTCTAATTTCATTTACATTGCATTTTCATTTGCATTCATTGAATTCATATTGCATCATCAATGCCAAGGAGTCATAAGATGTGTGAGTTCTCGAAGTTGGCTAGGTTTAGGATCTAAATTTTGCCTGAGTTAATCTTGCCTAGGATTGACTTGGTTTTCCTCTTCTGTTCTCGGGTTAAGAACGCACCCAATTAGTTTAGGAACAAACAAATTCATTGCATATCATTTCATAAGGGAGTTGTACCTTCCAATTCAGAGGAAATCTATCAATCTCATGATAGATTATCCAACTGTTGGCATCTAATTGTTCTTTCATATTTGGGCATTTTGAGAATTTATTTAACAGTACAATCTATTTACCAACACAACTAAGAGAGGAAGTAACTCTAGAAATCGTGAGAAATCAAGAGGAAATTCAAAAGGGAGGAGGTCTCAATCGAGAGGACCAAACGCTTGCTGGTGCTATGGGAAACCAGGTCATAAAAAGAAAGATTGTTGGAATTGAAAGAAAAATGAAGGAGATAAATTAGATGGAGACAAGGAGGCAAATGTGGTAAGTAAAAAATTCAAAGAGGATACTTTGCTTCTATCTTTATAAAGTGTTGATGATTCATGGGTTTTAGATTCTGGTGCTTCATTTCATAGTACACCTCATAGAGGTTATTTCATTGATTATGTCCAAGGGGATTTTGGGCTTGTTTATTTGGGAGATAATGAACCCTATTAGATTGTTGGAAAGGAAAAAAATTAAGATTAAGTTGTAGAATGGGAATCATTGGCTACCAAATGAGGTAAGACATGTTCCAAGGCTGAGTAGGAATTTAATTTTAGTAGGATAACTCGGTGATGAGGGTTGTGTAGTTACTTTTAATGATAAAAATTGGAAGGTTTCAAAAGGTTCCCTTGTAGTAGCAAAAGGTGTGAAAGTAGGCACCTTATATCTTTGTACAGGTCATATTGTTCCTTCTATTTTAATTATTTCAGAGAAAAATGAATGTTCAGGAACAATTGTTGCAGTTGAGCAAAGAGACAAATAGTTGTTATAGATTCTAATATAGTGTTGTGGCACAACAGACTTGGGCACATGAGTGAGAAAGGTATGAAAGTACTTCATTCAAAGAAAGTTTTACCTGGTCTTAAATGTGTTAATATGGATTTATGTGAAAGTTGTGTGTATGAAAAATAAAAGAGAGTGAGTTTTGTGAAGACTGAGAAGGAAAACAAAAAGGAGAAATTAGAGCTTGTGCATACAAATGTATGGGGACCAGCTCAGGTATCTTCCCTTGGAGGCTTTCATTATTATGTTACATTTATTGATGATGCAACTAAAAAAGTATAGGTTTATTTCCTTAGATAGAAATCTGATGTATTTTAAACTTTTAATAAATGAAAATGCTTGGTTGAAAATGAGACTAGTAAGAAATTAAAACGTCTCAGATCTGATAATGGTGGTGAGTATTGCAGTCATGAATTTGAAAATTATTGCTCCACTAATGGTATTCGTAGAAAGAAAACTATTCCAAGGACTCCATAGGAAAATGGAGTGGTTGAACGCATGAATAAGACTATAATGGAGTGTGCAAAGAGCATGAGGTTGCATGTTGGGTTGCCCTTACACATGTGGGTGGAGGCTGTCAATATTGTTGTATGTTTGATTAATAGAGGTCGCTCTACTCCTTTGGGCTATGTTATTCTGGAGGAAGCATGGACTAGTAAGAAGGTGAGTTATTCTTTTTTCAAGGCCTTCGATTGTGAAGCATTTGCTCACATAGATTCTAAAAATAGAACCAAGATGGAAGCTAAGTCAAAGAAATGTGTATTTGTTGGATATGCCATTAATGAATTTGGTTATATGCTTTGGGATTTTGAAAATCATAAAATTTTAAGAAGCAGGGATGTCGTATTCAATGAGAAAGTGTTGTACAAAGATCTGTTGCAGCAACATGAGAAGAAAAAAGATGATTATGTAGTGTTGGATGATACTCCAAAATTTGATCTTCCAACCATTCCTCATGATGTGCAACAACCGCAACAATAAATACCACATACATCGGTGAATGTTATATGGTCAACAAGGCAAATTAGACCTCCACAAAGATTCTCTCCCTCTTTGTATTCTATTTTACTTACTGATGCTGGTGAACCTGAAAGTTATGATGAAGTTGTGCAAGTGGATACTAAGATTCAGTGGGAGTCTATAATGAAAGACAAAATGGACTCTCTGTTGAAGAATAAGACATAGGATTTGTGCAAGTTGCCTGCAGGTAAAAGAGCTTTACAGAATAAGTGGGTTTACAGGTTGAAAGAAGAGGAAGGGGGTCAGAAAAGATTTAAAGCCAGGTTACTTGTCAAAGGATTTGCACAAAAAAAGGGAATTGATTTTGATGAGATATTTTCTCCTATTGTTAAAATGACTTCTATCCATACTGTTTTAAGTCTTGTGGCTACTGAAGATTTGCATTTAGAGCATCTGGATGTTAAAATAGCCTTCCTTCATGGTGATTTGGATGAAGAGATATATATGGCTCAGCCACAAGGATTTGCGGTCAAAGTTAAGGAGAACTTAGTGTGCAAATTGGAGGAAATTTTACATGGCTTGAAGCAAGCACCTCCGCAATGGTATTTGAAATTTGATAGTTTTATGCATGAGCATGGTTATAGTAGGTGTCATTCAGATCATTGTGTCTACTTTAAGAGGTTAGATGATGATAGCTACATCATTTTATGTTTATATGTTGATGATATGCTTGTAGCTAGGTCTAACATGGATCACATTAAGGGGCTAAAAAGCCAATTAGCACATGCATTTTCTATGAAGGATTTGGGGGCAACAAAACAAATCCTTGGTATGAAGATTTGCAGGGATAGGAAAAATAGAACATTGATGCTATCTTAGGTTGATTATGTGGAGAAGGTGTTGCAACGTTTCTCTATGGAGAATGCTAAAGCTGTCAGCACACCTTTACCTAGTCATTTGAAGTTGACTAAGGAGATGTGCCCTAAGATACAAGAAGAGGAGGATATGATGTCCAAGGTACCCTATGCTTCAATTGTAGGAAGCTTGGTGTATGCTATGGTATGTACTAGGCTAGATATTTCAAATAGTGGGAGTCATTAACAGGTATATGAGTCATCTAGGAATTGAGCATTGGAATGCAATTAAGTGGATTCTCAGATATTTGTGAGGAACATCCAGTAAGTGTTTACACTTTGGGGGCTCTACTACTAATTTATAGGGCTATGTTGACTCAGATTTGGCAATGGATATTGATACCAAGTGGAGTACTATAGGTTATGTCTTTACTATTGGTGGGGTAGTTGTGAGCTAGGTTTCTAGGTTACAGAAGGTTAATGCTTTATCTACTACAAAAGGTAGAGTATGTAGCTCCTACAGAGGTAGCCAAGGAGATGATATGGCTTTAGTTCTTCTTGGAAGAATTGGGACACCCTTAGAGGGATAATTATTTGTTTACAAATAGTCAAAGTGCCATTGATCTTGCAAAGAATTCAGCTCTGCATTCTAAGACCAAACACATACGGTTGTGATACCATTTTATTCGGTCAATTTTGGAGGATGGATAGTTAAAGCTAGAGAAGATACATACAAATGACAATCCAGTAGATATGTTGACAAAGGTAGTAACAAGGGAGAAGTCGAACTCCTCTTCAGCTTCGGTTGGTCTTCTAGAGTGACCATGAATCAAAGAATAGTAGAGTCCAGGGTGGTTTGATCCAGTAGGAGCCCCATGTGGTAGCGGTATTGCTACAAGATCAATCTCCAAGTGGGAGATTGTTGTTTAGTGTGGAGCCTGATCAGTCCCCAAGTGGGAGATTGTTAGATTGTGGTGACTAATCAGGAAAGTACTGTACATATGTCATAAATTTTTTGTGATTCAAGGCAGCACCTCAAAAGAAAAATTGGGCCATGGCCGACGTTGTAGCTGACATATGGCTGACATGTTGTAACCCTAAAATGGCATAAAATATTTGTATAAAAGGGCTTAGGGTTAGGTATTTTTATTAAGTTGTGATGCGAAATTAGTTCTTGTGGTGGTATTGAGCTGTAAGGGATTACAGATTGTAATCAGGTTGTATTCACTGGATCGTAATAATATTGGACTTATTGTTTGGTGGATGTAGCCCAGGGATTGGGTGAACCACATTAAATCTTAGTGCCTTGTGTTCTTTTCTGTGTGATCTATTATTTTCTGCGATTGGTTATATTTGCATTTAATTGTTATTTCTATCTTTGGTTTAATCCTAACACGAAGTCCAATAGTATACAATTTAAAAGGGGCATACCCTAGTTTATATGAAACTTCGTACAAATTTATGCAAATTTTGATGAAACAATTAATAAAAAATATACTTCCTTTGAAAAGGGGGACATAAATCAAAGGAGGGGCAAGGTTTCAAACTAAATTCATCAAGGATCCTTCCATGAAGAAGTGATCCACCAACCATCTACATGACAAAATATACCTATCTTCCAATATGGGCCTAGTACCAAATCAATGTGATCAAAAAAAGAGGGAGGAGTAAAAAAACCAATCAACATACTGAGAGACTCTTCATACAATAAGAATCCTAAATTGTACCAATGGAGTTAATCAGAAGAGTTTTATAATATGCATTAAATGAATATTTATCTAAAATCTCATCCCTTATCCTATTCAGTTTACTATTTTAACTTAGATTGGATTAGATATTTAGGGTTCTTATCTAGTTCGAATGAATAGATCAATCAAGATCATATTAACTAATTTCAATAATTTAAGATGTTCATTGATTCATCTTATTCTTATCATATACTTATGAGTTTAAGAAGAGAAGTATGAATTAGTAGCGAACTTGAATTCATTCATATTGCCTAACTAAGGTTATAAAATAATCAGTAGCAGGGGAATCAATAACACCTTGCTCTGCTTAAAGCATAATGAAGTGCAAACTAAACCAATAATGATGAAGGGGAAGAAGTAGAACAGTAGTAACCAGAAAAAATACAAATTCAAGCATACAGGCCCAAAGGTTTATTAATATAGATCGGCTTAATATTCTATCTAAGTCTCCTTCATTAATTATTAATGAGGAAATGAAATCATTAAAATAATAGATCATAGATCAACATTAGTAGCTAAAAACCACCAGCATTTGTTCAATAATGATTATAATATTTAATAACAAAGATCTAGCTCAGTCCCAAAAGACCAGAGAGAAGAAATCAAAAGGGAACATAGGAGGCTTCAATCCAAGCTAGGGTAAGACAACAACTAAAGTAATCAAAAAACCTAGAAACATCATCAACCAGGTTAACAATCCTATTCCACCTCTCCTATTTGATAGCCCCTCTGAACACCATTGTCCTCACTTCCAAAGTGTGAAAGAGGGAAATTGAAGACTCCATGCTCACAAAGAAACTATAGGGTACATAAAGAAAAAGAGTTGTAAAAAGATTTAGTACTCCGAACCTTGAATAATAGATGGCAACTCTCGGGTTGTTAAGCATTGATTGATGCCTACTCATGTGTGTGTAGAATTATTAAAATACACTAAAAGAGACTATACTTAATGTTTCATGATTGTATCACAAATGCCTTATAAATGTAAGTAGATTTACTTGCTACGAATGTTTGTCTAATAATTACTTCTTATAAAGGTGCATCATACTTCTACTAAACTATCCTTTGCTCTAATCTTAGTATTCTACTTAATTGTGTCTTGCTAAATATATAAAGTCTTCTCCTCCCCTCCTTTGTTTGCCAATTTATCAGCTTCTAAATTCCCTTCACGATAAATATGTTAAATTCTAATCTCCTCAAATTGATCAAAACTAATAAATTATTATTATTATTTTAAATAAATAAATCTAAAAATTAAATTATATAAAATAAAAATACACATGCAATTAGTATTTTTGCATGTCTTTGATCTCTCAAATCATGCAACCATATTATACTTAGTTTTCTATTTTGAGCATATTTGTTTTCACATGCAGGTAACCATACTATACTCAGCTTTCTATTTTTAGCATTTTATTTTCACATGCATGTAACCATACTATACTTAGCTTTCTATTTTTAGCATATTTATTTTCACATGCATGTAACCATACTATACTTAGTTTCTATTTTTAGTATATTTGTTTTCAGATGCATGTAACCATACTAAACTTAATTTTTATTTTTAGTATATTTATTTTCACATGCATGTATGCATTTAGTTACAATGTGCTTTCCTCTCAATTAATCTTTTTCTTCCCAAATAAATATTGCAATTAAATTATTTTAGATGTAAGAAGAATATTCATCTATATTTAGAAAATTCATGATAATCACATAGTTCTAATGATAAATTTGAAGTTGAAACTCTAACTATTCCATTTATTGTTTTCTTCCAATTTTCTATAATCAAATTTTTTTCCTATATTAGAAAGGGTTTCAAAAGAACATAGTCATAATAAATTTTTACATTTTTTTCACAATCAATTTTTCTTGATTAATAAATTTTCTTTTTCAAAATCTACAACATAATTTTTTATCCAAAAATCAATATAGTAAATTAATAAGCATTATGCAAGCACACAAGAAGACATGAAGTAGACAGATCTTTCAATAAAATTTTACAATGGGTTTCCAAACCCTACCTCAAAACAACAACTAAAATCTGAGACAATTTGTAATCACATGCAAATCCAGACCCCCGAAACTTTCAACAATTATTTTCATCCAATTCTGAATTTTGCTCCCCAAAACTTGTGTGTGTAGAAATAAGCTCGAATCTCTTAATAAAGAGTTTAACTCTACCTAGGGTTTCTAGTTTTCGAACATGCAAAGGACTCTCATTAAAATAAATTTGTATTATTTAATCTTTTCATGTACACTTAAAGAACTTTTTAATTAAAATATTCTTTTATATTTTCTTTTCCTCCAATTTATTAATTAATGCAAGCACTAATTAAAGCGTAGTTTATTATTTAAATTAATAATAATAATCAAAGCTCATTGTTTAAATGCAACTCTCATTTAAATATTATTAAATAAATAATTATAATAAAGCAATATTAAATCTTTAATATTTTAATATTTTAATTCTCTTTTTGTCCAACTTCTCAAATTAGACTTTTAAATTAAATCTTTTAAAGTGAAATGCATATTTAATTAATTTATAAAAAGTTAAATATCATCATATTTTAATTTCTCTTAAACCAATTTTCTAATTTTAGACTTCTAAATTAAAGCACATATTTAATTAGTTTTTAATCAATTAAATACTCTCATAATTTATTATTTTCTTTTTAATCAAATAATATTTAATAATTCTCAATATTATATGATTAACCAAAATATCATAATTAAATCATTACCAAATAAATGACATAGCCAAGTCCACAGAAAAAAAACATTACCAAAACTCAAAATCAAACAATACAGTCAAAGATAAACTCATGGGTTTAAAAAAGAGTTAAAAATTAGTTACGAGTCCTCTTTGCAAGATAAGTATTTAGGCTATGGTTGGGATTGGACCTAAACATTATCTCTCCATTCTTACCATTGAGTTATTGCGATAAGGCATGCTCATCCTGGCAATTCAAGGAAGTCGATGGTCAGTACCTACAATCCTGCATAAAATTCGAACATATACATATGATACATATCTAAATTAAACAGACAATGGTAGAGAGTGGTACATTGTGTGGATCCCAACTAGCAGGTGACTACGTCTCACTCTCTTAACCACAACAGGTGTGTCAGATAGAAAAGTAAAACAAACATGCACACAATACACATACAAGTATGGGGTAAGTACTATAATAAGTCTTGAGTACAAATCATCACATTTTCAAATATGTAAAACTCATCATTGTGAATATAAAATACTCATCATTTGATATCATCTAGAAAACAATCATATTTAATAACTAAGAACCATTAAAGTGTCATTAATGCACTAGTAATCATAATCATCATTCAACATGTGAAATATAATCAACTAAATAATTCCTTATTGATATACATATAATCCAAGTCATGAAATAATTTCATAATTATAAATCCAACACCCTTGAAACTAACACATGCATGAAATAGGCACAAAAAGAGTTTGGTAATTATAATGGAAAAGAAAACTATGCGTGGGCACTACATCATTATGAGATTGTGAGATAGCGATCAAGATAAAGACTTCACCGATAACAATCTACTCTCCATCCCACAACTTATGAATGGTAACATAAAAACTCATGACCTTGTGATAACTTTAAAGACTAACATCTTTTTTACTTGAATGTTTAAAACAAAAAATACTCTTACAACCAGTCACTTCATGAATTAACACAATAAAAGAACTCTCTAGCTCGTTATACAATTGAGTTAACACTTTTAGACCTGAGATCTTACACCTAGACATTAAATAGTGGTCATTCTCACTAACTAACATGGCTCAAAGCAAAATTAAATAGACTTATGAGCTTGGATATAATTTGGAACACATTTAGACATCATTTTAAAAATGGAAAATAATAAAATGATTTGTAATCTATTTCTAACTTTCACAATGGCAAAGTTTGTTAGTGATTCAACATCTACATAATCCCCCAACAACTTGTATCTAGAGCCTCTGGAAGTGAACCAACTCCAAGGTTTGATCTAGTAAAATCTTGAACAACTAAAAATGGAAAAATAATAGCTTTATTCATATAAACTCTATCACTTACATTAGCTTTCCACAAGGACACGGTCCATCAACCACTCAACGTCCAAACAATTTTGAAATTGGTGACCACAACCTTTGAAGTAAAATAAACAAGTTGTATACTGTAAATATGAAATAACTAAAAATGGAAAACACTAACATGGATCATCAATCTCAGATTATTTGTCAGTTACTTTTTAAGTTTTCACAGTGACAATGTCCCTCTAAAAATCACCATATTGAGCATTCTATAAAACATTTATCCAAGATTCTAGAACCTTAAGAATTACAAATTGATATGAAAAAGTTTAGAAATTTTTAAAATCTACCTCCAATTGTCATGTAATTATATATCAAACTAAATTTGGTGAATTGCACGTCATTCCACACCTAGGAGATTAAAATTTGGCGAATAGGGAAAGTCTTAGTAGTGCTAATAGAATCTTCAATGTGAATTTCAAATATTGTTACCATTCTCATAGTGGTGAGGGGCAATTTTTTCTTGTTGCTCTTGCACTAAAAAATAAAAGTATTTAATATGTTGGTGAATGTTCCAAATACTCAATAAAAGATAATGTCTAGATTTTGGCAAATGCATTGCAGTGTCAATTTGTGATTTCTTATATACATTTGGAAAAGCTGGGCGAAATTAGAACTAATACTAAATGAAATCACACATGGGGTGGTGGTGAAAAAAGTAGGCAAGATACCAATTTCCAACAAAATAGATGGTGAAGAAACTAATTGCCTAATCAAAAGTTTGAATTTATGAGGTACTTCCAATACTATTATTTGCTAAATTGTCAACAAAGACAATCATCACAATTCACAAGTTGGCAAAAAAAATCCACTAAAACATTGTTGATTGCTAGACCTTGGTAGGTGCCTTAGACTCGACAAAGTTTAATGAAACTTTTGTCACTTGTAACTTTCAATTAGATATTGTATCATTTTCCATAGTTGTACCACCTATTCCCCACACATAGAAAAAAAGGGAAAATTGTTATGAAAAGGGGTTTGTCTAAGTGAAACCCCTAATTTAGAATTAACCATGAAATAGAATTAAAAAATACTTGAAATGAAAGTGTTCTTGCACGAAGAAAGACTAGATCTAAAAAAAGATGTCTTATACCCTAATGATGCAAATACTCTTAAATGAAATCATAAGTGCTAACTCAATGACATGAAATCTCAAAAAACTAATAAAAAGTTATAAATTTGCTTCCATTTTTATTGTTGATGCTTGCCACAATGGGGGGATGAAATGTATGCTTTTTTTAGTTTTCTGGGAACAAGATGTCCCTTGAGGTAGAAGGAGACCTATCTCACCCCATACCTTAAGAGGTGGATCGTATTGTAGCCAATCAACTTAAATTTAAATTGAGAGTCAATTAGGTTATAGGGAGACCTAAAATACACATAAAATTGAGTTTTGAGATTAAAATAAATACAAAAGGCCAGCTATATTGGAATAGGTCCAATGTATCCAAGAGGTGATAAATAAATGACATATTTAAAGGTGAATACTTATAGTTAAGGATCCTCATAGAAATTAAATGAAGAAAGGACTCAAATTTTAAACATATATTAATAACATGCATAAAAGAAGTCTTATGATGCACAAAAGAATGAACAAACCTTCAAGTGGGTGCTAAACAAGAATAAATTGCATATGTTAGACTCGGAGCTTACAATTTGTGGCATTGTAGCAACAAGAAGTAATGAAACATTCAAAATTTATTTCCAATTTAAAAAAATAGAATACACATAAAGAATCTCAAAAATCAATTGGATGCTTCATCTTCATTCTTAATGGTTTGGTTGCAATAAGTGTTAGGAGGTAAAGATTTGGTGCAAAATGTTGATTTGGCCAAAAGGTGGAGCCATGATTTTTTGCACAAAAGAATAATTGATTTATTTAGATGTGAGATGATTAAGTCTTAAAGTATACATAAAAGTTCATCTGAACTAGTAAAAAATTGATAAACAAACAAAAATCTATAAGAAAGTACATGAGTGAAATTGAGATATAAAGATGCATTTATACCAAAAAATGGGGTGTAAAACAACAAGACCAATGTACTAGGCAACCTAACCAAGACAAGTGTCTAGGGGCAAAAAATTGTTAGATTTCATATAATGAACACCTCAATTATATACCCACAAAACTCAAGTCAAATTGACAAAGCCACGATTGTAATTGACACGGTCTAGACATTTTCTCTTGTCTTTTCTCTAATGATATTTTCATTAAATGTCACAATATTGCTTTAGTTCCAAACTAAATCAATAACATATGTCTAAACCTACAAATGCAAAGAAGAGGAAGAAAATAGTGTTGTGGCTACATAAGAACTTGCCTTAGTCAAAACCTCATTTTGGTTATTCTCACCTCCATAGATTTCCATGTTAGATCTTTAAAAAATGTGTTTTAAAATATAAGTTTCTAAGAATGTGGCTAGCAGCTAAGTGTATAAATATAAACAAGACCCTACTCAAGTGTGTTAAAGTGGAGCATTAATGAGACAATCAAAGGTGACACATATATAAAGTCAAGAATACACAAATCACATAAATGGACATGAATAGAGGATAAATATTAGATATGAAGCTACAACTTAGAAATATAAGAATAACATGAAATCATACCATACCATCAATGAGAGACACAAGCCAATCTTCATTTAGTCACTTCCCATCATGCTTCGGTATTCCTTGAAGCCTCCATTTTAAAGAATTTTAAATGATGAACTGTTGGTGAAGATTTGGTTTTCCTAATTATTTCTTATATTGTTCCAGAGCTATAAAATTGCATTCAACACTTTTTTTTCATCATAAAGATAGCTTAATCAATGTGTCTCACAAAAGAGGAAATTAACCTTTTTATATGTAACTTTTTTATGGATGAGTTATAAGCTTAATACAAAATTGAAATAAAATAATCATATAAAAAATTTAAGTTTAGATTCTAAAATGTCATGATAGATGAAACTAAAAAATCCCATTTGTTTTGAGATTTTATTGGGACTAGAGAGTGAATCTACATGGTCCTACCAAAATAGACTAAAAAATAGAAATGTGATATATTAGGACCTTCGTAATGGATCCAATCCTAATTTTATAATTAAAAAAAGAAGTGTGTAGAAATTTAACACAGAATAGAACCCATGTTATTAAGTTGGGGATTAACTCAAGGCTAGAAATGGTCCTAAAAATGTTCAAAGGAGAAAAAAAGAAGCAACTATTAAAAAGAATATGAAGCTTAGCTCACAATCACAAAATGTGATCTACCACACTACAACTTATAATAAAATACACCTATGTCCTTCAATTATAATCATACATGGAAAAAACATAATCGTAGATTTAAAAGTTGAAGAAAAATTAACAAGACATGCTAAAACGTAAACAAGAAGAGTTAAAGCACTAAAGGTGTTAAGATACTAAACTTCCTATTTCAAACCAAAACCAAACCTTAGAGTTAGAAACATCTAGATTATCGAGTATATTTTTTAAAATACTTGCTTAGGCTATTTTTTAGGTTTTTGGTTGTTGTAAGTGTTAATATTTTTAACCATTTCTAATCATATAATGAGATTTATGTGATTTTATGTATTCTCGTGATTTGGTTGAGCAAAAAGGAATTTTCTAGTTTTTATTTGACAAAAAAAGGGATGAGATTATTTCAAATTGAAAATTTGTATGTATTTCTTGTACTTGATTTAACATTGATATACCTTTATTTTAAAATTCTTATGGTCTAATCATTTTATTTTATTTGGAATGTGACAACGAATATCAATGAAATTACAACTTGTATGACTTAAAGAGTGAAAAATATTATTTATTTTTAATTAAATTAATTATTGAATGATGATAAAGGTGAGCATATTAATTTATAATTAACTATTTTTTCATTCATCTAATTTAATAATAACTAATTAATTATGGGATGTCATTAGTGGCATTAATTGATTAATAAGATTCAAACCAATCATCAAAATGATTTGAGTTTTTTTCATTGTTAAGCATTGAATTGGTGATGATATTAGGATGATGGCATCAAGGTGTGTGGAGTTTGTAGTCTTGTTTAGTTCTACTTTGAATATAATTGTAATTAATAAATAAGGCATGAATTTTCCAATCTATGAAGATAATTTAGAATATTTGTATCAACATTTTAAATCACCCTAAAAGTAATAAACTTCCCTTTACAAGATCTTTCTACTTTCTATTCTTTATTCTCACTATTATAGATTTCCATTTTCAATGTTTATATGACTCTTTATTGTACCCTTCATTTCCACTTTAAAACTCATTTGGTTTAGAATATAGTACCTTTTGAGTTTATTTTATTTTGCTTGACCATTCTTTATTACATTCAAGTACACTCAAGTCCATCCTTAAATCTCATATTTAGCATTTCATATGGTTGATCTAAGATATAGGTTGTCCCATGTGATCATATTTGTCTATGGTGAGCTCATTTTCTTAATGAAATTGTTCGTTCATCCTTCTATATTCTCAATCACATTGACAAATCCAATTGAATTTTTACCCTTTTGTACTCATTCAATATAAGCTTAGTTATTTTTGTGATATCCAAGTATGAAGAACTAAGGTTTTCAAATGCCTTATGCATTTGTATAGTATGTCAACCTTATAAATTCCTCATTTGTATAGTATGTCAACCTTATAAATTCCTCAACATCTTAGTTAGGATAAATAGTATTTAATTGAAAGTAATTAACATCTCCTTTCTATTCACCATAATCTTATCTTTATGCCATTTTAAACTTAATTTTTAAAATATTGATTTCTCATTATTTGGAAAACTTGCATTTTATGTTCTATTTTAAAAATATTCATATCTTATTTTTTATTAAGTAAAACAAGGTTTAACGGATGCCTAAAACACAACAATAAACAAAATAAATCTGACTTAAAGTCCAGAGCATGAAGCAAAACCACTAAAAAACAACATATCATAGAAGGCTGCTAAAACTAGTCATAGGAAAACACAACCTCTCAAGGAGCAGGCAAGCCTAGCAAACCAAAACACCAAAGCCAAGAGAACCAATCAAGGCACCATATCTTTGAACAACTCTACTACCTTGAGCTCCAACTTTTGCATGGTCTTTGCCGCATCCGTCATCAACTAAATGTCATGGAGAGTCATCTTCCTGTCATTCAATCTTGTTTTAGTATCTTGTTGTTCTAACATCTATTTTGAATTTAATAATCATAAAAATATCTTTCTTGAAGAATGTGCAAAAGACATTGTTTCTATCATTTTATTAATTATTCAATTTAAATATCAAAATATAATGAGAGCATGCAAGACACCTCAATTTTTAGCTCATGCTTCCATACCAAAATAGCAAAAACAAAAAATAAAAAATAAAATAGGTAAATCTAAATACTTCCATAGACACATTATACTTATTCAACTCATAATTTTATAAGTTCCCTTCAAATATTTCATCCAAAAAAAAAAAATATTGTATTTATAGTTTTGGAAGTCTTTTTTAATTCTTAAAACTACTTTCTTTTTTAAAATAAAATTGGGTGATGTTTAATATTTGGCGTTCAAAGATGTCAAGTTATCCACTCTCTGAGATCCCCTTTCTCCAATTCTGATGCAAGTGGATTAATAACTAATTTCACCGATGGATGGTTGTACTGCAAGAACTTTTTGTTTTTGGAAACCTCGAAGTAACTCAATCTTTTGGGGAGGATACTCTTTTTAAGTTTCTTGTATCGCAAAAGTAGTGTATTGATTGCTGCTTTCTTTGAACTTCTTGATATGTCTCAATGATTGGTTCAATGCAGAGTATAAAAAGCCCTTAAGAGTTATCCCCAACCTTTCCTCATGGATTTGTGCTAGAATGCTTTAGAGACGATGTGTTTGTTCTCCCAATTCCCCTTTGAATCTGACGCCTTCTTAAGTGTTTTTATGTTATGAATGAAAAGTTCTTTAATTTTAAGAGGTTTTTATGTATCAATGGATATTTGGTCTCCTGGCCTCCAATAAACTCCGACATTAAAATTTTTTTAAAGGCAAAATCACAAAGTTCTGATCGACGTAGCGTTACCCATTACCCATCAAAGCCTCAATGACCAACCCCGTGGAAATTTAATGCTTTTTCAATGGTGAAGAAATATGATCTGTAGTTAAACTTACGGGTGAAAAGATTGCGAGGAAAGTAATCCAGAGTTGATTTGATTACTAGGATTGATGGGAAAGTAATCACTCCTGTTCTCGAGTTCTACGAAACAAAACAAATCTCAAATCATTTGAGTCAAAAAAAGGTCTTAGGTAGACTAAAGTCTGATTTTCTCGACAAGAAATGGTGATTAATTATAACCATGAATCCTGAGAGAAATATATGTATTATATTCTGATACGCATGGGTAACATATATCAAAGTACTGAGACTGTACAAAAAGGCACGAGGTCTATATTTCTCCATTCTGCAAAAAATTGTGCCTGTGCCAGTGCCCCCACCATTGAGCACTAAAGCATTGCTCCACATCAACAATTCACAATCTGAAAGTGAAAGTGAGCTATGTTCTTCGTGCACACTCTGGCTGAGGCGTGGGGAACCTGGCGGAATCCCTGCAGTAGTCATAAATCATGTGTTTCTCTTGTACCCACCTCAGCTTCCTCCTCTGTTTCCCATCAAGAGAAGCATAAGCAGGCTGATCCCACCACCATGCAGACGAAGATGATGAACAGCCATTAATGGAGGTTGGGTTCTTGTACTCGCAAGCATCAATGCTGAAATTTCTGTAAGTAGCAATGAAAGGGGCATGGCTCCAGTCAGTCTTCACCAATCCTCCCTGTGTGGCCCAGTCATCTGCATTCCATATGGATGAATATACCCCCATTGCCTGCCTTTGTGGGTATGTCACTCCGGTTTCATTCTCCTTGTTCTCGAATACTCTGACTGGTACATCATCCACCATGAATCTGCATTCAAATTTATCGTTAATATCAGTAATTTAAGTTGCTTAATAGAAAATGAATGGGGATTGTAGATTGTGTTTAGGGCTTACACTACTTGATGTCGATTCCACAAAAAGGAATAGGAATGGAAGTCTTGTGTTGGGTCGAACCACAAGTAGAGCCTCTGTTCTCTGTTGCCAACTCCCGCTGAGTAGACATTGGTCTGCACAATGTATGGCTCTCCAGACTTGTTGCCTAAGAATTCGAAGTCAAATTCATCGTGCTGAGCGCCTTGTGAAGACATCTGTTATTCAAGCCATTCATTAGTTAATACAGTAGCATAATGAAACATATAAAAGAAAAGAAAAGGGTATAATATGCTGGTAATTACATAGAAGGCAGTGACAGTGCCGGCAGAATCGCCTTCAACAAGCTTGATTTGTACTTGTGCCTTTCCAAATAGGTAGGAGTTCTTGGAAGCAAAACCAGCGCCTGTATCAACACCAAACATCAACTCGATAAGAACCCATTAACATAAATTAGAAAGCAATCCCTAAGCAGAGACATTGGGACAACTACATTCCCTTCAATCTAGAACATATACGGCATCAAGTAAGTTTTGGTAAACAGGGCCAAATTGATAACTCAACAACACAATCACAAGTTTAATTCCAAAGGCAGGGTGCCCGTTAAGAGGATGTAATTGCAATCAGGTTCACTGCAATGGCTACTCATTAGAGGAGAACGTAAGCTGTTTTGGTTGCTCCTAAATTAACCATGCAAAACTTTAGAAACAATTCTTATTAAAAGGAACCAAGAGATACGATATATGGCCTAGTTGAATTACAAGCAAACTCTAAGAAGAGACAACTGCATTACTACATTCAATCTAGTAAGAATTGGAGAAAAATGCTTCAAAACGGATAATCTATGTACACAATCACAAATTTAATTCCAAAAACTGGGCACCCATTTACAGGTCATGATAGTATGCAGGTTCATGTCCATGATTATTTATTAGAGCAGAATGTAAGCTATATTATTTGCTCTCAAATCAATGAAAGACATAAGAGATTGCTATCAAACCAAGGAAAAACTTCACCAAGTGTTTGTTCTCAAATCGAGGAGAAACTATAAGAAACTCTTATAAAACTGAAACAAGAGAACTTATGTCTACCCTTATCGAATTACAGAACAAAATCTAAGCAGAGAGATTTCAATCCAGTACACAAGATATCAAATCTAAATAGGTAAACAATACTTCAAGGTCGATAACATATGCACAAAATCACACGTTCAACTTCGAAACAGGACTCCCATTTAACGCTCATGATTGTAAGCAGGCACACTTCAATGGTTACCCATTTCATTGTAACTACATTCAATCCAGCATACAAGCCATCAAGCCATAATACAATGCTTCAAAATTGACAATCGTACACACAATCACAATTTGAAACAGGGCACCCATTAAGAGCTAATTATTGCAATTAAAGGTGCATTGCAATGGCTGCCTAAAGCTGAATTATCCGCTCTTAACTATGAAAACTTCACGAGAAATTCTTAAAACTCTGAAACAAGATAAAGCATGTCTGGTCTTATACCAGAGGCGTTGTCAAGCTTAAGCTTGAGCATTTGCCCTTCATACATGACATGATCCTCTGCCCAACTGGGATAGAAGAAATCATTGAACTCAGCACACTGCAACCCCTCCAATCCCACCATTAAAACAACAGTAATACTCAAAGCCCACCAAAACAAACCAGTTACTTTCCCTACGCCCGCCATGGAAGCTAAAATCTTATAACTAAATCCCCACAACTACGCTTGAGATTGAATTCTGATGAGCATGAGCAATACAGGAAAGAGCAATTTATATGAGTTGGGGCAGTGAGACTAACTTAGCTTGCAGGACACTAAACCGGATTGGAATAAAAATAAACAAAATGGTTAGAGAGGAGTTTCTGGTCTTTACCTAGTCACGGGTAAAGCCAGGCTGGAATCTGCAGTACAAGTTGCCATTGCTGCCCAAGGGACAACATCAATAATTTTCTCTTCCCTTGTGCAATGCGCCACAATGTTAATTATTCAATCCGACCGTAGAGATTCGAGGCTGTCCCAATTGACGGCAGCCGTTGATTTAGGGTTCGGTAGAGATGGGTTGCAGTCTCAGGCTTCAGCCTCCAATAATGCCCTGAAATTCCTGCAAAAGAAGCTTTATGAATCTGTGGACAGCCTGGACATTATGCCAGCTAAATTTGCTCTCCGGGATTTTTATAATGTATTTATTGCGCTCTCAGTGATCACCAGCTGGGCCATTTAAACTTGCTGAACAAGAAAAAATCTTAGTACTGACTGGATTTTAGGGTAGAGAGTACGAATGAAATTGTTTGAAAAATAAAAAACAATTGTGGGTGGCTCAGAGAACGAAGTGCTTGAGTGTAGACAGCATTCGAGAGAGAAATGAAGAATAAAAAAATTAGGAGTGATGATGGGGAACAGTGGGCACGTGAGGGAGGTTACAGAAATTGTTGTGCCTCCATTACAGAGTTGAAAATGTATCAGATTTGATTTGTTTTGCAGAGCCTAATGAGAGACCACGAGACAGTTTAGTAAAAAGCCGTAGCCCATGACATTCCATTAGTCCCCACGTTTATTTGTTCCAAGTTTTATTAATATAAAAATGAAAAAATATGTCTCAATGAGTATGAACCAACGGAATTTTTTTATATTCTGTTGTATTTTATTAATCAGAATGTATTTGGCTAATAATTTTGTTAGGATATTTTTTAAATCATTGTGTGAGATGTTTTTTTAAGGCAATATTGATACCAGATTGAATGGGGATGAATGAATGAATGTAAGATTTTAATAATTGTCTATATGGCTAACAATGGGAGTCCCTAAATAAAACTCATTTTAAAATAGGGTATTAAAATCTTAATGGACTTGTGGCATCATCTTTAAATTTGTTATTTGATAGTGATTTTTAATCACTAGGTTTGTTATAGAATAGATGTCATAGAGACCTAGTAGTCGTTAGGGGTTTTAATGATTGTGATAGAGTAGATGTCATAGATACTCCCAATAGTCAATAACACATGTACTAACCATTGATCATTTTTTAGCTTTTTTAGTTGGTGATTGACCCAGTTGTGCACCACTATTGGACCATTTCATAACAACTACTGGTACATTTTATCACAAGTAATGGTGTTTTTGGTGAAGGACTATTAGGGATTGCACATAATGGTTA
This sequence comes from Cupressus sempervirens, assembly GCA_028749045.1. Classification (NCBI taxonomy): domain Eukaryota; kingdom Viridiplantae; phylum Streptophyta; class Pinopsida; order Cupressales; family Cupressaceae; genus Cupressus; species Cupressus sempervirens. Next base: position 683,923,181 of record CM053788.1, on the reverse strand, counting down.
TCACGTGAGTGTTTTAAAATGGTACTTTCAATCACTCCACACTCCACAACCTCTACAAATATATTCGTAAATGCCCAAATGTTGAAACCTTAGGTTTAAGCTCTTGAGTCACCTAAAGTTCATACACCAAAAAAATTGAGTTAATTTGACTTACAATTTAGGAAATCTAGGTACACTAAGTTAGCCTGGGCAGCTACTAGATCTCTTCCCCTAGTTGGGTTTCTTCAAATACGGTAAATTAGTTTCTTCCAAAATATCCACATTGTTGGAATGGATGTTGGACACTTTATGATAAAATGTTGCCTAGTCTCTATGACTCCCATGTTGTAAACCTAATACATTGTCTCTTCTCATTCTTCTTTATATATCATCCGCCTATTTGTTTTACACCTCAAATGAGGAAAACTTGTCTTAAGTTGCATTTGTAAGTATTTTTTTCTCTACATTTAACTCCTATGTATGATTTCCCCTTGCAATCTCCTATGGTGCTAAATTCTTTGATATAGTGCACTTTTTTGCGTCCATTTTATTTTGATCATATGATACTCCTAAATTTTTCCTCACAAACTTTTTTATTTCTTCATGCTATTCAAGCATTCATGCATATTAACATTTATTATTATTATTATTTTGACATTTTGCTTCATCTATATGCTCTTTCTTTTGTCTAGTCCTTCCTTCATGATCAATGTTGGCTAATAATGTTTTTTCATGCCTTGAGTTTTGTTTAGATAGCTTAACAGCTAAACCATTGTCGAAGCCTCTAAAGGAAATATATCTATTTCTGCCAATAAGATCTCATGGGAGATATTGTATTTAATTTTGAGGTTTTCAATGACTAAATACTTTTGAATCCTCTCTACTTGTCTCCATTTTTTAATCTAACATGTTGTTGGCACCCCAAATCTCAAATTTGTAAAGGATCATTAGGGCAACCAAAAAACCAAGATGCATCTTCTTGGTTTTCCAATCCCATAACTATGCATTCCTACATCTATTTTGTAAGGAATATATGCTTTCCAACTTCCCTAAATTATTTTCGCTCTATATGTTTCCCAATTGAGTTTGTTACAGAAGTCACTCCTAAGATATGTGTGCTCATCTACTATCTCTAAAGGATTGTCCTTAAAAAGAAAAAAAACTTGGTTATCTTTTTGTTTATTTTCAAAGAGAAGATCATCACTTTGTTTTTTCTAGTGTTCACTTGCATCCCAACCTCATGATAAAAGGTACCAATAACCTTCAAGTGTTCCCTCAATCCATCTGATATTTTATCAATTAAATTGGGATCAACCACATAGAGAAGTATCTTTATCACATAGTCGATTAGTTTAATCTCATAACTAATAGTCTTGTTTAACAATTCTTCTTATTATAACATACAACCAAAATAAGGTTAGTGAGGGGTGCATCCTTGTTTGACAAGTTTATATTGATGCCAAAGTTCTATGACATCCGATCAATAGTTCTAATTTTAGCCTTGACCTGCTCATATATTCTATACATATTGCAATCCTCGTCTTAATAACAATTTTTAGTTCTTACATTCTATCCAAAAGTTTGTCATATGGTTTTTGTGTCAAATACCTTTTTAAAGTCATCAAAGAAGCAAATGCCTCACCCCCCTAAGAATTCCATGTTTTTAGCCAAGAATCTAATTGTAACATCATGATCAATAATGAAATGTTTTGGTTTGAAACTAGCCCAACTCTTAGGCCCCGTTTGGTTGCAAGAATTGTTGAATGTGGCATTCAACTATTCTGGAATAAGTTCTCTTCTGGAACTTGTGCATTCTAAAAATAAGTTTTGTAATATCATTTGGAGTTGTTTGGTTGTCTTGGAAGAGGAATCGGTAGATGACTATTCCGTGTTTGGTTGCATCAACAAAAATAGGAATTAGAATAAGTTTTTAAAAAAAAAAACTTAATATGAATTTATAAAAAAATATTTATTTGTTAATTTTTTTAAAGTCAAATTAATTTAGTATCCTCTTCATTATAAATTGAATTTATCAGTAAGAATGGTATATCACAACCTTTTAAATTCATTAGAATTAAATCTAGTTATTTTAAAATTATATTTAATATTATCTATAATTGCTTCCATTATAAGCATGATTTTTAAATACATATGTTTATTGGTAAAGAAGTCAAAAGTTAAAATTTTAAATTTTAAATATTTGGCAACACTTAAAAAATTTAATTACATTTCAAGAATTTGATTATAAATACTAGTGTATGCTTAAAGAATATCAAAAATTTATGTTAAATATAACTGTAAATTTGAATATAATATCAAAACTAAAATCATTTTATTTTTGGGTAAGATCTGTCAATGATGGATAGCCTTAACTATGTGTGAAGGAAAGTCTGAAGACTATTCTCGTCCTTATCAAGGGAGATGCCAATTGTCTCTCCTTTTCTACAAACACCATCATTTTATTTTTAAATATATAAAGAAAATAAAAAATATGATATTTGAACATAGTCTTATTTAGAAGGCTAAAGACAAGATTTCTTTGTAAAGATAATTTTAGCAAAAGTTTATGATAGATATCAATTCCAATATTAGTTATTTTGTCATTGATAAAAATCCTTATACAAATTATAGTTATGCATTTTTTTTGCATATGTTCCCAATAAATAAATGCAATTAAAAGGCAAAGAAGACATTGTAAAAAGTAAATTTCAACCTTCCGACTATTGCAACACTTGCACTCTACTCCATCATCACGCATTGTACTTGTTGTTTGTGCATCACTAGCCAAATCAAAGAATCCACATCCATCATGTCCCTACAATAGTAAATCTTCATTAGTTCCTAGTATAATAATTAATTATTCATTATGCCAATTTCTAACAAAATTAATTGTATTAACAACCTTTTTCTTATTTGGGCAACACTACAATTTACGCCCAGGATTTTTTGGTGTGTTCAAGATTTTTAACAAACAAGGGCCAGCACCACATCGACATGTTGGCACATTGATTAAAGTCACAAACCCTACAACATAAAAAATACATTAGTTATATGAAAATACACATTCTTTAATAAACGCCTTATAAATCACTATATAGAATCTTTATAATCATTATTAAAAGCCTATTTAAATTTTGATTTATGTAATTAAATCTATAAAGTTATAAAATTAATGTCCTAAATCCTTTCAAATTAGTTTCTAAGGAAAATAATGGTTATTAAAACTAATTACTTTATTTGTATACTTTAAAAGTAATTATTTTTAAAATGTACATCAATTTCCAAGAATTTTCAATACGTTAAAAAATTGCTAACAACCTTATATGTAATCAGCTTTAACTTGTTGTTTATTTTTGGTTAAAATCTGAACTCTTCCATATCATATACACTACATAATCCAAATGTTACATGCGAGTAAAGACAGAGATTAAATTATTAAAGGTAATTTTTTGTCTAGCTCTTGCGAATATTATAAAAGATGTAAAAAATTGTTTATTCTGCTGCTTCACGACAATGAACAATAATTTGAATGGCAAGAGTCATGTTAGTTTTTTTACCTTATTAGGATGAATTTCAAACTTCTAATATAAGATTGGATTCTCTCAAAAGTTTCCTTAACAACATGGATTGCTCATTCATCATGATGGCATTGATTTTTGTATGAACTCAGATTCAAATGTTTTATTGACTTTCACATAATCATGAGTCATTTGTTAAAATCAATTTGATCATAAGATTTTAAAATTTAGAATAAGTATAGAGTGTATTATAGAAAACATCTATTTCAGATTATAAAGGACAATCAATGTTGTTTGCAGATCATCAAAGAGTTAATAAGTTGTATATAATTACAATGAGCTCAACTTTCATTAGACTATATGGAATGCATAATTTTTGAGTGGTCTCGAATGTAATGCTATATCTATTTTTAACATATCACACTCTATAATCTATAATTATAGAAGACTATAAGAATATTTATATTTCATTTTTGCTTTATGTTGTGATGTAAATTTTTCATACTACATGTTCAGGTGGTCACTGATAGCCAGTCAACTGCCTAGTTGGATAGACAATTAAATAAAGAATTATTGGAACACTCGATTGTGTAAGAAGCTACCCATTAAAATTGAGACATTCTAATCTTTCTTAGAAAATCAAAATAATATAGAGGTCATACCTATGAAAGTACCTATAGTGAGAGTTGAGAAAGACTTCATGATTGATATAAAAAGGTCCAACATGATGAGCTTTTTGCATGATTTGTTGATGGATGAATCCACCACACACCATGATCTACAATTTTTTGACTATAATTTGTTGATACTAAAAATTCTTCTCTTGAAATGATCAATGTACAAATTAGTTATTTTGATTCTCTTGGATTACTAAATTCTTCTTATTGTAATCTGCTTTCTCCTATGGATTTTTCCATGGATTTTAGAGTTGAAGAGAGTCCAGTGAATATTTTGAAAGAAGATCATGATGAATTTGAGAGTAATGTGGAGCAACAGTGGAGTTTTACTGTGTGTTATAAGCAAGGAATGTAAGAAATCTACAATAGTTTCTTTCTAGATGGGTAAATTTTAAGGGTTTGATCAGATGGTGACTGACAAATTGGTTGGGTTCCTTACAAATGATTTTTATCTATGTAGAAATTCCACACCTGCAATCAAAAATTAGGTACATAGATTTTGTTGCTAATGGTGAAATTTTTTAAATGGAAATTGTACGAAGTGACTTCAACCAGAAGCTTCCTTTGCAAAGTAGGCTCGATTTAATATTTTAAGGTACATCTCAAATACACTATAATATTTTATTAATGAAAATTTGATAGTTTTTATGAATTAAAAATACATTTAGAAAAGAAATAGGATGGCACTAAGGCATTCTTTGAAGTCACATGTTCGAGTAAAACAAGTTACACTATAGTGATGTTGGTTAAAAGCTTTAATTATACAATGGAAGCAAATGAATGGTTGCTTGCAGTTGTACACAAACTGCAGAATACAACTACATGTGGTTTAACTTAGGCTGATCACAAAAACAAGTACGTGGATTAACATTATCATTCATACAAACTTCTTCAATATCAACTAGAAATCAAGTCAAGGAGAAAAGTTTTCAAAAATTAGCACATGCTAGCAAAAAACCTGCATGCATTCAATGATGTTTGGATCAAACATCAAAGAAAGAAAAAATAGACTTCCATATTTTAAAGTAGTCATATTTAAAGCAAATTATAAATGTATACAATCACATGTTAAGAAATGAAAAGATATTTGCAGCTGATAAAAATTATAAGGCATGTTATGAAGCAGTCAAATATAAAGGTCACTATAAATCGAAATAGTTTTAACAAAGACTCTAGAGTCCTCTATACTTAAGCTGTATGTATTTGACTCTCTCCTCCTCGGCCATTCTCAAGAAGCCTTTTTCTCTTTTGGTTTCAACCAAAAAATATCATAGGCCTTTATCATTGAATCTTCACTAATCCTAGGAAATAGTTTTAACAAAGACTCTAGAGTCCTCTATACTTAAGCTATACATATTTGACTGTCTCCTCCTCAGTCATTCTCAAGAAGCATTTTTCTCTTTTGGTTTCAATAAAAAATTATCATAGGCCTTTATCATTGAATCTTCACTAATCCTAGGAATGCCTTTGAGGGCATCATATATTTTCTCTCCAACAGATTTAGAATCCTCTTCATCCACTTTGACAACATAAGGCTTTAGCATGCCCTCGTGGATCCTATTTATGGTTTCACAAATGGTATCCATCGAACCAACCATGCTCACCTTATTTCTCTTTCCCTTCCTTGATGAGGATGGTGATATTCTTTGACTAGCACTTGCACTTGATTGGTTGGATTGAAAAAAATCTTCATCCAAATGATTATTAGCATCAACTAGTATACTAAAATCCCCATCATCATCAAGATCGATGGCCTCATCCATAATGTGCCCTTCTTCCATTTCCTAAGTCATGGCAGGTATTGTACCTTCTTCCATGTCATTTCCCACAATAAAGGCTAACTCATTATAGTATTGGAATGGCTACCTTTTATACACTTTTGCATTTTTGGATTCTTTCCTCTACAATTTGGGAAACAATTGAAATTGTTACTTGACTTTCAATACTAATTTTACAAATACAAAGTCATACTTTAAAAAAATGAATATTAAGTACCATTTTACCTTCAACAACTCATTCCAAACACTATCTTCAACATCCATGCACTGTGTACCTTCAATCCAAGTGCAACCACTTGTATTTCTTAAATCTTGAATTACTCTAAATCTCGCTTTCCATGTTTTCAATTTATTCTTCAAATTATCCTTGGTTAGATTTTTTTTTAGCTCATCATTGAACCACCTTTCAATGGTAGTCCAAGCTTCCTTTTTGAAACCACCTTCACCTTTTTGACCAAGTTGTACTTTCTCTTGAAGCAACTCAAGGAACTTATGCTCCATATCCCTAGTCCATATCACCCTATTCGTAGAAGAAGGTGCATTGCTGACTTTTATTTCTTGAGCCATGCTAATGAACAAAACACAAAGGGGTAAAAAATACAGGGCCATATAATATTAGACCTTAATGTGTATGGAAAAATAGAAGTATAGGTAACTATGACCAGACCTGTGAAAGTATAATAAAAAATCGGATATATGCATCAGATTTAAAAGACTGCATAAGAAATGTTGAGACCATAGTATGCATTGAAGATGGTCAAATAAATAAATATCATAAAAATCCACACCAATCAACATACATAAAACCACATTATGTATCCCAAAATTTGACATAGATTGCATCAAATATGAAAACTAAATATCATTGAAGACACTAGTCACAAGACAACAACATATGCATTGAAGATGGTCAAATAAAAAAAATATCATACAAACTCACACTAGTCAATCTACTTATAGCCACATTATGTTTCCAAAAATTAAACAAAGAGTACATCAAATATGAAAAAGATGTGTGCTAAAAGTATAATAAGAAATTAGATATATGCATTAGATTTAAAAGACTATACGAGAGAGATCTTTTTAGATTCAATTAGAAGGATGCAAGGAGTTAATTAAACACAAGACATATATGCTAAAGAAACATGAGAATGGTTCTTATAACAATAACCAAACATGTTGAGAAAACAAACTCATTCATTCATTCATCTTTAACAACCATAATAATGATGAAAATGTCACATATTATTCATTCATTTGAAATGCCACACAAGTGTCTATATATATATATATATATATATATATATATATATATATATCTGCCAATATATATTCTACAACAAAATGTAATGTTCCAACTACAACTAAGACCACGCTCTATAGTCTTCCCACATCCTCCAAGCTATTTCATCTCGAAAGTTTCCCCAATCATCTCTACCTCGCTGAGTCATCCCATATGTCTCATCCTCTTCACTTTCAACTTCATAAGGAATGTCATCCTCTATCATAATGAAGTTGTGCAAGATGCAACATGCTAAGACAATCTTAGTTTGTATCATGATTTGATACAATGTTGCATGCCTCAAGATAGGAAATCGTTGCTTCATAATGCCAAATGTAGGCTCTATTGTATTTTGAGGTGAGGAGTGTCAGTGATTAAATAGCTCTCGTGAAGAGTTAATTGGATTTTCTCTACAAAACTCCTTTAGATGGTAGCGTGTAATATGATAAGAGGCAAGAAATCTAGGTACACTTGGATATCCCACATCAACCAAATAAAACTTACCTACACAAATGTATAAAAAGTATATTGATATAACCTTGACACATCTCTCATAAAACCAAAGGAGCTAAACATTAACAAGTTGATTGCATATATTGGGGGGAACTGCTAGTGGATCTGATTTGGACAAAATAGAAGCAAGAACATGATTGTTTGCTCCAAACCCTTCCCAACCTGCAAGAATGTATTGAAATTTATAATCAAAGGAACACACACCCATAACATTTTGTGATAGGTTGTCTTTTCTATCATGATATTTATCGTGGTTGTTGACATCAATAGTAATTGGTATATGGGTCTCATCTATTGCTCCAATACAATCCTACAAATCACAAATTTGCATTCAATAACTTATTATTATGAGTAATAATCAACATAAAAAATATGTGGTAATAGGAGAGGTACCTTGAAGTAGGGATCAAAATGATCCTTCCTGAGAATTTGCGGAGGGGTGTTTGGCTTATCAGACACATATAGTCATCATGGAGTGCTAAGAGAACCCTCAAGACCTTGTGGAAGTATCTACTAATTGTCTCTCTCGAGTGATCAAAATTATGAGCAATCTTATGATTCCTCAAATTATGCCCAAGTGTATGGAGGAACATCACTAGTTGTTCTTCTAAAGTGATGTTGCAAGAATCTTCAGTGATTCCTTTCTACCTAAGAATAGTGGATAGGCGAAAGAAGGTTGTTCTAGTCATACAAAGATGGGCATGGAAATTAGTCTCATTTGAATGAATAATACTCTTATAAAATGGGATTTCATCTCTTTTGTGCTTATGCCTCTCTCTTCTAGCTTCTTGCGTAGATGTTGCAAAGGATTTGCAAGGGCAACAAGAGTAGCTACAAGAGCAAGCATTATTCTAGTCCTCCTAGCAATGAGACCATGAATCCTTGGATCATTAGCAATATCCATCAATGACCTAGATACAAATCAGTACAAAAGCTGAGGAGAGCAAAATATGGAACAAAAATCAATTTGCTAACATGAATATTAACCTTTAAACTATAAGCTTTCCCTATGCATTTTTACAGGTAATATAAGTTATTATTATATTTAGAAGGAAACTTTGTATACACCCAAATTTATGTTATATTAATGTTTTATTGTTACTCATGTTTATAAAGCACGTCAGATGTTATATTGTTACTCATATTTATACAAACTATCCACAAGGTATCCATATACAACATTGATTTCAAAACATATTGTAGCGTCACTGGGGGTTCTCAAAAGTACTATCAGTTAACTGATTACCAAACCCTTTATACTTCTATTATTTTAAAATAAGAAATGCAAGAGTTTTTAGATATTTTTATTAAAAAAATATGAACTATTTTTTAGATTTAACATATTTGAATAGGTTAAAATATAGTGAAACTAGAGAATGTCCCACAAACAAAGAATGTTATTACTACACAAAGTAAGACCACCAACCAAGAAAATATGATCATGAAAATATCAGTTGTCTTGACTTTCCAAACATTTAAGTTGAATTAAAATAAAGAATTAAGTAACTAACAGCTTTAAATATTCCTAAAAAATCTCATAAACTCTATAGAAGCCTCCTTCTATAAAGCCCTAGCCTAAAATATTTCTTTCTGAACTACTAACAGATTTATTTGTATACCCAACCTCAATTTAGTATTGAAGGTGCATACTAGATTAAATAAGTGGGACTTCTCTGGGTTTATATTAGTGTAGAGAAATTTCCCAAGAGGCTCAATTATAGGTTGGACAGGGGGTCCCAATGTAGTAATGTGAAAAGAGGCTCAACAAAAGAAAGAAGAAATGTCTAAAAAAAGCAACATATGGATCAAAGAGAAGACATCAACCTATGATAATTCTTACATGCCTAAATTTTTAACTTAGCCCAGCCTAAATAAATCTATAACAAGAATAGTATCATAATTTCACTTTGTTATAATTCATGTTACATCATCGAATGTGTGCTTCAATTTCCACATGAAAAAGATATTACTCATTGCACAAATAATCAAAGATAAATTGCAAGAGGAAAAATTCAACACCCCTAAAATTCAAGATGAAAATTCAACACTACTGCTGCACATAGATGGTATTTGTTTTTGGGTACAACAAATCAAAATACTAGTGTTTTTCAAGGCTTGGTAATATGATTGGCTAATCCTCAAATATAGTCAAGAAATTAAATTAAATAGAAGATAATCTAATTGGTCTAAAAAGATATTTATTTGCTCACAATGAGCTAGCCTTGGTCCATGTGGTAAGTGAACTAAAAAAAGGTTCAGACTATGAAAGTATAAAGGACATAAGAATAGAGAAAAAATAGGTGTAGCACATATCATTCTCTCCCAGCCTCTAAGTATCATTAGCACATAAGGTAGATAGGGGAATAGATCCGGTAACTAACTAGCAATCTAATAATTATGATAGTTTTGTAATATATACCCATCAATTATCACTCTTAAAAGAGCCCAAGAAGATGAAAACACATATAGTAATAGTCAATCATTTTAAAGATTTGTTTAACTTTTTGGTTGGTGATTGACCAATTTATACACCACCATTAGACAATTCATAAAACATTGGCCTAACTTTATCAAAGCACACAAAATAAATTTGCCAATAAATGAAAAATAAATATTCATAGAAGAAAATTACTGTATTGGTTAAATATATATGAACTCAATGGATTGGCAGTATCTTGATATCCCAATCTATTATGTTTGCATTACATGTCTTTTGTTCGGATGGTTCCTATAATCTTATAAAGCAATTCTCTTACTCCAGTAGCCTGTGGGTGATATGGCATGCTTCTATTATGGGTATTAGTGTATCATTATTTTTTTGAATAAGCTTGTGACCCTTTATCACTTGATGATATTAGAGGGAAAGCAAATGCTTTGGGAAAGGACATGCAATAATCAAGTGGGAAATCAAATAAGAAATTTGGTTGAGTTTAATTCATAAAAATTGTAGTCACTTGCAATATTTTGAAGAGCAATTGGTATGTGATATGGTTGAATTTGTTTATCTATAAATTTGTTAAGTAGACGTAATTTATTTATTGAATTAAATTATGGATCGATCCGATAAGAGAATATGAGATCTAAATTGAATCCAAAAAGGGTTGCAATTATATTTTGAAAGTAATTGGTATGCAATTTGGTTAAGTCTATTATTGACCATGAATCCTTTTATGATCTTGTTTTTTGAAATTTGTAATATTTTTAACTTTGAGTAGTACAATCTTGGTTTTGCTTCAACCCATTTTGTCTAGTAATTTATTGTATTGTCTCTAAAATTTAACCGGCACTCCCGAGTCAACATCCTTATACATCTCCCATAAAGTCTTAAGGGGAAGATTAATTTTTTTTGTTTTTTTGTCGAATAAGACAAACCACATTAGCCACACTAGAAAACAAATAATTAAAAGGGATACACATTTTATTAAAGAGAGAAAACATTAATTGGTTTTGAAGGGGTAGAGATAACACAAAGAATATTAATTAAGAGTTTCATTACATTGATTAATAAAGGGAATTCCAAGGAAGGAACTATTTGTGAAGAGGTGTGCATCCCTTGCAAAATAGTAGTATAAATAAAACTTGTGACCCTTTATCACTTGATGATATAAGAGGGAAAACAAATGCTTTGGGAAAGGACATGGAATAATCAAATAAGAAATTTGATTGAGTTTAATTCATAAAAACTACACTTACTTATAATATTTTGAAGAGCAATTCGTATGTGATATGGTAGGGGTGAGCTATGGGTAAGAGGAACACAAATGCTTGGCAATGTTGAATAGTCAGCTCTAGTCAGCTGCAATAGATACAAGGGGAATGATGTAGAGGGAACATAAGAAAAACTTCAACAATGAAAGAAAGTATAGTTAACAAACATAGTAGAAATTAAGACATCCGATATTTTTTTTGCCAAACATGGATAAACACTGTAAGAAGGATAGTCTAAGCCAATGATATAATTTAGCGAAGGCACATCAGTGAAACATCTGAAATGACTATTAAAATTATCATCCAGATACCAAAAGAAAGTTATGAACTCTATCTTAAGTGTTCATTTCGTATAATCGAACAATGTGAGATACTCTATTACACTCGACAATTCATAAGAATGACTTTATAAACAAGGGGATAACAATGATAGCTGGAAAAAAAGGGCTGAGGAAAAAGAGCAACGGAAGCAGCTAGATCAGAGAAAAGAACATGAGACGTTTTGGACAACCCTCAGCACATTCACTAGGTTCTCCATTACACTCAGACATACATAAACATATCTAATGAACTGAGACATACATCAACATGCATAGTCATAAAAAGGAAGGAAGAAGTTGAAACGTCAGGAAATAAAGTACACACAATATTGATTGCCCAATATTCTTGTATAACACAAACCCTAGCCATATCTCCCAAAGGATGAGATTTTCGACAATGGCTACCCAGGCAGGAGGATCGACTGCCTGGGTATTCCCACCCCCCATCCTCATTCCTCCTTATGCCGACATGCCATCTTGCATCCATGCCATCCTACCTCTGCGGTCGTACTCATGTCTGCCGGTGATAGAGGGAAGTACCTGGAACTAAACCTTAGAAGCCACATGGTATGACATGACAATTAGTCATTCTCTCCCGCAGCTTCCACTTGTAGCTTTTTTTTGTAATGTTCATTTTGTAGCTTTTGTTTGTAATGTTCATTTCTGAGTGTAATTGGACTCCATATCAATTAATTGTTTTCTATATGTTATAAAGTAATGCCATACTTTGTTTCGTTAAATCGAATAGCATAATCAGTACAAAGAAACTTTGTCAAAACTAGTGGAGATCAAGAACCTAGATATCTGCCTCTTTCGCATTTTCATGCTAAAGCATGTTTGTGAGTTGTTTGGGATAATGAAGTTTAAAATCTGACTTTTTAATACAAAATAATTTTTATACTTTCTCACTTATTAAAATTCAAATTAGATTTTAATGCTTGTACAAATTCATACAACAAAATTAAAATAGTTTACTAAAATTATTTTCAAACTTTTAAATTATTTTTTCTAATTTCATATTTATTATTATTTTATTGTTTTAAAGGTTATAAAAGTCATAATTTTAATAATCAATCTGACTGAAATCATTATATAATCTATTAAATATTTTAACTTTGTTTTTTTTAGTGCATTTTGGATGGAGATTAGCCTGTCCCTTAGATTTTTAAGATATATATGATACAAAAGTTTAACAATTTACTATATGTTACTATATAGTTTCATTGACATTATTAGTGGAGTTAAGCAACTGTCTCAAATAGAATATATGAAGATAGTAGTGTGTAAAATTTGAGTGGATTGACAAGACTCTTGATGTTTGTCCATGTTGCACCTATTCCTTTGTTTTAAAAATGCCTTTCCTCTTTTTAGATGTCTATTTAATAATACATTTAACCATAAACATTAAATAGTATTGATTATGATCTTCTTTAAAATGGTATTGAAGATTACATCAAATTTGATTCAAATATTAAAAAAAAAAGATGACATATTTTCCATTCACCCTTTCTTCATTATAATGTATGAATTATCATTTTTTTTAAAAATTAGACAAGGAGAAATAGACAATACTTTTATCCAATAGGAATTGGAATCTAATGTAATTTACTTTGCCTTAAACATGTACTCATTCATCAAAAGAATTATAGAACCGATAAGTGGAAAATGGGAAGGCAATCACATTTTGCATCAATGGTGCTTTAGTTATCAGTTATAATCTAAACTTCGTTCACAATGTCTTGAGTATTTGATCATGACACACCATGCTACTTTATACTACATGCTTGAGCATTTGATTGTGAACTATATGAACGTACAATGACCATCTTTTATTAAAGAAATGGTAAATGAGCAGAAAGAAGCAACTCCAATTTGGATCAATAATGATTTGAATATCAATTATACGACATGCATGTTTTGAAAATAAATCATCATCTGAACACAAACTTATCAAGTAAAGATTTTTTATTTTATGGGTAAATATTCAAAGTTGGATTTTAATAAGTCATACAAATTTACAATATTTTTAGTCAAATTATGATCATGGTAAACATGCATGTGGAATGCAATGCACAGTCATCGTTGATGCAAAGAAACCCTATTCAACCATCGCCAGAGAACAATGCAAAGAACAATGTCGCCTAATTAACCCTATTCCCAAATGCCTTTCTCATCTTCTAAAAACCTGATGGTTTTATTAAAACGCATTCATAAAAACCCAAATTTAGGTTATAATTTGGAATTCCACCTATTTCGTTGGAAGATGCATCTTCCAATTTTGGTCAAAAAATGGAAGATGAAAGTGAAAATCGGGTTATTGGTTTAATGAACCAAACACCCGTTTTTAGCTCCAAAACCTGATTTTGGCCCTCATATCCCTATTCCACCCCTCATCTTCTAGCAACCAAATAGGGCCATATATTTGAGGGGTGTGCTTATGCTCATGTTTATAATGTTTGGAAGTTGATCTAATTTAAGAAGAGAATCTCAACTCTAATGTTTTAATTTCTCAAGACCATAGTGTCATGTTGCCTTCGTCCAACACCCCTCAAAATATGTCAAAACATCATATCCTACAGGCGCTCTTGGTCCACCAAATTCTATACCTCCATAAAGGTTGGGTTGTGATATAGTTTGCAAAGTTTGAAATGAATGGTTCTTTGGAATATTATCATAGTAATCACAATGATCAAGTCCTCCAAGGAAAGTTGTAGCCTTTAATTATAAAAATTGAATGTATTGTGTTTACTTGATCTTATCAGTAAATGCACATATAATAGCTGAGAGATTAGGCCTACTGAAATCGTAACTGTTATCCATGCTCGATGATTGCTGACTTCATATGCTCTCTTTACCTGCATACTTCAGATCCATGATTCATGTTCAGATTGACTTGATGGCAAGACATGTAAATGTTCAATCTTTCACTTTTATTTATGACCTCTAGATATTCCTTCTTTGTGTTGTGATTATTATGTTCACCAAAAAAGTGTTAAGCTTTCCCTTAAAAATTCCTGTCATCATTTGTCCCTCAACTTCATAATGAGAATTTGATGCCTCATATTCTCTCCCAACTACATGTGATACATAAGGCATCAAGCATTGCAATAGTCCAAATAATCCACTGTGGCATTCTCCTCATCATGATTTATAGTGTCTCGAAGTATATTGTTTGAATATAAGTAGTGGGTAAGATCTGAAAATTACCCCCATGACATGACGTTTGGGACTCTAAAATTTGCCAAAAATTGTAGAGTTCCATCAAGTTGGATGATGGAGTATTGAATGTTTGAGGGATGAAGGTGTTGACTTGAGGGGATCATGTAGTTGGGTCCATAACTTGTTGTACCATGGGAAGTTGCATTCCCCTTGGGATATATACTAGCACTTGCTCCAAAAAGAGGTGCAAGGGGTACACCAATAGTTTTTTTGAAAAAAAAGACAAATTAAAGTGATAATGATCTAGACACTGAGCACCTTGTACCTTTTCTAATTAAATTAGATCATTCACATGATTGAAAGAATAGTTGAAGTGAATAACTCAACAAATAAAGATGTCATTTATATTAATAGATTTAACACTTCTAATATGAATAGTTTGATTATTGGTATCAATTACAATGTAATAAAAGTAATATGATTGAAAGATTTTTGGTTTTTTTAATGATGTTTATGATTTTCTCACACTAAATCAATATTGTTTGAGCATATGAAATTTATGACAATTAAATTTGAAGATCATTTGTAATTGAAAGTGTGATTAAAATAAAACGAGTAACAATATGGCTTATATTGATAATATTTTATTTCAAATATTATGAATAACATAGTCATTAGTTAGCCAATTAAAATAGAATAATAGGTGGACAATTTAATGATATTTGAACATTTAATAGTTTGTATTTATTATTAGATTTAGTTAATATTGTAGGTTTCTTTTTTCTTACTTCGCCAAACTTTATAAATTATGTTTATATCCATTATATGATTGAAAAAGAATGGTTAAAATTGAAAGATGTTTACATTGATAAGTTTAGAGCTCTCATTATCCCAAACAACTCACAAACATGCTTTAGCATGAAAATGCAAAAGAGGCAGATATCTAGATTCTTGTCCTCCACTAGTTTTGACAAAGTTTCTTTGTACTGATTATGCTATTTGATTTAATGAAACAAAGTTTGGCATTACTTTATAACATACACAAAACAATTAATTGATATGGAGTCCAATTACACTCAGAAATGAACATTACAAACAAAAGCTACGAAATGAACATTACAAAAAAAAGCTACAAGTAGAAGCTACGGAAGAGAATGACTAACTGTCATGTCATACCATGTGGTTTCTAAGGTTTAGTTCCAGGTACTTCCCTCTGTCACCGGCAGACATGAGTACGACCATAGAGGCAGGATAGCATGGACGCAGGATGGCATGCCGGCATGAGGATGGGGGGTGGGAATACTAAGGCAGTTGATCCTCCTACTTGGGTAGCCGTTGCCGAGATTTTCTTGTATAACATAGACCCTAGCTTAGTTATATCTAGAAGCATAGGATATCATGGTACCTAGAAAGTACGAAACCCTACATACAGATGAATACCTTCTCTGTGAAAATATTTCCCAGCAACACTAGAAATCAAGACCTGCTCACAAAAATAGAACCCATCATCAATTGTAGTTAATAAAATTCGAAAAAAAAATACAAACTCCAATGACTTAGTAAGAAAAACAATACCTTTCTTCTATTCCTTAGCAAAAACCACCTCCTATGACTCTGCAACACACAAATACCACCATGCATTTCTTCTCATCAACATGGGAAGAAAGTTTAATGCTTGACAACGATGAAATGAAAAAAGCCCCCAAGTGCTTCGATTGAAAAAAGAAGCATAAATCATGGACCCAAGAAGAAATTTAATTGAGTTTATAAAAATATGGAATAAGCATAGCTTATCCTTATTCCATGTTTTTTTAGGAATCCCACTTTGCTCAATTTGAGGTTAAATGAGAAGAGTCGAATTCTAATTATGATTTGGTGGATTGCAAACAAATGTGATATTGGTGAATGCATGAATTGGGGATTTCTTATTCCACTCTAATTCCTACAACCAAATGGGGCCTTAGCTCTTTTACCTTCTATTTCCACCCACTTGTTGATTTTTGTTCAACCATACTACCAAAGAGATGCCCAAGAAAGAGGTTAGTCATGATAGTGCAATAATTCGATGGATTATTTATGTTGTAACTTTTATGGAGAGGAATCAGTACATTAGCTCCATTTTTTAGGAAATCCTCTTTCAATGCCATCATTGAAGATTGATATGAGGTGCAAAGACATCAATGCCCCATTTCAAATGTTTAGCTTGCAATCCATCAACATCTTGGCCTTTTCCCCTTGCCATTCTCTTTATGTATTAGAAGATATCTTTAGTCGTGAATGACTCACTTGTGACATTAGTTATTGAGGGTATGTGCTTATCTTGTTTCACATACATATGACAAATATGCATATTCAAGTTGATGGGACCTTGTGGTGTTGTATTCTACTTGCTTCCTCTTTTGTTGCATCTCTTTTTTAAAATAAGTTGGATTTTATTTTCCAAGACTAATCAACTCCATCCTTCTTATGTTCACATATATTTCTTTTTTACACCTTAATAGTTTTGTAATCTTTCTTGTTTTCCTTACTCATTTATCCTCTCATATTTATTTTTTCCTAACTTGTAGCCACCATCAAACCAAGAGTTTGCTAGAAAAGTATTTTTTTCCCTCTTTTTTGGGTCTAATACTTTTACACTTCTCTAATAGATTGTGAATTAGAGGAACTAGGGTATCTTTGCTAATAATCTGTTATTTGTGTTTAGGGGGAAAAGGGAGACACTTTAATAGGATTGTAGATCTCTTTTTTGAGCCACTAGGCCATTTAGATATGCATTTGAGGGAAAGAGGGAAATCTTCAAATATGGTTCCTTCTTATAACCCAAATTAGATTAGCTAGGACCTAAAGGAGAAAGGGTGCTAATACCAAATTCGAATTATAAAGGAGAATACAATATTCTTTGACCCTTATAAGATAATGTGTATGCAAAATTGAACCAATTACTAAGATAATGTAGATCTAGATACCAAGTGTATACAATCAACTCAATTGAGATAAAAATCTAGGGTAAAAATATGGAAGGAGATAAAATATGAAAGACTTACCTTGAAATATACAGTAGAAGACGCATTTTAGCTCTGAAAGCTACAGATCCAAGCTTGTTTCTAAATATCCAACTATGGATTCTCGTATGAAATTACAAAAGAAACAAAACCTATAAATTGTTTGTCTAGAAAAGCAATAAGGGCCATGTTGACACGGAAGACTGCTTTCTATGCAATTGACGTAGCCTAAAGGCACTGTAGAAAAGTTGACCAACTTCTCTAGAAAGCTTTTGAGGAGTTATTACCAGATCACCATGCAAAATTTTGCTATCCTGCTCCTACACACAAAAAGATAAGGGTTTTTGTTGTTTGTTGGATGAAGGTTTGCCTTGGTCAAGCCCTAGAGTGAGGAATCAACTTTGAATTGAAAATGTAATAGATAAAGGAAATGCTTGCATGTGGTAAGATTGAATAATATCAAATTAAAGATACAATTTACAATTATCTTTTAAGATGCAATTACATTAGATATGGGATCAAGTATGTAAGTGTAATAGCCTAGACTCAAAGAAACCAAAGAGGAAATTAAAAAAGCCAAAACCTCATGTACATGTGACATGTTATGGATTAATAATAGAAGGACTTGGATGAATTAGAATAGTGGATCTTCTCCTTAGAACTAAACTGCCCTTCCACCTTGAAGGAAGAAACTTGATGCAAGAAGGAGACACTAAGACTTGAATACTTGAAGATGCTTGCTTGAATACAAATGTCTTGATTGCCTTCTTTCTTGCGAATGTCTTGTGAATGCATGATGTGAAAATGAAGCCCTTGAGCCTCCTTTTGTACTAGTTTTTGGGCGGAAAAATAATTCAAGCCAACTGGGGAGCAAAATAAATCAATTGGTGAACTCGAGGTCTTTCAAGCCCCAAACCCTGTAATCACTAGGGACAAGGTTGACCTTGACCTGGACCAGGTGGACCTAGACCAGACTCAGTTGACCTAGTCCCAGAGAAGGGAGGGATCATGCCTCAGAAAGACCTAGAAGGATGTGTAGGTGAAACTAGAAGATAACATGCCTAAGATATTGCTTGGAAGGTAGTAAATAAACACTTGGATGACACAAAGTAAGTGATGATAAAGATGCATGAGATGGAAAGAAGACTTGGAGAAAATGAGACCCAAGCAACACTAAGGAGGGCTAAAAGGTCTCAAAATGGAGTACACCCATTTTAAGATGATACATTTTCATGTCTTCCAATTCACACTTGGAAATCCTCATCAGTGCTTTAAGAGATTTATTGAAGATCTAATTTAATGTCCCTTGCCTAATAGCCCCATTTCCTTAAATAATATCTACCTAAATTCTAATAAAATATGACTTCTTATACTAGAGATATGTCTTATACAATACATGCATATGTATGAGGATTGACTTGATGTAATGACTTGTGGGAGGATGTCTTGCAACTAGGATATTCTTTACTCATTAATTGTTAGTTTGAAACCAATGTTATTTCAAGTGACCATCATTAATTTAAGCTCTATGATAAGGGCTTCAACGAAGCATACATTAAGTTCACCAAAATGTAAAGTAGAAAAAAGGTGAAATAAGTTCCATAACTTCATGCATACAAATAAGGAATCCACTTCACACTTATCCCACTACATTAGAAGGAGGATGACCAACTAGGCTCAAGATGGCTTAAGCACAAAATAGATTTAGTGGTGCTTTGTTGTGGGGACTATGACTATGCAATTGCTAATGAAGAAAACTAATTAATTAAATTATGACAGATATGAAAACACACTTTATTAGAATGAATAATTGTTTCAGTGAGCAATGAGGCCCATTGAAATACATTTGTAAAATATTTGGATATATTCCTAAACTAAGGGAAATGATCTCGTAGTGAATGTGTTCCAAAAATTGTGGCAACATTTGCTAGTAAAATGCCAATAATTTTGCACTAGTAATCGTAAGTGAAATTTGTTATTGATGATGAAAACTACCCAAAATTAAGTGAAATGTATAGCGAGTGTTGGCCTAGTGTCAGAGAACTTGTACTTTTGAAAGAGGTCACAAATTCAAATCCCACTAGGAATAGGGTATGTAAGTCTCGTTTGTAGTATAGTTATGTGCTTCTCACAAGGAATATAGGGTATTCTAAAATTGCTGGCCATATATGTAGAGCCAAAAGCATACGTGCTTCCCACAAGTTATATATGGTAGTCTAACATTATGCCACTATATGTAGACCCAAGAGCATATGACTCTTATTGTAGACTATAAAATATCTTCTATTTCCTTTTTATTTTAAACAAGCAACAAATCTTGTGACGCCACATCAACATACCAAATGGAATGTAATAAAGCAAGAACAAGAAGATTTCCATGGTGCAATCAATATGAAACTAATTCAATTATGCTCTTTGATTGTGTGAGTATTTTTTCATCAAAGTTTCGGATCACTTTCTCATGATCATCTCTCATCTTGAATGTGGTCGAAAACTTTAAATAAAAAAATACTCACACAATAGAATCGAGAAGCATAATTAAATTAGATACACTATATAATACACATATATGAATCTCATTTTTTTCTATATTTTTCAAACATTAGAAAAACATGCTGTTGTCATATACCCTCAAAACTTAGTCATAAATAAGAAATTTGCTGAATAAGCTAAAAGTTTGATATACAATTCTTTAAGAAGCCATTATCAAACACTGAAAATCCTCTTTTTGATGGCTTTCATAATTTAATTGCCGGATATTCCAAAGGAGGACCCCGCCTATACTCAATGAATAATCAGGCCTTTGCTGGTCTCGTGACTGCTGACTCCTCGACATTCTGGCAATGTCTACGGATTCCTAACCATTACCCATTCCCTATTAAAACCCCATGGAAACAACAAATCTCACGTTGAGAACGTTAGAAATCCCTGCAACAAGTGCACTAAAATATTATGTCACGTGACAGCGACTGTGCTTGATTCTGATGGCAGCCAAATCAAATCATATTACTCCTCCTCTGAAATGGAGATAGTGCGGCACCACACTCATCCCTGTTATTTTTTCACCTGCCCCAATTTGGAACATGTTACTTTCTTTCATCCCCTCACGATCTCGATAATAATACCCCCAACAACTCTTAACTTTGATTTCTGAGCCGCCAACTGGTTCCCCAACATCCAGGAATCTCCACCATCGTTTTTTTACTTGCTTGCAGAGCAAGCTTGAGAGGTCCAGCTGTAAAACCGTAGCGGTTTAATGTAACTGACAAGAAAGGACATGGAGAGAGGGGTGAGGCGTGCTTGGTAGGTTGTTGTTGCAGGCTTCTTTGGTACGTGCAAAGTGGCAACTTGGCAACTTTTTTCAATGTTGTGTCAGAATTCAGAACAGCTGTACACTGCCATGTTAACGTTCAAGTGAGAGTGGAATGGAAGCCTCAATACAGATTTCATCGCATTGGCCTCAACGGTCGGGGTGAATTTTGAAAAACAGGGGATCCCCCATTAATGAATATATTGGTGTTGTTTATTCTCTTTCACAGCCTGGCAACAGGGGTTTTTCCCGTGATCGCCTTTCTGCCCAGTAGTATATAAATTGCAGGGTATGAACTCAAAGCTTCACGATCAGATTGATTGATTTCTGCCATGGCTGCTGTGAGGAAGAGCTTATGCTTGTGGGTTTTCTGCACAGTCGTTTTATTGAGTGTGGGGGTTTTACAATGTGCTGAGTTCAATGATTTCTTCTACCCCAGTTGGGCAGAGGATCATGTCATGTATGAGGGCCAAATGCTCAAGCTCAAGCTCGACAACATTTCTGGTATCTTTTCTCATCATCTATTGATGCTTTTGAAGATATTTTTGATTGATTGAATGAGTCAAGGTGTTTTAATGGCACCTACGAGACACAGTTGTCCGAGGGATTAAAATATATGAAATTGGTCCGTTCTTAAGAGTTTTTGTTTTCATCTTGGTTCTGTTGTGAATCTAAATAGAACTAACTGTTTGGTGAAGATTAGTCTCTGGAAAATGTCCACTCAATATGTCCATTTTGTTTTCACCATCCCTTTATTGCAGTAACGGGAGTCCTCGATTTTTGTCCTCCATCCATTTCACAATTTGGCATTACTGGTTTTATCTAAAATTTTGCTGTTCACCCCCCCCTTGATACTGATTAGAGTTTACAGTTGGAACTGAGAGAATGTATCTTGACTCTCGCACATTTAATCCGGTTTTCTTCTTCACTGAGAGATTCCATTTGCTTAATTGAATATCCACTTTCGTAGATATACTCTGCAGACCTTTTTCAGTATTTTGTTTGAAGGCCTTTTGTGCTACCTATTTTTCATCAATCTAGCTGCAAACACAGAGTCTCATTTGTCTTTCTGACCAGAAAAAGTTTTTGTGGACATTGTGTTCGCTTTAATAACTGAAGATATACTCTGCAGGCCTTATAAGCTACTCACTCTCCACTCTTGCACATGATTTTAATCCGGGTTGCTTAATTTAATTTCCAAATTCGAAAATATGCTGTACAGGCCTTACAAGCTAATTTCATTAATGCAGCTCTAAACACAGTCTCAATTGTTTATTTCCAAGACAAATATTGGGTGGGGTTTCGTGTTCACTATAATTTACGTTGGCTCTAATTTAATGTGTTGAATATTTTGATAAAGGTGCGGGATTTGCTTCTAAAAGCACATACCTCTTCGGAAAGGCAAATGTGCAGATCAAGCTCGTTGCAGGGGACTCAGCAGGCACTGTCACAGCCTTTTATGTAAGTAATCCACAACCCCCTTTGTTCTATTCTTAGCAAGGATTACTCTTATGTAGTTGATTTGGTTGATTCTCTTTTGTGTGAGATACTACAGCAAAACATTCTCGTAGATTGTAAGAATCCGATACATTGGTTCGTTCACTGATCTATTTGATAAAATGAATTGAATAACAAATGTTGATTTATACCATTTGTTCATTCCCTGTTGTTTCATTGTGCCTACTGATTTGGTTGATAAATGTCTCGAATCACAGATGTCTTCACAAGGTGACCAGCATGATGAATTCGATTTCGAGTTTTTGGGCAACAAATCTGGAGAGCCATACATTGTGCAGACCAATGTCTACTCAGCGGGCGTTGGCAACAGAGAACAGAGGCTCTACTTGTGGTTCGACCCAACACAAGATTTCCATTCATATTCCTTTCTGTGGAATCGACACCAAGTAGTGTAAGCCCAAAACACAATCTACAACAACCCCATAAATTAGCCATTAAGCAGCTTATTAAGCACTGATACTAACCAGAAATATGAATGCAGATTCATGGTGGATGATGTACCAGTGAGGGTATTTGCGAACAGGGAGAATGAAACAGGGGTAGCATACCCGCAGAGGCAGGCGATGGGGATATACTCATCCATATGGAATGCGGATGACTGGGCCACACAGGGAGGGCTGGTGAAGACTGACTGGAGCCATGCCCCTTTCATTGCCACGTACAGGAATTTCAGCATAGATGCTTGCGAGTACAAGGGCCCGCAATCCATGAGTGACTGCGCATCATCTTCGTCTTCGAGGTGGTGGGACCAGGGTGAATATGCGGGCCTGAATGGGAAACAGAGACTGAAATTAAGGTGGGTAGAGGACAAATACATGATATACGACTACTGCAGGGATTCCACCAGGTTTTCCACGCCTCAGCCTGAGTGTGCACGTTGACACGAACACATATTATAATTTTCATATGAATGATTGTGGACCGTCGCAATCCTTCTCCAACAATTTTGTACCAAATGAAACATCATGTTTAGCCTCTTTTCTGCAGAGGTGGTCTCGAATTCTTTACTAATATGGAAGGCATTTCCGTTTTTATTGTGTTCATGGTGATGGAAATATTTACCAGTTCAAAATTAATTGGAAATTAGTGGCCATAAATGTTATTTGTTAGATTTATTATAAATCGTTTGTCAAACCTTTATTTGAAAACATATATTTATATTAATAAATAAATTCTTTACAAATTATATATCTCTAAGACATAAGTTTTGAAATAACACTTTAGAAAATTATGATTGCAATAAGTCATTTAATAATTGATATGGAAAATGTTGTCTTGTTTTTTTAAGAGCTGAGTACATAATCTTCTCTATATTAATTTACAAATCAGCTGTCTCTAAAATACAAGTCTTGAAAGAACACTTAGAAAACTACAACTTCTGAAAACTCATTATTTTTCTTCAACACACATAAAAGCCTTGGAAGTTATTCTAGACTGGTCAACATACATAGAAACCTTCTGGAAGAACATCCATAGACTTTTACTATTTTATCTTCATGTTAGGTTCAAATTTGGAGTTTTTTGTTTTCTTTATTGTTTGTATCTTCATATTAGTTATTTAAATTAAAAAAAGGCATATTAATGATTTAAATTTGAATGTAAAGATTTATAAGAGGTGACAATTTTAATTTTCAATGATATTAGTGACATTGAATTATGGTTGTAATCTGATTTGTATGATAATTTTGTTATGTCTTTGTGAACTTATGGGACTGATCACTATCTAAGGAGCTCATTCTTGAATTTTGATAGCAAAAGGGGCTTGAAAATTGGTTTAGACATAAAACATGAAGGTTTTGCAAAGCAAAGTGGCTTATAAATGTGGATTGCTTCTAATGCTAAGTCAGTATCACTTGCTTGTTATGTATGGTGTTCTCGTCATTAATTTTCAAATTTTTGCTTGTGGCCTTCTCCACGTGTAATTGGAGGCCTTGCGCCAAGGGAAGTTTTGTTGCTATTTTTCCTACTGTGAGAAATGTAATACATTGAGCAAGTTGCGGGGTTGGCAGAATCACTCTCTTTCAACCAAACCATGGGTAGTCTCCTTAAACCCTGTGTCTAAACCTTTCAGTGTAAATCCTATATAGTTTGGTCTTTCCAGTCATGCCCTCCATTTTGGAAGAACTCTTGTGAGGCGACTGGAAACTCTATTGGCCATTTTCTAGAGGGACAATACCACAAGAGATTGCAAGGCACAAAGACCTTGAAAGAACTTATTGTGCATTTATTTTTTATCATGTTTCATTTATAAAAAGCACACAGATTAAATACTAAGCTCACTTCATAGACTCATTTTTATATAGAGCTTTTACTCCTATCACTCTTTCATTTTCATGTTAGGTGACACATTTATTTTGTCAAACTTTTTGTTCTCTTTGTGATGTTTTCCATTATCCATGTGAATTTCTATTTCAAGGACTTGTTTTACCATAGAGCTTTTACTTCTATCACTATTTCATTTTCATGTTTAGGTGATGTATTTGTTTTGTCAAAATTTTATGTTCACTTTATGATATGTTGGGTTCATATCAAATGAATGGTTGTGGATTGTCACAATCCTTCAACAATTTTGTACCAAATGCAACATCATGTTTAGCCTCTTTTCTATATGGAAAACACTTTTATTATTATTGTGTTCATGGAGGAGAAAATTAATTGAAAATCGGTGGGTGGAGAAAATGTATTTATATTAATAAATAAATGATTTACAAATCAGATGTCATTAAGACATGAAATAACAATTTACAAAACTACATTACTTTTTAAAAAGAGTTTCTTGAGTACATAATCTTTTCCATAATAATTTACAAATCAGATGTCTTTAAGGTAGAAGTCTTGAAAGAACACTTAAAAAACTACAATTGCAACAAATTACTAAGAAAAATTGTTACTTTTCTTCAAGGAAGCCTCTCAAAGAACACATAGAAGCCTTCAAAAGACAATCCTACATGTGCATAAAAGTCTTTGAAAGAATATGCATAGAAGCCTTTGAAAGAGCATCCATAGATCGTTTGGGAAAGAACACCTATAGATCCATATCAAATTTCTATTTTAAAGGATTCTACATGTGCATAAAAGTCTTTGAAAGAATATGCATAGAAGCCTTTGAAAGAGCATCCATAGATCGTTTGGGAAAGAACACCTATAGATCCATATCAAATTTTATTTTACAGGATTATATTAATATAGAATGGCTTTTACTATTTCATTTTCATGTTAGGTTCAAATTTTGACTTTCTGTTCTCTTTGTGATTATTTGTATCATGTTTTGCTTGTTATTTGTTAAATATATTTTTAAAATCATGTTTTACTTGTTATTAGTTAAACATATTTTAAAAATTATATGACAATAACATTTAAAAAGAGCTTATAGATGGCCTTGGAAAGAACACTCATAGACCCATATCAATTTTTAATTTTTAAAGGATTCTATTAATATAGAATGGTTTTTACTATTTCATTTTCATGTTAGGTTCAAATTTTGACTTTTTGTTCTCTTTGTGATTATTTGTATCATGTTTTACTTGTTATTTGTTAAATATATTTTCATAATCATGTTTTACTTGTTATTAGTTAAACATATTTTTAAAATTATATGACACTTAATAGCATTTAAAAAAATCTTATAGATTGCCTTGGAAATAACACCCATAGATCCATATCAATTTTTATTTTAAAGGATTCTATTAATATAAAATGACTTACTATTTCATTTTCATGTTAGGTTCAAATTTTGACTTTTTGTTCTCTTTGTGATTATTTGTATCATGTTTTACTATTTGCTAAATAATCAAGGATTACATTTTTAAAATTATATGACACTCAATAAGATTTAAAAAGAGCTTATTAGTCAAATATGTAATTTTTGACATATTAACGATTTAAATTGAATGTAAAGATTTATAAAAGGGAACAATTTTAACCTACAATGATATTAGTGATATTGAATTTTTTTTTTGCTCTCTTACTTTAAATTTAGAAGCAAAGGAATCTATAATATGTAATCCGATTTGTATGACAATTTTTTATGTTCTTTGTGAACCTATGCGAGCACTATCTCAAAATGTTTTTATGGATTGATTTGCTCTTCTAAGGATCTCATTCTTGAATTGCTCTTCTAAGGAGCAATGAATTGGTGGGTAAAAACACAAACCTTTGTCACCCTTTAATAAAGGAAAAGGCTAACAAAAATATAATTGTTCACCTTCAATGACATACAATTGGTATTATTATTTAAAATTTGAAAATGGAGTAAACTAATGAAATGTGTAGAAATGGATGAAGTTTAGGATTATAATTTTTAATAATTATTTGAAATAAAAAATTATATATTTTCCTATTTTTTAAAGATAACTTTTAGTTGTTGAAAAACACTGGAAATTAGGGGTCTACTTCCCACCACAAAACTATATGGAAATGAACCTATTTCCCTTTGATACTAGATTATGTTATAGATAACATATATAGCTAGAACATTCAAAAATAAAAAATTAGCTTTAGACTTATATTTTCTCTTTTATAACAATTCAAATTTCAACTCACCTAAAATTGATAGTTTTCATCTCCCACCACATTTTTCAAAATAAATCTATTCCAATCAAAAGAAAAATTATACATTTTGGAAGAGGACTCTCTCCTTTGGAATATACTATATCTAATTAAAACACTATGAATTCTATATGAGAATATTCTTGACTTTGAGCTCTATAAAATGGTGTTTATATGTTATTACAAATATAGCATAAAAAATAGTAAGAGTTATTGAAACATTAGTTTTCTAAAATAATTTTATTTATTTAGTAATTGGATAAAAACTAGTATAAACAATGCATTTAATAGACATTTCCAATTGGAAAAGTGTGAGACTGGATATAACTTAACTAGAATAAATTTATCAAGATCATATCTTTGAGAAAAAATAATTTTTAGGTAGAAATACTCAAATTGAGTCATTTGAGTAAGTCAACTTGAAAGGTGACACAACTTTGTGCTTTTACCCTGGTTTAGACATAAACATGAAGATTTCGCAAAAGGGGTTGCAAAAGTTGGTTATATCAACCTTTAGCTTACAAATGTGGATTACTTCTAATGTTGTCGATTAGTGTACAAAGTTGCTTCTCTGCACTTAATTTGCATCTTTTGGTAATGAAATATTGGAGACCTTTGGTTTTAGGTACCAGTGATCTTCTCCCTTGTGCCAAGGGAATTTTTGTTGCTACTTTTCCTATTGTGAGAAATGTAATTTGGTGTTGAGCAAGTTGTGCGGTTGGTAGAAGTACCCTCTTTTCAACCAAACCATGGGTAGTCTCCTTAAACCCCATGTCTAAACCTTTTAGTGTAAATCTTGTATAGTTTTGTCTTCCCAGTCTTTCCCTCCATTTTGGAAGAACTCTTGCTCTGAGGTGATTGATAATTCTATTGGCCATTGTCGAGAGGGATATGATGCCACAAGAGATTGCAAGGCACAAAGATGTTGAAAGAACTTATTTTTCATTTTTTTTATCGTGTTTAATTTATGAAAGAACATATAGATTAAATGCTAAGCTCACTTCATGGACTCTTTTTATATAGAGCTCTTACTCCTATCATTGTTTCATTTTCATGTTAGGCGACACATTTGTTTTGTCAAACTTTTTGTTCTCTTTGTGATGTTGTCATATATCCATATGAATTTCTATTTTAAGGGCTTGTTTTATTATAGAGATTTTACTTCTATCACTATTTCATTTCATGTTAATTGACGTATCTGTTTGTCAAACTTTTTTTCAACTTCATTTTTTTGTATCAATAGTTGGGGGTCCACATAGACAAAGTAAACAACTGGTTTTGGTGCAGACTAGATCAATCAAATCCCTAAGGGGCTTAGTATCTAGATTCAATTCCATAGCCCTCCCCTACTATGGCAAAGGGAAAAACTCCGCAAATCCATATTGAGATGCATATTAAACAACTATTGGCCTTAACAATCATTGGCCAGCCATAGTGCTGTCGAGTTGGGTGGGCCCTCCCACCCCTTCCAATTATAGGTTTCTAGGTCCTTATAATACACACACACACACACATACATATGTGTATGTATGTATACATATACATGTGTGTGTGTGTGTGTGTGTGTGTGTGTGTGTGTGTGTGTGTGTGTGTTGTACACACACACACCATGTATGCAAAATGTAAGAATACAAACAATAAAATATTTACACAATGCCAACTATAGAACCTAAAGGGCCATGCCACATAGCCAACTACCAATGCTAACTATAGAACCTAAAGAGGCATTGAAAAGACTATCAAGCAAATAGGCCATAAAAATAAAAATAAACATCCTACACCCCAATGAAGATCCCATCTTCATCATTTATATTTTCTAGGACCAACTTTCTATTTCAACATGAATGATCCAATTGATTTAATATATTAGGAAATCTATTATCTTCTAGAAAGTTATTTACATCATTCATATCTTGTAGACATATGAATGATGGATCAAGTCTTGCATATTTTGATGGATCAAAGGTCTACCTATAAGTTCCTACACCCCAATGAAGATCCCATCTTCATCATTTATATTTTCTAGGACCAACTTTCTATTTCAACATGAATGATCCAATTGATTTAATATATTAGGAAATCTATTATCTTCTAGAAAGTTATTTACATCATTCATATCTTGTAGACATATCATCTTTATTTGCAGATTTTCATGTTATAGATTGGAAGGATTAGCTTGAGAGTTCATCTAGACCCCTTTTTGCCAATCACATTAATGGTTTTCAAACCATCTTCATAACCTATGAAGGTTATTCTACATTTGTCTTGACAATCTTAGACTGTCATTGTCTACAATGGTTGGACATGTACTTGATTGGTTTATGGCATCATCATTCTTGACAGAAAAGAGTGGTCCATTTGATGCATTTATAGGTGCATATATCATTTGGATTTGGATTTCTAATTCTTTCACTTTAGAAAAATTGATTCCCTAATCTCCATTGTATATGTTTCTTCCTAAAAGGAAAATGATGTTTGTTTCATCAACTAGATAAGAATAGGGTGTGTGATAAATGAGAGTCCATAGTAAATGTTATCACTTTAGAAGGAGAGACATATGTATATGAATATGGAAGGCTATGTGAATCCATTATTTTCATATATGTTATGAAATAATGAGATGCTAGTAAGTAGTGGTCAAATTCTAAACTAATTAGGAGATTATCAAACAAACAAGGTAGATTTGAAAGGAGGAAAATTAATGATGACATTAAATATACAAGGGTTTATCAATTAGATCAATTAGACTTTGAATTCACATTTAAATTTTCACATCCTATTCATGAAGGGATAACCAATATTATACATGAGTCGCTTTAAAATTTCAAAAGTTGACACAACTCGAGGTTGTTGTACATTATGTCTCAAGGAAGCTTTCATGGTGAAATTCACTATCTTTTATCTGACGAAATAAATATTAGAAAGATGTCAAACTTGGCAGAGGTGGCAGGAGGAGATTGTAATATCGATATGATAAAATAAGTATTGGAAATCAGTTTTAATATTTTCTAGAGTTTTTGTAACAATTTGCACCAAAACTAGAAAAGAACACCTCCACTGAAAAGTTTAGGAAAGTCTACCCAAAATTAAAAAAATCACACCTGATTTGGAGTCCGGATGACCAAGTTATGGGCTTGTAAAGTCAGGCTGCCAAATCAAAAAGCAATCTGAAGAGGGGTATGGAAGAAAAACTATGTGTTTAAATTTGATGGTCAAACAGTTGTTGCAATAGTTATAAAATGCCTAGTTCTGATGGTTGGACGACCATCAATTTTAACCTTACAAAATGATGATGTCAACGACTCCAAGCCCTATGATGATGTCAACATGGCATCATGATGACATCAACATGTATGAAATCGTACAGACCTGTATAAACAAGTACGATAAAAAACACATGTCATGTTGAGCTGGTGTATGAATGTCATCATTTGTGTTCAACATGAGCCTTAAAGGCTTGAAGCTTATCAACCACTTCATTCTTGTGATGAAGGAAGTAGACCCATGTGAAGCATGAAAAGTTATCAACAAAAGTAAGGATGTAGCGGCCTTGGTTGACTAAAGTCACTAAAAAAGGTCCTGCTAGAACCATGTGAACCAACTAAAGAACAATTGGAGCTCTTGAAGACTTTCCTTTATCATATTTCTCGTCGAGATGCATATCTACTGAACATGATGAACACTCACCCTTAGAAAAGTTGATGTTAGGTAGACCTTTGACCATGTGTTTTGAGCAATGTTGCTGAAGATAGCAGAAGGCAAGATGACCAAACCACTCATGCCATAGTTTGATTTGTGAATTAGAGCGAGTCAACAAGGCTTGTGAAGGAGACTTAGGCACAAAGTGGGAGAAGAAATAAAACCTCTTGTCATGATTGACTTTCCCCACTACAACCAATGAATTATCTTTTAGACTGCACACCATCACTAAATCTGGAAGGAACTCAACTTTGTGCCCATCTCCAAGGTGAGTGATTTGGTAAACTGAGAGGAGATTGGAGCTAAGGTTTGGAATGTAGAGAACATCTTTGAATCCCCCGTTTTCCATTTCCATAGGTCATTTTCCTTCAACTTCCATTTTAGTATCATCTCCCACAAAGATGTGTGGTACCTATGACTGCTTCAATGAAGAAAAGTCTCCCTTTAAAGAACCCATATGATAGGAGGCACCTGAGTCAAGTATCCATTCCGAAGAAGAACTTGTGTTTGCCATAAGTGCTTTTCCTTTTCCCTTTGAAGAGGTTGGAGTTGAATCCTTGGAAGTACCTGACACTTGAATTTTGTTCTTCTTGACTAGGTTTTCCAACTCATTGATTCTTTTAGTCTTGCAATGATGCTCATCATGATTTGGTTTTTTGCAATATGCACAAAAAAGTTTGTCCTTCTATTCATTACTTCCCTTCTTGTTGGAAGAAGAATTGCCTTGCTATGAGGAGGATTATTATGTCTTAGATTGTGATTTCTGCTTCCACTGCTTGTTGTTGTTGTTGTTAGAACTTCTTCCTCCTTGACTTGATTGGTTCTCATCAATAGCCACCAATGCTTTGGTCTTTGATGTCGTGAGAAGTCCCAAATCTATCAAGTAAGATTGTTCAAAAATCAACATCTCTACAAGTGCATCAAATGCAGGCTTTTGGTAAGCACTTTCCACGATCAACTTGTGAGTATTATAACTCGAGACAAAGGAAGCATACTCTGAAAGTAGCCTCTTTAGGATGTGATGAATCAACTTTTCATCCTTCACGGGATTTCCAAAATCTTTAAGTAGTGCCCTATACTCATTGGCTTTGTTGTTGTAATCCTAAATTGTGTCAAAGTTCTTTGGATCCAAGAGAAGTAGATCATCCTCAATTTGAAATCTCTTTTCCTCATCCACCTTACCATACAATGATTCAAGTTTGTCCCATGCAGGTTTGGATTCCTTGAAATTGAAAATGTGGAAGAAGAGATCTCTATGTACACAATTCCTAATAATTCCTAAAGCCTGTTGGTCTTGTTTTTGCCAATCAATGAGTTCTTTAGCATTAGTAGGTTTGGGTATTGTACCATCAACATAAAAACTGTAACATTTTTCCATTAATCTACTCCATGCAATATCTTTCCATGTAGAATAATTACGTGAAGTTAGAAGTGGACATTTAGGTGAACACATGATGCAAAAAATGAAAAGAGCACACAAGAGAGACACAAGAACACAACACACACACCCCCCCCCCCCCGCCCCCCCCTTTTCACTCAATCAAAAGACCCCCCCAAAAAAATGCTTTTTGCACTTTATATGTTGTGCATATACAATGGGTCACTTGTCAAAATGAACAAAGCGGCCTTCTGATTTTTCTTTTTTACAACTACCTTTTGAGGCCCAAATCTGTCACTAAGCACTGTAGCTCAGATGTATAATAATTCTGAAAAGTAATCAAAGCCCTAATTTTGAAAGTGAGATTTTTGTCCACACAACCCTAGAATCTGACTACAGATATGGAAAGTAGACAAAAAGTAATGCACTTAAAAAAAAAAGAACTTGTTTTCATGTCCAGATGAGCCCGTATGGAGCGTTTGAAGTTGCAAAATGTAGGATTGAACAAGTACAATCGCCAAAAAATACAATTTCTAAAAAATCCTTGCACTAAAACCAGAAAAAAATACCACTGAAAAGTTTAGGAAATTCTACCCAAAATAAAAAAAATCACACCTAATTTGGAGTATGGATGACCAAGTTATGGACTCGCAAAGTCAGGCTGCCAAATCAAAAAGCAATTTGAAGAGGGGTTTGGAAGGAAAGTTGCATGCTTAAATTTGACGGTCAAATGGTTGTTGTAGCAATTATAAAATGCCTGGTTTTGACGATCAGATGGATGCCAATTTTAACCACACAAAATGATGACATCAGTGACTCTAAGCCATGTGATGATGTCAGCATGGCATCATGATGATGTTAGCATGTATGAAATCATGCGTACTTGTACATACAAGTATGACAAAAAAAATGTCATGTTGAGTTAGTGTACAGATGTTAGAGTGGGTTTGCTGAGTCACAAGCATGGACTACCGATTTGGTGTTGAGTCACTGTTGACGTGTGTCCGATTTCAACTGATTGTCAAGTTGGCGGGAGGGCTATGGATTAGTCCACTATGGAGTACAGAGTGCACCATGGCGGATGTGTGGGTGACCGAGCTTGCACTGCTGGTAGACGTGGAGTATGCCACGTGTCCTACAAAAGTGCAAGTGTCCTTCCTAGGTGGTGGGGTTGTAGGTTGCACGCGTGGCACGGGGGACGACACTCATTGCCAAAAAAAATGCAGTCACTGGAATATTCTTCGACTGCCCAAAAACTACTTTGTTATTGTCATCAGCAATGAGCGTTGTGCAGTCAACACGTGGCAGCTTTGTCAGATGTCAAAAAGAGCTGCTGCTACCAGAGGAAAAAATTGGGCCAGGATATTTGGCGATGGCCAGATTCAATTTCTGGCATGGGATATTAGTCCCACATGCATGCAGACTTTAGGCAGTGCGGTGTTTAAATTGAAACCCGCACGGGTTATATGTAACAAAGACAACTAGTGTGGTTGGCTGGTCTTTTCTAGCCGAAAATGAGATTTGTTTGCCAGTTTAAGGTGCCCAGATTTAATTAAGCCACTATCTAAAAATTGTGAAGAATATGCCCACTTCTTGAAGAGAATATTCTCTATGCAAGGTGCAGGGCCAAGATTTGACTACCCGGTACTTGTACCAATTTTTTTTTCTCTACAAGGCTAACTGGCTATGAAAAAATTTCAAAAATATGTAGGAAAATAAAACAAAAACTGATATGAATTAATTTAAATTGTAGATTGAAAGTTCATACCCGAACATGCAAATCGGGGCCTCCGGGTGCTGATTTGCAAAATCTTTTTGCCTCACGATCGACTTTGGCCTAGGTTAGGTGTATTTATAGCCAATTTGCACCAAATCGACATTTCAGACGCAATGGCGAGGTCCGTTCTAGCTCTAGATGCTCCCAATTTCTGCGATACTCTGGATTCAGGTCAAGGTGCTAAAGCAACAATGGTCTCGAATGGCTATGTGAAGAGAAATTCTCCAAATTTTGATACCATGTAAGAATTTGCCTTAGGAAAAAAATCACCCAAGAACTAAGAACTCAAACACAAGCACAACTATAGACTAGAAAGAGTATGATCAGAATAACAATGTATTCAATTCAATATGCATGAAAGTACACTAGGAGTGCCTGTATATAAAGGCCTTTGAGATTCATCTAGAATGCCTAAGAATTGACATCATGATAAGTCATACAACTAGGCACATGTCCACCAGATATGGGTTATCCTCCATTAAGTACGAAAGTAAGTGCGATGATGAGAGGATAAGCCTACAAGGGTGTAACCCACAAATTATTGTTACAGTAGACAACATGTGCTAAAAAGGGAGTGCAAATAACTGTGTTGTCAACATAACAACTCAGTAAATGATGCAAACTCCAATATTGTAGACACCATGTGCTGAATTAGAGTTGTGTACTTTTGTGTTGTCAACATGACAACTCATAAAGGTACACAAACTCCTAAGAGTCTCATAAAATAAAATAATAAAATAATACAATATAATAAAATAATGCATTAACCTAAGTAAACTTAAGTAAGTGTAAATAGTAAATACATATTTACACCAACAGTTTTCATGACCTATTCTGTGTGTCAATGTTTTGTTTAACTAATATATCTTGTGTAGGATTTGTTTTGATTTAGCTTAGATTTTTTTTTGGATGGTCACTAGTTTTTCTAGGATGGGTTTTAGAGTCTTCCCAACCTTTACATAATTGTTTCATATATTTGCCTTTTTTTTTCCCTCAATTTTTTTATTCTTTTGAGAAGGTTGATGATTTTATATATAGGTGGATGTTGATATAATTTTTTATGGTGTTTCATCTTTGTAGTATCTTTATAGTACTATAATACTAAAAAGATCACACACTTATGCTTGATTAAATAGTCAAACTTTAACTTAATTTTGACAAATTTAATTTTTTCGAGACAATCTTTTCATGATAAAAAATAAAAAGTTCTATAGATATTCCAACACAAAATTTCAACATAAATTAATAAATTTGAAAACTAGTTAAATAATCTAATTTCCAGTATCTAAAAAGAAATCTACACCAAACTTGTTTTCATTATTATTGTTTAACAAAATGAGCATATATAGATAAATCTATTTTATTTTTCTCCTTACAATTCAATATTCAACATTAACCCTTATCTTTCATTACACAAATTAGTTTAGTATTTATCGATTCAATAAATTAACCTAAATAACATTAGACTAATACACAATATTCATATTTTGATGGATCAAAGGCATCCCTGTTAGTCCCTACACCCCAATGAAGATCCCATCTTCATCATTTATATTTTCTAGGACCAACTTTCTATTTCAACATGAATGAACCAATCAATTTAATATATTAGGAAATCTATTATCTTCTAGAAAGTTATTTGTCATTCATATCTTGTAGACATATCATATTTATTTGTAGATTTTCATGTTTTAGATTGGAAGGATTAGCTTGAGAGTTCATCTAGATCCCCTTTTGCTGATCACATTAATGGTTTTCAAACCATCTTCATAACCTATGAAGGTTATTCTACATTCATCTTGACAATCTTAGACTGTCAATGTCTACAATGGTTGGAAATGTACTTGATTTATGACATCATCATTCTTGACAGATAAGAGTGACATTTGATGAGTTTATAGGTGCATATATCATTTGGATTTGGATTTTTAGTTATTACACTTTAGAAAAATTGATTCCCTAAACTCCATTGTATATGTTTCTTCCTAAAAGGAAAATGATGTTTGCTTCATCAATTAGATAAGAATAGGGTGCATGATAATTGGGAGTCCATAGTAAATGTTACCGCTTTAGAAGGAGACATATGTATATGAATATGGAAGACTATCTGAATCCATTCTTTTCATATCTATTATGAAATAATGAGATGTCAACAAGTAGTGGTCAAATTCTAAACTAATTAGGAGGTTATTAAACAATCAAGGTAGATTTGAAAGGAAGAAAATTAATGATGACATTAAATATACAAGGATTTATCAATCAAATCAATTTGACTTTGAATTCACATTTAAATCTTCACATTCCTATTTATGAAGGGATGGCCAATATTATAGATGAGTAGCTTTCAATTTTAAAAGTTGGCACAACTCGAGATTGTCGGACATTATGTCTCGAGGAAGCTCCCATGGTGAAATTCATTATCTTTTATCTGACGAAATAAATATTAGAATGATGTCAAACTTGGCAGAGGAGATTGTAATATCGATATGATAAAATGAGTATTAGAAATAAGTTTTAATATTTTCTAGAGTTTTCATATCCTATTCTGTATGTCAATGTTTTGTTTAACCAGTATACCTTGCATAGGATCTGTTTTGATATAGCTTTTTTTTGGATGGTCACTAGTTTTTCTAGGATGGGTTTTAGAGTCTTCCTGACCTTTATATGATTGTTTTGTATATTTGGTTTATTCAATATTTTTATTCTTTTAAGAAGGTTGATGATTTTATATATAGGTGGATTCTTATGTAATTTTTTATAGTGTTTCATCTTTGTAAATTATCTTTATAGTACTATAATACTAAAAAGATCACACACTTATGCTTGATTAAATAGTCAAACGGTAACTTAATTTTGACAAATTTATTTTTTCCCAAGTCAATCTTTTCATGATAAAAAATAAAAAGTTCTATAGATATTCCAACACAACATTTCAACATAAATTAATAAATTTGAAAACTAGTTAAATAATTTGATTTCCACTATCTAAAAAGATATCTACACCAAACTTGTTTTCATTATTATTGTTTAACAAAGTGAGCATATATAGATAAATCTATTTTATTTTTCTCCTTACAATTCAATATTCAACATTAACCCTTATCTTTGATTACACAAATTAGTTTAGTATTTCTTGATTTAGTAAATTAACCTAAATAACATTTGACTATATTTCCAGGTTTCCTCTTGAGGGAAGAGGCTCTATAGTGTGGAATACCCTCAAGATTGGTGCTCACTTGGTGATGAGAAGTCTATTTTGGATTTGTAATGGAGGCACTAAGGCTTTGTTTCAGAGTGATTCCTGAAATGGGCATCCTCCTCTCTTGTCTTCTCATCTGCACTTACAGTCTATTTGTGATTTTTTCCTCTTTGTTGGATGGAATAAGGTGGCTCATTATAAGGAGGCTCATATCTTAGGCCTTGCTATTGGTTATAGATGGAAGAATTCTTCTAATTGGCTGTTGGGTGGCTCTCCGAGGGATCGGTTGGAGCGTTCTCAGATCTTAGCTTCTAGAGAGTGCAACTCTCTGTAGGAACTTGATGTTTTGGTTTGGGAAGGTGCTTCTTCTGGCAAGTATTCTGTTTCTTTAGGGTACTTTGCGCTAACTAAGCAACTGTTTTGTGAGGTGGAGGTCTCTTGGTGGAAGAAAGTTTGGAACAACTTTTCATGGCCTAAGTGTAACTTTTTTCTTTGGATTTTGGTTTACAATTGTTGTCTTACTTGGGAGAATCTCTACAAGAGAGGCTTCTAGGGGCCTTGCATCTGTGTCTTATGACGCAATAGCGAAGAGATTGTTTCCCACCTTTTTTTCCAGTGCTCTTTTGTCAAGGAGATTTGACACTTCTGGTGGAGTGTGTGGGGATGCACGTGCTGACATGTTTCCTCCTTGTTTGAGTTTTGGGACCGTTTGGGCCATCCCCCTTCTAAGACCTCTTTTCTTCAAGTGGCTTGGACTATTGACCCTTTTCTTATTTTATGACATGTTTGGCTTGAGAGAAACAGGAGGAGCTTTCATGATGTGTAGTTGGGGATTAGGCATCTATGGGAGAAAATTGCTAATTCTCTTCATGAAACACTCTTGGCTAAATGTGACTTTGGTGGAGTTTTGGACCCTAGAGATTTTGTTATTTACTGATGCCTTTCCTTTCCTCTTCAGGGTGGTGCTCCCTCTCCCCCTCATAGATGCTCTGAGAAAAGAGCTAGGCAATGCTCTCAACGTGTTTATCGTGAGGGGTATTGGATTCCTTCCCAGGTTGGAGTTCTTAAAATCAACACTGATGGCTCTTCTCAGGTAAATCTTGGACCGGCTGACATTGGGGGAGTTGAACGTGATAGCTCTGGTGATGTTTAGTTTCTGTTTTCTATCTACAAGGGTTACCATACAAATAACCTAATAGAAGCCCTTGCTATCTTGGTTGCAGTGGAACAATGCTGTCAACACGGCTAGAGAAGAATTACTTGTGAGACGAACTCGTAGGTGGTTGTGAATTTATTGAATAAAAGGCACCTTGTGGATGTGGATTGACATTTGGCTCTGGTTATTCAACAGATCACTTAGTTATGCAATTCTCTGGATTCTGTATCTTTTATGCATATCCCTCATGAGTGGAATGGTGTGGCTAGTTGCTTGGCTTAATGGGCCTCCAAGCATGCGCTGGATTGGAACATTATTGATCATAGGAGACTTTCTTTTGTTGTTCTGTTCTCTTTGATATTCAATAAAAATTTTACCCCTCTTTTAAGTTTATATTATAAATTTCATTAAGAGTAGTTATTATTAACACAAGCCTTCTAATTATTAGATGTTACCTAACATGAACCTTCTAAACATGCTGATTTAAATAAGAAATACCAAAACAATTGTATTGTAGTTTTTAACTTAAATTATATATGTATAAAATTTATTTTACCATTTACCAAATAGACCTTCAAACTCCACCATTACACACTATTCGTCCAAATTGAAAAAAATCTTATTATTATATAAGTTTGTCATCTGTAAAACAATATATTTAAATCTAACATTGGCATCTGTTCATTTAACTCTTAAATTTGTTGATACAATATATATAAAGGAGCGTGAGTGAGATTGGCACCATCCATTGATCCACAACTATTTGAAGTTGAAA
Source organism: Cupressus sempervirens (assembly GCA_028749045.1). Taxonomy (NCBI): domain Eukaryota; kingdom Viridiplantae; phylum Streptophyta; class Pinopsida; order Cupressales; family Cupressaceae; genus Cupressus; species Cupressus sempervirens. The sequence continues at coordinate 683,883,885 of CM053788.1, read as the reverse complement.
GTTCATAAATAATTTAATAATAATAAGAAAATGGCACAGCAAGGAGCAACAGGAGATTTGAATGAAGTAAGTGAAGAGGTAAAGAAGCTAGATGAACTTGCGCGTACATTGAAAAGTGACTGTATACAAGAGAAAGCAGTGTATGAAGCAGACCCACAAAATCAAGCTGATAACTTTGGATTTCACATTAACTTGTTTGAAATAGTTGTCGATTGGATAGAGCAGGAGTATGAGGTTTTGACAGCGAGAGGAAGAGGAGGAAATGAGTGTGAGCCTGGATTGTTAGATGAGATCAATCTAATTTTGCGTGAAGTAAGTTATGTGATATGGGAGTACAGGGAGAGAGGGTTAAGACAAGTGGTTCAAGGCTTTCCTTGCGTAAACCTCTCAGAGAGTCATGTGAATGAGAAGGTTAGGTGTGCCATTTGTTCATCTGAATTTGAAATGGGAGAAGAGGTGCGCCAGTTGCGCTGCATGAACAGCACATATTTCACAAGGAATGTATCGTGCGGTGGCTGAAGAAGAAGAACGAATGTGCCCTGTGCAAGCAGCAAGTATATTCGATGGAAGTAGCTCTTGCAAATGGAGTGATAAGAATTATCACACGCTAACAAATTACTCTTAGGAGGGATCATTCTATTATACACGGATGCGGTCCTATAAGTTGTACTATTGACTAAATTTAAAAAAACGAAAAATACAATATTTGATGTTCATGATCTGTATATTTTGTAAAAATTTCGTCCTGAATATGAAAAAGAATCATGTTTGACTTTTGTTTTTTTTTTTTTGTGTCTTTGATGCATTTTGTCTGGAGATTAGCCAGTGCCCCTATTATACTTGATAATTAAATTTTCCATCATCCATCGTTATTATTATTTGTTGTTTCTGATTTAGATTGTGATCGACTTTTAAAATCATACTCAGTTCTCATCCACCATCATTGAATAAAAATAATTTTTTAAAGTTTTGTATTTCTAAATTTTTATTTGAAATGTAAACTACCAATTTTATGAATATTCTTATACCAATATATACAAAATATTTGTAAGCTGGTAGCATGTGATATCATGGTGTGTCATGGATATAAAACTAACATTCTGGAGATACTAGAGATTAGTTACAATATAAACATTAGCCAAAAAGCTTAGACACCATTAATATCTCATTAGTCATTTCCTCTGTGGGCAACCCATTAAAATTTCATACAAGACCTTTTTCATTAACAACTCCCCTTAGTTGTTGTGGTATCATATTTGGTGGTGGAACAACTATAGGTACAGCCTGAACTGCCTTGCCTCTTCGAGTGTAGCCTTTTCTTGCAGATCAGGAAGTTGTTTTTCCAACTAGTTCAGAGCCTCTTCAAATAGAGGGTCTTTTGAAGCGTTTTGCACTATTCTATATTCAATGCCATTTTGTCCAGCATCTTGGGTTCGCCATTTTCAAGGAGTTTATTGAGTTTTTTTTCATCTATTTTCATAATGGTTGTCTAGTACAAGGAAATTTTAATATAAAATAGTGTCCAGAGAGACTCAGCAAGATTTCTAAATCTACCTTAAGTATGTCTTCATTTCTCTTTTTTGAAATGGTCTATAATACTTCAACAAGAAGAAAATACTAAAACAAATTACAACAGTTGTTTAAGCCCAAGAACTTACAAGTTAAAATATTATAATGATTGAACTCATGGTTCAACGATAACCCAAAGATACCCTGGACCTCCTAGTAAAGAAACAACCAAAGAAGATATGAGATTCAGATTCATGACTTCTACAGAAAGAGAAGATGTTACTGTCCCCATTTGGTCTTTTAACAGCTAACTTGAGCAGGAAGAGGAGCCACATAATTTTTTTTTTTTTTTTTTTGGTCTACTTGTCTAGCCAGAAGCCAGTGAGGATTTTATTCCATTGATCGGGTTCCATGTTCATGTTCCAATGTGTATTAAGGTGGAGAAGCATGTTTATGGTTATTAAAAAAAAGACAAATCTTCGGATGAGTTCGGCTTTAGTCTAGGGGAGAGAAGTCCCGTCAGGCCATTTCAGAAGGGAGTTCCTCTTATTAATACAAATACAATTCTTTGGAAGGTTAAGACTGGTAAGAGCTCCCCTTAGCATGGTATATATTCTCCATTGAGATTGGAAGATATAAACTTAGTCACCAATTCCTGCCAGATAATGATTCTGCCATCCTTAATAATATCACCGAGCTTCTTGAATCTATGCCAAATTATGGTTTCCACCCCTTTTAATATTCCACCAGATTAACTTCTCTGTCATACTAAGAAGGAAACTTAGTATAACTACATATAAAGGAAAGTGAGAGATTAATATCCTGGTCTTCTCATCAATGCAGTTATTATAGATAATCTTTCTAACATATTCTTAACCCTTCCAAATAGCCTGGAAAACATAAGATTTCATAAAATTAGTTGCAAATTTTCCTGACATTTGGTCATTAATATAAAGACTCTTCCAAGATGAAGTGTTTGTAGGTCTTGCCTTTGCAATGTCATTCTTGATCAGAATATTCCAGCGCTTTATCCCCAAGAATATATTTGATAATCCATTTAATTGAAATGGTGACCCCTTGTGTTGTGAGATACTTAATTAAGACTCATGCCTCCACTTTCTTTGCTCATAGAACACCAATTATAATTGACAACATGCCTTTTCCCATTCCCCTTGCCATCTAATGACGAAAGGAAATCTCTCACTTTCCTTTGTATGTAGTTAAACTGGACCTGATTGAATAACGAAGCCGAGGTATACTATATGGTATATGATGACAAGGATTTATTGACAGACCTAGAATCTACTTTCTGGTGAAAGATATTTGGTGTTCCTCTTGTTAATTTTTCCCACTTAATCTCTAATCCAATTTGACATCTCTCCTAAGTTGGGGTTAATGAGGAAGGGTATCCCTAGATATTTCACAGAATGATTAGGACCACTCCAAGATAATTCATACTTACTACAATTAGGAGGCTGATCAACCCATGCTTACAGTATAGATTTAGGAAGTAAAATCTTGCTACTTGATGCGGGATAGGAGAGACCTGATTTTTTCAGATGCAGCACATGCAGGATCTAAAGTTTTGTTCATTAGGTTTCTCACATTATAATATCAAAAGTGATTGACGTGTCATCAACAAAATGGATGTTAGCCACTTCATTTAGGAAGACAATTCCTTTGATCCTGTGTATTAATCAATTGTTTCTGAGGGTCTAATAGAGGGGATAGGCTAATCTACAGACAAAATGTACTAAAGACAAAACAAAGTCAAACTTTTTTTTTTTCAGATACATGAAAGCACACTGATTTTTTTCCAATTTTTTCGGTTGTTTTTGACAAAAACTATGCAATCATGAAGATCAAATACTGAAATTTTCAGTAAAATCCATGACTTTTTTTTTTTTTTTGAAAATCGGTCAACTGTACAGTTTGTAAGGAGGATAGTCGCGTCCCGTATAGTGTTGGAATATTTAATATCCCTCCCCCATGTCACTAGTTTGTTGGGTGTTGGCTATGGAGGTATCAAATTGGATGCCCCGCCCAACCCACATCCCCATATATCCATGTATCAAATATACCATAACCTGTTGCTATGTTGATGCAGAAGCAACAACCTACCGTCCAAGATTAGCCTTTGAGAGGATAATTTCAGTGAGCTGTTTTTTTTATCTTAATTAGATTTTGATAAGGTTTTAGATAAAATTTAGTAACCATTTAATATAGTAATTTATTGTAGATTTTGTGGATTAGGAAGTTTCATATTATCATATATATTGTATGTATGCAAGCCTAGGAAAATGGATTTTGGAGGTGTGAAAAATTGAATAAAGATTGTGGTTTTTGAGTGCAAGATAATAGTGGAGTTTCATAGTTTTATATTTCCTTTTGTTGTGCATCAATTGTAGTATCAGAGTCAATAGGGCAAATTGGAGGAGCTAAGTTAGGGGAACTTGCAGTCTGTGAGGATGGCTGGAATAATCACAAATTCTAAAGTTATTTTTGTAGATAGAATCAAAAGGAAGTTTGAGATTTGCAGAGATTGTAGAAGAAAGTAGCCAACTTGTGTTAAATCCTTGGAATACGTACACAAATAATATTACATATTTTTTGTTGGAGGCTGCCATTAATGAAAGCTGAGAGCTTTGATATTTTCCTTGCAAAGGATAAGCTGACAGATAAATTAATTTGCAAGTAGATCCACGAAGGGAAAGATTTCAGAGGGATTCATGGCTGTTATGTTTTAATAGCCAAATCACACCTTCAAGAAAATAAAAAGGAACAAAGCTCCACTCTCAAACACAAGATGACTTCACAACACCACAACCGCATTTACATCAACATAAGAAAATAAAAAGGAACAAAGCTCCATTCTCAAACACAAGATGACTTCACAACACCACAACCACATTTACATCAACATAGCTGCTCTATCATCATTGGCCACCTTGTTTAAATCTATATTGTTTCTTGCATCCTACATTGGTACATGAGTGAGTTTTTTTGGCTGAAAATTAAATTGTGAGCTGAAAATTCATTCTTTTTGAATTTACTTTCCTCAAGACTGGATTAGAAGAGTGTTGAAGTGAGAGATAAAACACATGACATTGTTTATATTGGTTCTTTTGATTCTTTAGCTGATTTTTTTTCTTGTTGAGGATTAAAAAAAATTTGTGTGTGAAAAAAGTGTTATTTTTCACCAACCAACCAAGACAAGATTTTCTTTGCCAAGAGATGGCACTTGGATTTTGAAGATGAGGAAGAGGAAGAGGTCCAAGAAGGCAAGCAACCAATGCATAAATTCTGGAAGGGATGAGACACATGGAGGCACGATTGGAAGCTATGGAGCTTGCACAAAGAAGAGGAGCTTACATAGGGGATGTCAATGATGAAGAGGTGCAACCTCAAAGAGAAGAGGAAGAAGGAGTCCAAACAATAATCGTTAGAGTGATACTGGAAACTGGTTCCAAGCGAAGGATGGAAGTGCCTATGAATGTAGGCAGCCTGGATGCTGAGGAATTGATCAATTGGGTCAATGCAATGAACAACTATTTTGAATATGAAAATGTTTCCAATGATAAGAAATGAAATTTGTAGTAACTCGATTGAAGGGTCATGCATCTCGCTAGTGGGATGGAGTACAAGATGAAAGGATACAACAAGAAAAGGAAAAGATCAACAGTTGGGATAGAATGTCAACAAAATTAAAAGGTAAATTGTTGCCAAAAGATTACTAGCTTAGCCTTTTCAAGAAATTACAAAATCTTAGACAAAAGGATATGTCAATTAAAGATTACACAAAAGAATTTTATAGGTTGACCATTAGAGCTGGTCATATTGAAGATGATATTGAAAAAGTAGCTAGATATCTCAATGGGCTGAAGTATAATATTCAAGATGAAATTAACCTTTTTTGTTCTAGAAATTTAGAGGAAGCATATCAATATGATTTAAAGCCGAAGATAAATTATCTAGGAAATAGACACAAAGCAGAGGGAAAAGTCAAAATTTTAGAGGAAGAGGATCACAAAGCAACAGAGGACAATGACAAGCACAAAATAAGGAAGTTAATAGCTTGCATCAACAAAAATAGGCATACCAAGGTAATGATTCTTTTAGAGGAAGGCCCTATTCAAGTGGTAGAGTTGGAGGATTTTTTGGAAAATGTTTTAAATGAAGCAATTAGGGACATAGATCTTATGAGTGTCCATAAAATCCTACCACAAGTGAAAGGAGCACACACATTGTTGAAGGTGAAGAGGAGGAAGATGCATGAGAACCTACCATTTATAATGATGAACCTGAAGTGGGTGAATCACTTTTGGTGAAAAGAGTGTTGGTCAAACCCAACAAAGAGGTGATAAAACCACCTCAAAGAAAGAATTTGTTCAAAACAACATGCAAAAGTGGAGGAAAATGTTGCAAGGTCATCATAGATAGCGGAAGCATAGATAATCTAGTTTCAAAAGAGATGGTGGAGAAACTAGGCTTGGAAAAGGTAAACATCCTACTCCTTATAGAGTGTCATGGTTGCAAAAAGGCATCAACTCTTGGTTAATGAGTAGTGTAAAGTGGATTTATAATTAGGAGCTTACAAAGATAAGATAGTGTGTGATGTTATGCCCATGGACATGTGCTATGTTTTACTTGGAAGACGTTGGCAATATGATAGAAAGGCTACCCATGATGGGTGAGACAATACCTATACTTTTGAGAAAGATGGGAAGAAACGTATTCTTACACCCCTTAAGGAGAAACATGTTGTTGAACTAGGTTCTAGAGTGATGCTAATGGCCGCTAAGCAATTTCTACACCAAATTAAAAAGGAAGAGGTAAACTTTTCTTTTATAGGAAAGCTTAAAAGTGAAGTTACTAGCACAAAGATAATTTTTTTTCCTAAAGAAATTCAAGAAATGTTGGAAGAGTATGTATAAATAGTAGTGGATGACCTTCCTAATGATTTAGCTCCATTAAGGAACATTAGCCATCACATAGACTTGATTCCAGGAACAAATCTTCCAAATAAAGTTGCCTACAAGATGACACCAAGGGAGAATGAAGAAATAAAGAAACAGGTGCAAGAACTATTGGAGAAGGGATTAATAGAGAAAGTTTAAGCCTTTGTGTGGTTCCAACTATTTTGAGTCCTAAGAAGGATGGAAGCTAGAGAATGTGCATAGATTCTAGAGCAATCAACAAAATCATCATAAGGTATTGGTTCCTTTTACCAAGGATTGATCATTTATTGGCTTGTTTAAGTGGAGATAAGTATTTCTCTAAAATAGACCTGAAAAGTGGCTACCACCACATTAGAATAAGGTAGGTGATGAGTGGAAGATGACCTTAAATACAAACCATGGTCTCTACGAATGGTTGGTTATGCCATTTTCCTTATCTAATGCTCTAAGCACTTTCATGCACCTTATGAATGAGGTGCTTAAAGATTTCACGAGTAAGTTTTCCATAGTATACTTGGATGACATATTGGTATATAGTAGCTCAAAGGAAGAACACTTGAAACATTTTCAGGATGGTCTTAAATAAATTGCATGAGAAAAAACTACTAATCAATCTAAAAAAAGTGTTATTTCTTGAAGACATAATTACTTTACCTAGGATTTGTCATCTCACAAGAAGGACTAAATATGGACAAGGACCAGATAAAGGGAATCATTGAATGACCTATTCGTAAGAACATCTTTGAGGTAAGAAGTTTTCATGGGTTGATGAGTTTCTATAGAAAATTCATAAGAAATTTTAGTGGGATTTGTACTCCAATAGTGAATACCATTAAGGGAGATAAAAAAACATTCTATTGGACAAGAGCAACTGATGAGAGCTTTCATATTCCTAAAAATAAAATTACAAAGGAACCTATCTTGTCCTTACCTAATTTTACGAAGCCTTTTCAAGTTGAATGTGATGCCAGTGGGATTTCTATAAGTGTTGTCCTTAGTGAAGATGGAAAGCCTGTTGCTTACTTCAGTGAAAATATTAATGATCCAAAGAAGAAATATTCAAAATATGATATAAAAAAATATTCCATTATACAAACATTAAAGAAATGGAGGCATAATCTCATGCCTAAAGAATTCGTTTTGTTTATTAACAATCATGCTTTGCAATTTATCAATAGTCAACATAAGTTGAACCAAAGACATGTCAAATGGGTTGATTTTTTGCAAAGTTTCACTTTTATCATAAAACAAAAGAGAGGTCAATCTAATAAAGTGGAAAATTCACTGAGAAGGAGGAGTTTGATCTTGAAAGAATCTCAAGTAAGTATATTGGGATTTGTTGACTTGAAGGAGATGCACAAAGAAGAGTAGGGACTTTAAAGAAGCCTATGAAGCTTGTTTGAATCCCCTAAGTCATGGTAGAAGTCCTTGGATTAATTACATGATACAAGAGGGTCTACTATTAAAAGGCAACCAACTTTGCATCCCAAGAAGTTCCATGAGAGAGAATCAATTGAAGGAGAAACATAGTGGAAGCTTAGTAGGATATTTTGGCCAAAACAAGACACTGACTCAATTAAGCTCACATTATTATTGGCCAAGTATGGGAAATGAAGTTAAGAAGTTTGTAGAGAGGTTTAAAGTATGCCAACATGCCAAAGGAAGCAAACAGAATGCAGGTTTGTATCAACCATTACCAATCCCAAATAGGTCATGGGATTCAATCAGTATGGAATTTTTACTTGGTATACCAAGAACACATAAAGGATATGATTCAATATTTATATTTGTTGATAGGTTTTCTAAGATGGCTCATTTCATTCATGCAAAAAAAAAAGTGATGCTACAAATATTGCAAATTTTTTCTTCAAGGAGATAGGCTACATGACCTTCCTAGGAATATTGTCTCAGATCAAGACACTAAATTTGTGGGACACTTTTGGAGAAATCTATGGAAGAAATTGGGCACTACTTTGAGTTTCAGCTCAACTTACCATCCCCTGATAGATGGTCAAACATAAGTGGTCAATAGAAGTCTTGGAAACATCTTGCAAAGCTTAGTGAATATTCATCCAAAACAATGGGACTTAGTGCTTGCACAAGTTGAGTTTGCATATAATGATTCTCCTAAAAAAAGTATAGGTATGCAACCTTTTCAAATCATGTATGGTATGCATCCTAGAAGAGCGTATGAGTTGAGGAATTTGGGTCCAATGGAGATGAGAAATGTTGACGGGGAAGATTTTTCCAGTGTACTCCAAGATTTGGATGAACAAGTAAAAAGTAAACTCAAAGAGAGTACCATTAAATACAAAAAGAGAGCTAATGTGAAAAGAAAAGAAGTCAATTTTGATGTTGGAGATTTGGTTCTAGCTTATCTCATAAAAGAAGGGTTCCCAAGAGGAGAATACAATAAATTGACATAATTTTGTTTTGGTCCTTGTAGGGTTTTATGAAAATTCTCTAGCAATACATATGAAATAGAACTTCCAAAGGGAATTGATATTTTTCCTATCTTCAATGTTTCAAATCTGTAACCTTACAAGGGTGAAGATAAACTAGTCTTGGTTCCTGAAATAGGCAAAGAGCATGTCATCCAATGGAAACAACAGTTACACAAGGAAACTCCAAAGCAACTTGAATCAATCTTGGACACAAAAGTCATTATAAAAACAAGAGGTACAAAACATCTCAAATACTTGGTCAAATGCAAAGGTCATCGATATGAAGATTCCACATAGATGATAGGGTCAGATCTATTCAAGTATGGAATCCATATTGAGGACACCATGGATAGGAGCCCATGAAAAAGTCTTTTGTTCCTTGGGAGTCTAATGCAGAGGCAACAACCTAGTGTCCAATATTAGCATTTGAGAGGATAGTTTAAGTGAACTATTTTTTTAAAAATCTTAATTAGATTTTGATAAGGTTTTAGATAATTAGTAACTATTTAATATAGTAATTTGTTGCAGATTTTGTGGATTAGGAAGTTTCATATTATCATATATATATATATTGTAAGTTTGCAAGCCTGAGAAAATCGATTTTGGACGTGTGAAAAATTTAATAGAGAGTGTGGTTTTTGTGTGTAAGATAATAGTTGAGTTTCATAGTTTTATATTTCCTTTTGTTGTGCATCATATGTCAGTGTGTAGGTGAATGATTTCACTTTCTAATTTTTTTTGGTCATGAATATAATGATTTTAGTGTGTGCGTGTGCATGGTTTACTATAGCTTACTTTCAATTCCTTTCTCTTTCTTTGATTATATTATTTTTATTATATTTAAGAATTGTTTTTTTATTATATCGAAGAATTAAAATTTAATATTAAATAAATATTACATAGCTCAATTTATTTGATTTAAGCTAATACAAATAATTAAGTAAAACAAATCTTAAACAAATTGTTTGTTTAAAATTGAAACACTACATACTAATTGAATATTAATTAGCTACTAAGATAAATAAAATAAACATTTTATAATTTCTTTTAAAATTTTGAATTAATGTGTTAGTTTGAACATCTAAAAGTCATAATTTTTTACCCAAAACATACCATCTTATATTACTAAAGCACCATATAAATATCAAATTCAACAAAAAACTTTATTATCATTATAAAAAATTAAAAAAATCATGACATGAGCAGTCATTCTTCGACAAAAAATGATTTCTCTATCTTAAAATCGTGCCTCCTCTAGTCTATTAAAGATAGTTTGGTATTAAATAATTAATATATAGATATAAATTATGAAAATGTTGACTATGATCTTCCATATAAATATGATCAGCATGTGATTACCAAAACAATGCTAACCACAGTCCTCCATATAAATATCATCAACACCTGCAAATAAATGAGCTACTTATAAAATTAATTGCTAAATTAAAAATTTAGAATTGATTATAAAGTTGAATAAATAATTTTCTTACCATTGCCACCTTGCATTGTGTTAATGTTTGTTATTGTTTGGTTGAGATCAAGAGGAAATGATAACATAGGACCTTGGATGTTGTATTGATTCTTTAAAGCTGCAATAATGTTCACATTTAACAAGTCAAGACATTAACACATATATATGAAATACACAAAACTTAACTTATGCATTAAAGACACAAAATTTACGAAAGTACATTTCAAAGTTTTATTACCTTTAGTAACTTGCATTGTACTCATTATTGTTGTCTCGAGTAAGATATCTTCTTGAGATTTTGGTCCAATAACTGGCATTGCAATAACATTGTACATTTAACACATCAAATTAGACAAAATTCATATACAAACCAAAGGCTCAAAACTATTTTTTTGTTTTGTTTTGTAATTTTACTACCATCTCTAGTTTGCATTACATTTGGTATTGTCTAGTTAAGATCAATAGAAAAAGGTGATGCATTTTGTTGAGCTTTTTGTTGATCATCTAATACTGCAAGAATATTTGCATTTACACATTAACTTAGATAAAATAAAAAAATTGTATTAAATACAATTGTCGATCCCCAAAAAATGTATCTTGTGTGTTTATTAAATATGAAAATGTAATTTAAAATAAAAATTAAATAATATTTTTTAATAGTAAGAATAAATATTTAATAGAACTAATAAATTACCACCTACAACTTGTATTTCATTTGTAATTATTTGGTTCAGGTCAATGGAGAAAGGTAATCGACATTGTCGAGTACTTTGTTGATCATTCAAACCTACAACATAATAAATGTTTATCATATAAAAAAAGAACTAATGTTATATATAAATTGCTTAAAATACTCTTGAACAATGCACTTACCTTTATACATGATGACATCTCTTTCCTCTTGTATTCTAGTTATGCTTGATTGATTAGTGAGCTTTTTTAAATTTTGCTTTCTAGGTTTTATAGAGGGGAATTAAATTTTTTTAGGCTCCTTAGCTCATTTATTTGAGTTTTGAGACATGGCATTATGTCTTCGCTGAGTAAAATGATGTTTACACATTTTACTTGCACTAAACCATGGTCATATTCATCTCATAGACATGTTCTCTGAGCCAAGAATCAATTCAAATTTGGAAGATGAATAAAATATTACATGGATACCTTTTTTAGATTTGTCAATACATTGTCTAAGCATGATTTTTTTATCTTCTCCAGTTGGTAAATTTTGAAGAAATGAAGTTATGTAGTCAATTGAATTTTGAAATTTATCATTAGATGCATTAGATGATTTCCAACCATCTGTAATAGAAATAGAAATGACCAAGTTAAAAATATATACATAATTCTTATGGTTCATAATAAAATCATGTTTTTGAATGTTACCAATACTTTGTGCTTCACCAACAATAACCCCAAGCACATCTTGATATTCTAAAGGCATGCAACTATATATAACTAAAAAAAAAAGTAACTTTTAGAACCACAAATCATTTAATTATTGATTGTAGAGATATGGACATTACCGATGGTATTATCTTCAGTATCAGGACTACCTCTAACTTCATCATTTTCATTTACCAATGGAGTAACATCATTTGTAATTTAATAAAAATAAATTTTCAAGTTGTATTAAATTTTTTTATTTAAAATAATTATTAAACTAAATAAAAATTGAAACTTACTACCAATTTGATCTTGCTTTCTTATTTTGTTTCTCTTAAGAAGATCTAGAACCTTCAACACATGTTTGCACATGTTTCCTACTTACAATCACAAACATGTAAATCTAGTCCAAATTTCCTTATGATTTACCATTTTATTGGATTAGTTTGGCTTCTTATCATATGTGTATTAGGACTAAGAATGTTGGGACAACATTACAAATTTGCTATTGTTTTTTATCTCTCTAAAGTAGTTATGTACAATATCTTTCCTTTTTGAAGTTATTTAAGAAACCAGATAGCTACAAATATCTTTTATTTTTATAATATGACTCTATCCTATGGAGAAGCATATGAATAAGCTAATCCATTTTCCTTGTGCATTTCTTAGAATGGTCACTGAAATAGTGACTCTTAATGTGAAAATGGTATGACTCTATAGTTGCATTTGTTTCTTAGTTTGCACGAGGGAAACTTTGAAAAACATTTGGCTATATCTCTATACCAAAAAAATGATGTCTAAGCATATAATATAAACAAGTTAAAAGACAAATATAGATAAATAATCTAATGGATATTTAGATAGACTCACCAATGCGACTCTCATGATTACACTAAGTTTTCTAAAAATACTCAATAAATTTCTCCTGATCTTTAATTCCTCCATGAATTTTTTTTATCAAATGAATTATGGTTGCTTCATTATCACTCATTGTGTACATTATTTCACCTAATCTATCAAAATATTTTTGTTCCAACATCCCAATTACTCACAAACTTGCAGCATAAAAAGTAATATTAGGTGACAATGTTTGAGCATGTAATTTTTTTAAAATTTAAATTAGATTTCTACTTACATATACACATTCTTTAGCCATGCTCTACGTACATGCCAAATACATTAAAGTATTCGATAATGAAAAAATGATCTGAAAGTTATATTATAAAACATTGGTAGCATTCTAATAAAACTGAATGTTAAATAATAATAATAAAAACATTCACAACTGATAAATATTTTTTTATAAACTAAAAATGAAGCAATTATAATCTTATGTAAATATAAGCCAAGACTTTAATAAAACATGAGTGCTTCAATCTCAGTAGTAATATCATTTGTCATGAATGCATTAACATGTCATTCTTATTTAATTCACTTCCCTCTTTTCTAGACTATGGATAATCATTCATTTATATCCTCAACTTTATTTCTTGAGGATATAGCCCATGCAATAGGTACACTAGCCTCTTATTCATTGAAAACACAAGCAAGGTATATAACTCATACTGCACATTAATAAGAGATTAATAAATCTTGATGATAAAGACCAATAATTAAATGAGAATATAAAAATACTTTTATGATTGTTCTACTTACACCATATTTATTTGTTGAGAACATTGAATCCATCACAATAATCAAGTTATGTGACTGTTTTACCATCATCTCCTGCATCCATGTTGTTTGAATACCAATGATAAATGGAACACTTTCTACATTATTTGGTTTTTTTATAGTAGAAAATATTGTCTTTCTCCTTTAGAAGCCACAAAATTACACTTTTGCATCATCTTTATTTATTTTGCAATCGAATGGAGCGTACTCTTTTCCATTCATTTAATACATATGTTTCTCAACAAATATGTATCCCTTTTGTTCATAAACTTTGTCAAATTGTAATCTAGGTAACATTGTTCACATATGGTGTCAATCTTGACACCCATTTGTAACAAGGATTCAATATAGGGATTATATTCTTTTGATAACCTTGGCACAACAATACTTCTTGGATCATCAGAAGGGTCCTTCTTTCCATGACAAAATTCACCATTAGCATCCTGATGGCTAAACTCATTATATGTAATTATTGTGACATTTGGTCTCCCACACATAACCTTAAAAATAAAGTGGGTTGTGCAACCCCTTTTATGTGGGTAAGTGCACCAAGATGGTGTACAAAAAGGGGGGTTATAAGTGGACACTTTTTTTTTTTCTTTTCTTTTTTTCTGAAATCAAGTAAATCTGAACTTGGACAAGATATTTGAGATTCATCCACTCAAAATGACAATATGTGTAAAATATATAAATTGTAGTAATTTAAATCTACTTTATAATATACTAGATTTTTTAAAAAATGGATAAGATTAAGTGGGTCAAACCTTGCACACACGAAAAATGGTTCCCAATTTTTTTAGAAAATATAACATAGTTGTTTTCGTGTGCAGTACAAGAGACATAGTTATATTTATTATTTTTCATATCCCTTTGATAAGATGATATTTAAGAGTAATATCTATAATTTATGTTATTTTTTGTAATTTTGTGATGAGTATTTTTTTTGTTATGAATTATTGAACTGGCTACATCTTAAAATTTTGGTACATGTTCGTGTGCTAAGAATAGCTTGCATCGGAATAATAAAAAATGAATTAAAAAAAAAAAAAAAGTGTATAGAATCAAGTGTAGAATAATAATATATAATTTATTTTGAATTTGGTTAAGTATATCAAAATTTGTTTAAAAAATGGTAGACATATATCTGTGAGGAATGTCAAGGCATTGGTAAAAGTAATTAAAGTTTGCATTGTTAATATTGTCTAAAAATAGAAAAAATTATATGGTTAGAAAGCTAAGAAGATGTGTAATATTATGGTAGTAATTTTAGACATACCCACTTTACTATTGGCAAACTTGATGAAGCCAAAAATGAGAATTCATCGTAGAAGATAAAAAACAATGTCTAAAGGAAAAAAATTGGAGGGAAAACAATCTCCCAAGACTTTGGGTCGTTTTCCTATGCTATCACCAAGCCATATACTAATCAGGTTTTGAGGATTAAAATAATCCTATTAGGGTTACCAAAATGAAAATGTGCATTCAAAACTCAATTGGATTATGAAACCTGATTGGGTTTTGAAGAAGAAAAATTAACTTGTTCAAAACCCGATCAGGTATTGAAAACTAAAAGTAGGCTTTACTCCAAGGGCCAAAGATCTATACAACATGATGTAGATAAATCAATCCTGTGCCATCAAAATTTTATTTTCCATCAATTTGAATTCATAGTCTAAAATAGGTAGTCATTATTTTCAAAATTCATAATCAATAGGTAAAAATAAATGCTAACATATTTTTTATTTTCTCTTGCTCTCTCTCTCTCTCTCTCTCTCTCTCTCTCTCTCTCTCTCTCTCTCTCTCTCTCTCTCTCTCTCTCTCTCTCTCTCAATTACAAACACACTCACTCACAAACTAAATAAATCCTAAGACATCTCTCTTACCAACTCCTAACATCTCACATTCTTTAACTAACTCCTAACCCCTCTCTCTCTCTCTCACTTGTTATCCTTAAGAATTGTCTCACTTTAAGTAATCCCTAATCTCTCTCTCTCTCTCACACACACACACACACACACACACACACAATCTTATCGCCCCCCACTCTCTCCATCCTATCCCATTCTCTTCACATTTCTCACTCTCTCTAGCCTATCCCCTAATCTATCTCTCACATAGCCCTCTCTCTCTCTCTCTCTCTCTCTCTCTCTCTCTCTCCATCCTATCCCATTCTCTCCATATTTATAACCATCTCTATCTATGTCCAATCCCATCACACTCTCCACCCCCCCCCCCTCTCTCTCTCTCTCTCTCTCTGATGAAGGGTGCTCCCCTTAATACCATAAACCATAACCAAAATAAAGAAACAACAACAAATGCAATAATAGAATATGGACTTCTTATTTGCGCCACAAAAGTAGAATTATATAATTCACAAGTACAATATGCTAACCCATATAGGCGCCTTCATTAAAGTAATCTATAAGACAAGCTGCAAACTATCAGCCAGAGCTGTCCTAGACAATGTTCGAGCCATTCTTAAATAGGCAATTTTATGCCACCTAAGAAGGTTCTAGATAATGAAACTTAATACCTAGGGCTGACAGACCCTAACAATACATATAAAGTCGGCCAAATACATCTTTGACAATTATTTTAGATATTTGAGGTAGCCAAACTTCAGAAGGCCATAACTCTCAAACCATTTCTCTGATTGGCTATTTAATCACTTTTCGAAAACACCAGCTACTAATCTACAAGCTTGAAATCACACAAGTGCCCTTCCATCGAGTTTTTGGACCTCATTTGGGTACTCTAAGGCCTCCAACAGCGAGTCTAAAGATTTTTATGCAAATTTTTCCACTGAAAATCCACAATAACTTCTTTGATACTTAAGTTGGAGCAGTGAGATTTTTGGCAGGTTGATAAATCTAAAATGAACCTTCATTTAGAAAATGAGAACATTCCAAGCTCGTATGAAAAACTTGCTAAAAATAGAAAGTTCCCATAAATAGTAACCACCTTGTCTACTAGTCCTTAGTAAAAGAGAAAAAAATGAAATGAAAATATTATTGGGTGATGCAAGATTGCTCTTACACCTGGGATGCTCCTGCATCAGACACTTGGGATAATTTGAGAAGTGACTCTGTCATGTCTCAGGTGTTTAGAGGAAAAGATGATCAACCTCCTTTGCTAACCATGATGAATCCTCAAGTGGTCTTCCTTTCCAGTTGACCAAATATTCCTCATAAGTTCTATTCCTGGTACTTTTTCCAACATGACTATCCAGTATCTCCTCAATCTACTTTGTAGCCAAACTAGTTGCTGAAATAACCCATTCACTTCTGCAACTTCATCTCCATCACCTCCTTCATAAGACTTTATCAAATCTACAATGTTAAATACTAGTGAAATATTTAATTCAGTGAGAAAATCCACTTCATAAGCATTTCCAAAATCATGCCATTTCACTATCTTGCATGGTCTAAACTTCTTTATCTTTAGCTTATTATATGTACATACTGGAAGACACACCTTTCTCAAATGAACCATGACTTCATCTCCAACCTAAAATTCCTTATACCTAATTTTCACATTTTTCATAGCCTTGTATTGTGTATTCATCTCTATGATGTGTTTCCACACCTCCTCATGAATGTTCTTCAAATGTTCAACAAACTCCTACTTCAACATTGCTTATCTCTTCTTTATCCAACTACCTCAATTTAGAAGCATTTCTGGGACTACTCTCATATACAATTTGGAATGGTGATTTACTAGTACTCCTATTGATAGAATTATTATATGCAAATTCTGCATGTAGTAAAATCATATCCCATCCTTTTAGTTTATCTCCAACCAAGCATCTTAGCAAGTTTCCCAAATTGTGATTCACAACTTCTATCTATCCATTAGTTTGTGGATGATGGGATGAACTAAAATTTAAATCCATCTTCAACTTCTTCCACAATGTGTGCCAGAAAGACCAAAAAAATTTGGTATCTCGATCTAAAACTATACTCTTTGGCAGACCATGTTCACCACTTCTTTGAAAAACAACTCTACCGCATGAACAACATCACTAGTCTTCTTGCAAGGAATAAAATATGTCATCTTTGAAAACCTGTCAATCACCAAAAAAATAGAATCATGCCCACACTGAGTCCTTGGTAATCCAAGAACAAAATCCATGCTGGCATCATCCCATGGTTTCTCTACTACAGGTAATGGCTGATACAACCCTGTATTCTACTTTACTCCTTTCACCGTCTGACATACTCTACAACTCTGTAAAAAATTCTTCACATCTTATTGCAACTATGGCTAGTAATAATTCTTAGCAACCAAAGAAATGGTTTTATCTCTGCCAAAATGTCTAGCCAATCCTCCACTATGCTTTTCCTTGATGAGATTCTCTCTCATTGAACTTTGGGGAATGCACAACTAGCTTCCTTTGAAAAACATACTATCCTGGATCATGAAATCCAATCACTTTGTCCTATCAAGTGTAGCAGGTTCTGTACAAGCCTTCCACACTTCACCAAAATCGAGATCATCTAGATACAAAGTACTAAGCTCATTGAACCCAACCACCTCTATCTGCATTTCTGTCAGCAAAAGTTGTCTTCTACTAAGACCATCTGTATCTCTATTAGACTTCCCACTACTGTGTTTCAAAACAAATGTATAACTCTACAAAAACTCAACCGACTTCAAATCCCTTTGGTTTAATTTTCCTTGACTATTCAAATATTGCAAAGCTTGATTATCATTATACAAAACAAAATCCTTAAGAAGAAGATAGTGTATCCACTTCTTCAATGCTTGAACTATAGCATAAAATTATGGATCATAAACATAATATTTTCATTTTGCATCATTCAACTTCTCACTAAAATAAGTAATAGGTCTACCTTCTTGGCTCAAAACAACTCCTATTATAGTACCACTAGCATCACAATCTACTTGAAACACCTTGTTAAAATCTGGAAGTGCTAAAATAGGCTGCTTAGTAACTTTCTATTTCAACAGATTAAAACTCTTATCTGCTGCTATAGTCCACTTAAGTTCCTTCCTATCCTCTCTCATTATTTCAATAAGGGGTCCATAGATACTGCTAAAACCTCTTATAATTTTTTTGTAAAAACTAGCTAGTCCATGAAAAGATCTTACCTCGGTCGCACTTCTTGGAATAGGCCATTCAAGGATAGCCTTCACTTTCTATGGGTCCATTTTCAGACCTTCTACTGAGACTACAAATCCCAGGTACACCAACTCCTTCGTTACAAAACTACACTTCTTTAGGTTTATCTGCAACTTCTTCCCTCAAGTTATAAAAAACCTGTGTATATGGGTCAAATGCTCCTCCAATGTCTTACTAAAGATCAATATTTATCTAGATAAAAAATGACAAACTTACCTAGAAACTCCTTCAATACCTCATTCATGAGCTGTATGAAAGTGCTCAGTGCATTCATTAACCCAAAATGCATGACTAATCACTTGTATAGTCCTTCCCTTGTCTTGAAAGTAGTCTTCCACTCATCACCTTCTCTAATATGAATCTGATGGTACCCACTCTTCAAATCTATCTTTGTGAAATACCCAACCCCACTCAAACAATCCATAATATCATCCATCCTTGGTAATGGAAATCCGTACTTGATTGTGATCTTGTTGATAGCATGAGAATCTATCTACATCCTCCATTCTCCATTCTTCTTTGGTGCTAATAGGGCTGGTACAACATAGGGACTTAAACTCTCTCGAATCAACCCCTTCTGCAACAACTCATGAACTTCTCTGTTCAACTCTTCACTTTTTGCTGGTGTCATTCTATGCACCGCCTTGTTTGGAAAACTAGCTCCTAGAACCAAATCCATATGGTGACTAATCTTTCTCATTGGGGGCAATCCATCAAGTTCATTATTTGATACAATATCAAAGAACTCTCCCAACATATCTGCAACTTCTACAAGTATGTCTTCTATTTCTTCTTTACTATCTTTTGGAATTATAGAAAAATACACATGCTCATGCTTCATACCTTTGAGAAACTCTTTTCCATCAATAAAACATATTCTAGTAGTACTAAATACCTTTTCTTCTTTATCCTTCAATGACTTCAACTTATGCTTCACTCCATCCTTTGTTAGAGTGTAGGTATTTACTCATCCTACAACATGCCTACCAAACTACCATGACCTACCCAACAACATATGACATATGCCCATAGGTATGATATCACATAGTACCTCATCCTAGTAGCTTCCAATCTTGAACTTCATTGAGCACTTCTCATTGACCATGAGCTTGTGGTCATCTTGCACCCAAGAAATATGGTAAGGACGTAACTTCAACTTTGTAACCATCATTTCTAACACTAGATTGTTAGTACTTCTTCCATCAATGATTATATCACATCACTTATCTTCACATTTGTACCTTGTGTGAAACAAGCTCCTTCTTTTATTAGGTTCATTCTCACTACTCAAAAGAACTCTTCTTAACTTGGACTTTTCATCTTTCAGCATCTTTAGAATGTGAGGATCTGACATCATCAACATGTGCAACTCTAGCCTAGCCTTCTATTCTTTGATCTATCCTTCCTTGGTACTAGGTACATTCAAATTCTCTATGCCCTTCTTCTCTATAGTGAAAACATTTCCCACAGAAATATTCTCTTTCAGATCCTTTTCCTCTGCCTCTTCCTCTCTAATCTCTATTATTCTAATCATGGAAACAATTGGAATTGTTTCCCCTCTACTTCTAACTGCTACTTCCGGCCTTATCCTTGTTCTTTTGGTTATCATTACGACCTCCATCAGATCATCCTCCAGATCTTCCACCATGACCTCTTCCATTATTCTTGTTGTCAAAGTTCTTGTTCAGCTTCTCCTCGACTCTTAAGGCAAACTAGCATGCCTCCTCAACACTGTTCATTCGAACTAGACACAACTCATCTTGAATACTTGGCCTTAATCCATTAAGATAATAGGTGACTTTCTCCATATTAGCTTCTACATGGCCGGTTCTAATGAGAACTTGGTAGAACTCTTCGATATACTCTTGAACTAATTTTCCTCCTTGCTTCATCCCTTGCATTTTCTTCAACAAATCAATCTCATAATCCATGGGAATGAATTTTCACTTTTTTTTAGCTATCATCTAATCCCATCTAGTGATTTTGTCCTTTCCCTTTCTATTTCGCTCCAACTAAACCTCTTGCCACCAGATCTTTGCATGTCTCTTCAATTTCACCTTTGTAAACTTGACCCTATCAGGATCATTAGTATCTTCATACTGAAAGTACACCTCCAGTTCATTGATCTAATTGATTAGCTCCTTTAGGTTAAGATTTTTTGAAAATGTGGGAACTTCAAACTTAGGTATTTTTCCAATCTTGGAGATGTCCCTAAAAAGCCTCTCTTCCTCTGGGTTTAGAGCTGCCTCTACTTTGGCATTTTCTTTTACTTTGTCCTCATCCTCGCTTTCATCTCTTATGGGAAGATTCATTCCTTTACACATTTGTTCTTCCAATGATTGCATTTTTGTTTGGAGGGCTCAAAAACCCTTAGGTGTAACACTACAACTCTTCCACCATGCTCTCTTCATGGAGACATTGTTGCGCTTTAGCCGAAACCCTAGTGCAAACTTCTTCACGATTGACGATCTATCTATACGCTCATCCTAAACCATGGTCCTGGTGAAAACTATCTCATAGTCAGTGATCTTTCCACACACAAGAAATCTTGCTCATATACCACTTGATGAAGGGTGCTCCCCTTAATACCATAAACCATAACATAAACAAAGAAACAACAGAAAATGTAAGAAATAAAATATGGACTTCTTATTTGCACTACAAATGCAAAATTACAGAATTCACAAGTACAATGTGCTAACCCAAATGAATGCCTTCATTACGGTAATCAACAAGACAAGTTGCAAACTATCACCCAACGTTGTCCTAGATAATGTTTAGGTCATTCTTAAATAGGCAATTTTATGGCACCTAGGAAGGTTCTAGATAATGAAACTTAATACCTAGGGCTAACATACCCTAATTATACATATAGAGTCAACCAAATACATCTTTGATAATTATTTTAGATATTTTGAGTAGCCCAACTTTGGAAGGCCATAACTCTCAAACCATTGCTCCAATTGGCTATTAAAACCACTTTTTGGAAACACAAACTCCTGATCTATAGGCTCGAAATTGTACAAGTGCTCTTCTATCAAGTTTTTGGACCTCATTTAGGCACTCTAAGGCCTCAAATAGTGAACCTAGAGATTTTTCTACAAAATTTTCTACTAAAAATTTGTAATAACTTCTCTAATACTTAAGCTATAGAAATGATATTTATATGGTAGGCTAATAAGTCTAAAATGAACCTTCATATAGAAAATGAGAATATTCTACACTCGTATGACAAACTTACTAAAAATAGCAAGTTCCCATAAATAGTAACCACCCTGTCTACTAGTACTTATTAAAATAGAAAAGACTGAAATAGAAATATTTTTTTGTGATGTAAGATTGCTCTTACACCTAGGTTGCTCCTACATCTCTCTCTCTCTCTCTCTCTCTCTCTCTCTCTCTCACTCTCAAAGAGAGAAGCAAAAGCTATGGATGCTGAAATTGTCAGATCCATAGATGAGACATTCTTGATGAGCAAAAAGATAAATTGCTATTATCGATGTTGAATTAATTACAAAGGGATCAATCCTTATAAAAGGATATCAAAATCCTAACAAGAATATAACCTAGGTTGCATAATAATAATTAATAAAATAATTAATTATTATATGCATAAAGTTTAGCTTAAGTAAACTAGAGATAATAAGTGACTTAATAATTAAATCAAAATAATTTAATTAATTAGGCAATATCTTATTACTCTAGCACACCCCTTAAGATAAACTTAGGGAGTAGCTAAAAACTTAGAAACTACTGTTGAAAGTATATTTGGATCCTGACAACAAAGGCCTGATGAAGTACCCAAGCACAACCAAATCTTTGTAAAGAGGAGAAATAGAGAAAATCACATGGGAAAAACCCTACTCCAAAAAGAGATGGAAATAAAATGTTTCAGATGATAGGAACAAAAGATGATCATGAATAACATCATTGAAGCATGAAGCTACAAACACTGCCAAACTGCTGATCTAAATGTTGGAATGTCTTAATGGGGAGAGTGCTTCTGAGAGGGGGGAGGTGAATCAGAAGTACTGGCCTTTTTACATGTTTTAAATCCTTAATAACATATAACTAAAATTAACATGCATGCATATAAACATTAAACAATCATGAGAAGCAAACATGCATCACCACATAACACTTGAGATTTTGGTGACCCAGAAACCCTCTAGGAATAAGAAGGTAAAACTGGGGTGGGGATGATACCCACAAAATTACTGTAACAATTGATCTCAACCACTTCTGATGCTTTGTCCTATTAAAGGCCTACCCTATTAAAGGCTACAAAATACTATTAAATGTAACCCTGTTAGAGGATTTCTACACCCTATTAGGAGTGTGCCCTATTAAAGGACTTAAGAACATTCAACTTAGAATGCCACCCTATTAAAGGATTTACATAGAGGTTTTAAAACCACCTAACTCAATAGGATTTCCAAATTCCTAATACAATTGTGAGAGAGTATTAGAATAATACACCTAATCTAATGCAATCTCTGATGCTGATCTCAAGTACTTGATCTACTCTTCTATCACTAATCTCTACTAGATCTAATCTGCTAATTGTGTTTCTTGTTCTATTTTGATAAACTAGATGTGTAAATGTCATCCTTTCCACTAAATCTCTGACACCAATGTCTTGCAACGACCTTAATAATAGGCTGTAATTTTCCTTCTTCTTTCCAACTCTCTACTACTTTTTCAATGGTATCAAGACTCCCTTATATAGATTAGTGGTTCGTTATGCATCCTTGATTCAAGTGTTCCCGCTCAAACCCTTGAAATTCACCCATTGGCTGCATGCAATCTCTAATTTTTTGATTGGCTACATGAAGATTGCATAGGTGGTTGGGAGGATTTGATCTTATCCTTTTATTTTGTAATGAGTCATGCATAACCATTTCACATCATGGTTTGCGATTGCACAAACTTTCATGCTGATCCTGCATTGCTCGGCACATGAAGTAATATTGATGCTCGACACCATCTATTTTGGATTGCTTGGAATCCACTGTGTTTCTTGGTTACTCGGCTCCTATAGAATTACTGTGTCACTCTGCACCTATAGAATTCCTATATTACTTGGCACCTATTAACTTCCTATGTTACTCGACACCTATTAACTTCCTGTGTTACTTGGCACCTATTAACTTCCTATGTTACTCAACACCTATTAACTTCCTATGTTACTTGACACCTATTAACTTCCTATGTTACTCGGCACTATCTGTGACTCAGCATGTGTTAGAGTTATGGCTCGGCTTCCATTGTATACTTGGCATGTATAGTGAAGATGGTTAAGTGTGTTGACACTCATTTGTCAATCTTACTTATTTGATCAACAATCTCCCCCTTTGACATGAGTGTCAAAAACACTTAACTGATCATTCATGATCCAATCCTTGTGTGTCCATTCTTTACTTGCTTAATTCACATACAAAATTTCAAAAAGATATTGTAAACAAAAATATACCTTATGACTCCCTCTAAGTTGATTATGCCTTATCATGTCATGAATTCTGATATCTTGTGCCATTGTGCCTGATGTTCTTTGTTTCTGTCCTGTTCTTGCCTTTTGATCCTGTTATCTCCTTATCTTCTTGCTATATGTATTTCTCCTCCTTTAATATATCTCCCCCTTAGAATATTATCTCCTACATTATCTCCCCCTTTTTGACACTGATGTCAAAGGGTTCTAAATAGTAATTCTATGCTTGGCCAAAAATGTTTTATTAACCTCAAGGAGTATTTTGAGAGCTGCATCCCAATTATTCAATGCAATATCCAATGACTTGTGTTGGATTGCAAGCTCTGCTACTAGATCAAAAAGTCCTTCATGTGTAGAAATATTTGGATCCTTTTTTAGGACTATTTCAGAATTCATTTTCTCTTTGTGTAAGACTTTCAAATGAGGAGTAATTGAGGCTTGAATTTGCATCAATTTTTGTTTAATAGTGGCCTCTTTTGCTGATAATACAACTAATTCCCTCTAAGTGTGAAGTGTTTGAGTAAAATGCTTCTCACTATGTGCAAGATTTGAGGATAGTTGCATACTGGAGAGCTTTAGTTTTCTCTCAAGGTTCAAAATATTAGGATTTATTTCTTGTGTGAAATTGGAAAAATCACACAATTTGCTGTAAAGGGAAAAGATGTTCCCTAGTACAATCTTTACCTTATCCAATTTCTTGGCTAGGTCAACCTATCCCAAAATAATTCCATTAGCTATCTTTTGGTTAACCTTGCCTAGAAACTTCTTTTCTAACCATTCCATGAGTTTTACATTTGTATCATGGTCTTCATTATTTACTTGGTCAACTATATTAGATAGTTGCTCAAGGATTGGCCTGCTTGAATCTGGAGGTTGTAGGTTGAAGGCATCCATGAATATATCTTTGATCTCATTCATTGCCTACTTGTATTTGAACTCTTTCCTCAATGCCTCTTGCCTCCTTCTCTGGTCCAATGCACTTTGTATCTCATTCATCTTTTCCTCAGTTAAAGTTCTTGAATCATAATAGGGTATTTGAATTTCTTCGTCAAGCTCAGGAATACCATAATGAATGGTCCTGGCTACCCTAGTAGAACTTGAGCCTGGTGTCCTAACTTGTAAGGTCAACATGTAAGTACTTGGCTTCTAAATAGGTTTGGTAGGAGTTCCTATTTTTGGAAATTCAACCAAAGTTTGTATTGCAAAATCCTCCTTATCCTGTGTTTCTTCCCTATCCTCTTCTTGTGCCACTGCTGCTGGGGGTGTACTCACTATCTGTACTATTATACTTGTATCTGTGACTTCCCTTGCTATTGCAGTCGACTCCTGATGAGCTTGCATGGCTATTCTTAGTGGTGATGGAGATGGTAGAAATGAAAGTCCAATAATTTGAGTGATTTGAGGTGGTTCTTGTGGTGACACCTTGACTTCTTTGAGTTTATCTATTGACTTTTGGAGCTCATCTACACTGACCAATATGGGACTTGTACACAATTGTGCTTGAAGAGTTGTTTGGTCAAGGATCTTAGTGAGATCCTCTGTAGTTAGTGGACTGATGTTTTGACTTGAGGTGTCAACAACATCCTTAATCTTTATCATTTTTGCAAGTGTGGTAGTAGACTGAGGAGGACTAGGAGGTGGTAGTTGTGTGTCTTGCACACTTTTTTCTTGCTGTCCATTAGTACCCCTGTCTTCATCTTTTCCTTCCTCCTCTTTTTCTTCCTTGTTATCCTCTTCTTCAACCTTTTTCTCTACTTCTATCTTCTCTTCTCTCCTCTTTATTCTCTCTTTTGGCTTAGCAGTAGCTTCTTCTTTGTATTCCTCTTCAAGGACATCTTTAATTTTCTTATATGAATTCTTCACGATCTTGTGGTTCTCTGTACAAATTTTTCTATTTTATTCTGAAGTATGGAAAATGCCCTATACTTAGGTGTAAACCTTTTATTATGCCTCATGACTGCTTTAGTTATCTATTCCCTTGTCAAATTAGGCAGTATGTTTGCTAGGGTTGATTCTCTCATCTCCTTCTCCATTTTCAAACAAAAATGCCATCTGTCCTCTACAATTTTAGACAATTCCTTTGGCAATTGTCCGTCTAGTTCAAGAGGTGTATACTTGAACTTTGCCATCATTGCATAGACTGATTCTTCTATTCTATTTTGTTCCTCTTTAGTGAACTTATTGAAATCAATCTTTTCCATGTCACTTAAGTCTCCATTCCTAATCTTTTCACATAATGTATCAACTGAAGACTTAGGAGGATGACTTACCTTTTCAGATTGATCTTCCCCATCAATATAAGGTTAAGCCACATATCTTTTCTTTTTTCTTGGCTCTTCATGTGCCTTCTTGGTTGTCTTCTTCTTCTTTGTAGCTACCTCTTTGGCTTTTTGTGTGGAGGCCCTTGTTGTAGCTCTAGTTCTTGGCTTCTTGGGTGTTGGTATGGCAACGTTCTTTGATGTAGGCTGAGAAGCAGGAGGTGTCTTTGCCTTCCTTTTGATAGCTTTGCCTTTGATGGGTGCTTCCTTGGCTTCTTCTTCCTCATCATCCTCATCTTTGTCTTCACTTTGGTCTTGTGTCAATTCAAGTGGCCCTTGTTCTGGCTCATCTTCATCTTTCTCATCATCACCTTCTTCTTCGTCTTCACTAATTTCTTATGCTTCTCCTGCTACACTTGTTTCTTCAACACCAAATTTCTTCTTTATTTTGTTTACTAGTTTGTCCTTCTTCTTGATTGTTGTGGTTGTCTTGAGTTCTGTAACAACTCTTGATCTAACAGTGTCATAAGTTCCAAATGCCTTTGCAATTTTATCTATCTCCTCTGCAAGTAGCGATGTGATGGCTGCTGAAGCTTGGTCAACATCAAGCTCATATCCCAATGGTCTAAGCCATCTTACTCTTGGAAGGACTGCTTGGATGTAAGTATAATCAATGTCAACAAGAAAGCATATGTCATTCTCATGTTGATTCACCAATGAGACCAGTATCCTCATTCTTTTCTTCATTGCATTCTTGAAATCATCAAAATAGATAGTCATTTGATCATCAAAGCTATCTCCCATTTGTGCAATAAAATCATTTATTTGATCAAAATTGTTTTGTTCTGACTCCAGTTGACTTTGCCAGATGAAGGAAATTCCTTCATCACATAAAAGAACATGCATACCAACGCTGACCCAAATTTTCATTATGCTCCCTTAGACTTTCTAATTGCTCCAAGATTTTCATTTATCTACTGCAACATGAGCTCTGCAAGGTCATATGTGTGGTCTTTCTTTATAAGCTTATATGCCACATCCACTACTATTCAGGGTACACTATTCAACCTGCTAGATTAATAAAACTTATGTGATATGATCCTTATAGCAAAGTCTAGAAGGGGATCAATTATGGTGTCTATGGTCATCCCTCTATTGTTCCACTTTGCTCCTGTGTTTTTCTCTATTGTTTCCTTCTTATCACTTCTCAATGTCTTTGGCCGATCTAGGGTTGGAAAATCTGTGACCCTATGAACCATCTTCTTAGTAATTTTAACTAGTCCTTGCTCTAACTAGAGTGATCCATCATGGATTCTGCTAAGTACTATGCGTATCCACTCAATTTTGAATACGATTGGAAAAACTAGGGCTTTGGTTAAGCCCTTCTTTTCTACAATTGAAAACTCATCTTTTAATATACCATTATCACAGAGTTTATCATAGGTTTTGAAGATTTCTAGGTCTCTTATGGCTCCAATCTTACAGTTGTAACACTTACGCACATCCTGGACCATAACAACTTTTTCTAGAATCATAGACAATGCACCTACGAGATCATTTTTGTATGCTACCTCTGGTATGGGCCTAAACTCAGGTTGTTTAACCTCATTACTAACAAGTTGAATCTCATGACTATCCTTCCCTTTGGTGAACTTTGAACCAGACACCATTTTTAGCTGAACTAGGGTTTGACGTTTAAAGTAAACTTCACAAACTGTACAACTCGGCACCTGAAGGAAATGCCTAGTTAAATGCTTGAAATCACTTGGGTTGATGTTGAATCGCTGCAAATCACTGGTTGAATACTTAAAAATTACTCAGTCGTGCTCCTGGTAATCGTTCTTTGTTTGAATGGCTCAAAATGAATTGATTTTCACCTTGAAGTAGCTCAAAAACCTTGCATTTAATGCATTCTTGTACCTTCACCTGTCACTTGGCTTCCAAAGGTTTTCAACTTGGCATCCATTCCATTTACTCAGTAGCCATTCTCACTCGGCATCTACTAACTTTGTTAATAACTCGGTAACCACTAACAGGCTTTGCTCAACTTCCACTTGACTTTTTAACTCGGCTTCCAAAGCAGTTTCACTTGGCAACCAAAGATAGCTCGAAATCATCATTCAAATTTTGTCTTGGCATCTTAACTTATGTAGATTTATACTTTGCAGTGCTTCTTCTCTGTTTAGGGCTAATGTATGATTCTTCCTTATATGTATCAGCCCCATAGGCTCATTTTGTGATTAGTTGGATGAGATATGATCACTTCACCTCTTGGGTGAAGTGACCCTTCCATTGGATGTACTTGGTCCATCTTTTTTTTGCCATGTCTTCTTCATGTCTGTTCTGATGTGTTCCTCATCAACTTTTTCTTTTCCCTTATTTACTTCAGTCTTGGGTGCTTTGGCCTTTGTTGGACAATTCCTACTAACATGTCTAGTTTTCAAGCAACTAAAACAAGTAGTTTAGTTCAACCATCTTTTATAGTTCCCTTTGAAGTGTGTTCTTATGTAGTTCTGGGGTATATGTCCATACTCTTAACAATAGTGATAGCTTTTCCTTGTATTGTAGTCCCAATTGTAATGGTGTACATAGTTGTCCCTCCTTACATGCTGATTTGGTGTCCACATAGGCTTTGATCTACACGCAAAGGCTCTATGTCCATACTTCTTGCAATTGTGGCAATGTCCATCAAATCTTTGTGTACTTGTGACTTTAGACCTGTAGTCTTCTGTCATATCACCTTGCATGTTGCACTTGTGATAGTAACCCTTGCTTTTGGGTGTGTTTGGCTAATTGATTCTTCTACTCCTGCAAACATTAGTAGTATGCCCCTTTTTATTACAATAATGACAAGTGGGTTTAGTATCCTTACCTTTGTCACTTCTTTGCTCAACACTCTTTGATGATTCACCAACTTCAGTGCTGGTGTATCCAAGTCCTGATGTATCATGGGCTAATCTTGGGGATTTTAGCAACTGTTCAAAGTACTTGATAGCTTCACTTGACTTGTTGAGATGCTCTGCTATTTATTTTTCTCGCTTCAATTCATTATGTAGTTGTTCATTCTGCATCCTCAAAGTAGAGATCTTAATATCTTTCATATTGAGTTCATGATGAAGATTCATCAGTTGGCCAAGTGTATCCATCTGCATGTTTGAGATCCTTGTGAATTCAGTACATTTTTCTTCAAGTTTGTTTGCAAGATTTCTTTTGTCATATTCCATCATGACTCTATCCTCAACTGCTCTTTTCTTTTGCTCAGTGATTTCACATAGCATTATGGCCTATGATTCATGCACCATCTTAAGAGTTCTTATCTCTTCTGCTTGAACTCTATTTTTCTCCATCAGTTCTGCTATTGCTGCATCAAATTCCTTGGAATCTCCTTTGGCAAATACTTGTGTGGTGTCTATCTCCTTGTAGTGAATATCATTTTTGGCTATAGCTATTTCCTTCCTTTTTAAATTTTTTTTTCTTAATTCCTCTCTAGGTTCCTCTACCTTGTGTAGAGCAAGATGCACATCTATCACTTGGTTCTCAATGATCTTCCCAAGTTTGAAGACTTCCATCTTCAAATCTTTTCCTGCAAGCTGTTAAGCTTCTTCTTAAGAGAATTTGGCTCTGATACCAATTGTTGAAATGTCTTAATGGGAAGAGTTCTTCTGAGTGGGGGGGGGGGGGTGTGAATCAGAAGTACTAACCTTTTTACATGTTTTAAATCATTAATAACATATAACTAAAATTAACATGCATGCATATAAACATTAAACAATCATGAGAAGCAAACATGCATCACCACATAACACTTGAGATTTTGCTGAACCAGAAACCCTCCAGGAATAAGAAGGTAAAATAGGGGTGGGGATGGTACCCACAAAATTACTGCAGCAATTGATTTCAACCACTTCTGATAGTTTTCCTTGTTAAAGGCCTGCTCTGTTAAAGGCTACAACACACTGTTAAATGTGACCTTGTTAAAGGATTTCTACACCCTATTAGGAGTGTTCTCTATTAGAGGACTTAAAAACATTCAACTTAGAATGCCACCCTATTAAATGATTTGCATAGAGCCGTTAAACTCACCTAACTCAATAGGATTTCCAAATTCCTAATACAATTGTGAGAGAGTATTAGAATAATACACCTGATCTAATGCAATCTCTGATGCTGATCTCAAGTACTTGATCTGCTCTTCTATCAGTGATCTCTACTAGATCTGATTTGCTGATTGTGTTGCTTATTCCGTTCTGATAAAATAGATGTGTAAATGTCATCCTTTCCACTAAATCTTTGACACCAATGTCCTGCAATGACCTTAATAATAGGCTCTGCTTTTCCTTCTTCTTTCCAACTCTCTACTACTTTTTCAATGGCATCAAGAATCCCTTATAAATATTAGTGGTTCATTATGCATCCTTGATTCAAGTGTTCTTGTTCAAACCTTTGAAATTCACCCATTGGCTGCATGCAGTCTCTAATTTTCTGATTGGCTGCATGAAGATTGCATAGGTGGTTGGGAGGATTTGATCTTATCCTTTTATCCTGTCATGAGTCATGCATAATCGTTTCATATCATGGTTTGCGATTGCACAAACTTTCATGTTGATCTTACATTGCTTGACACATGAAGTAATACTGATGCTCGACACCAACTATTCTGAATTGCTTGGCATCCACTGTGTTTCTTGGTTACTCGGCTCCTATAGAATTACTGTGTCACTCGACACCTATAGAATTCTTGTATTACTCGGCACCTATTAACTTCCTATGTTACTCGACACCTATTAACTTCCTGTGTTACTCGTCTCCTATTAACTTACTATGTTACTCGGCACTATCTGTGAATCAGCATGTGTTAGAGTTCTGGCTCGGCTTCCATTGTATACTCGGCATGTATAGTGAAGATGGTTAAGTGTGTTGACACTCATTTGTCAATCTTACTTATTTGATCAACACTAAAGAACCTCCACTGTATAGAATATGACTAGGTAGAGAAGACTAAGTCTGAAGAGCTAATCAATTGAAGATGAAAGGTATCTTCATGGCCTCCAAAAATAGGAATGAAAGAATGTCCATATGGTAAATGATCCATCTCATCAAAATGCATAGGGATTCAGCCATTGTAATCGCCTAGTAGATAGGATCAAATACTAAATACATAGCTCACTGCATTGAACCAAGAAAGTAATATAACCAACATAACCCCCCTATAATGCTGAGAGGTAAGACATGAACACTAAAACTAAATGTAATATCTCCTGCAAAAGGAAGAACCAAGAATATTGAGAATGCAAAAGAAGTACAAACACTTATAATGACACGTGTCATTGACACAGCATGAGGCTAATGTCATGGAAAGACCACTCACTTGACAAAGGTGTTAGAAATAATAGTCCACCAAGATAGCTGAGAGATGGTGTGGGGGGTGGGTGAATTAGTTATCTAATTAAAATATTTATCAACATTAATTAATCTTAACCATTCAACCAAAGTAAACAGCAACCATAACAAGATGCACATACACAATTACATTAGATTTGTTAACTAGGAAAACCCTTGATTAGAGGAAAAACCTCGGTGGTGGTGATGCATATATATTCTTTGTTAGAGGATGGACCTTGTTACTTATCTATAAATACATTTAGTACATAAGAGTCCTTTTTAGGAGAATTTGAATCCTTGTTAGGAGTTGTAGAAGGCATAAGGATCTTGTCCAAACAATTTTTGGGGCTATAACACTAAACTCACTAACCAATTGATCTCTCAACTATTCCTTGTAGAATAATTGTCCGTACTGTGCTTTTATGTAGTGCCCACCTGTAATTTTATTTTTTATTACATTTACCAAACTCTTTTATGCCTATTTTATGGATGTGTTAGTTTTAATGATATTATTTCATAACTTGAACTAAAGATATATCAATGATGATTACTTAGTCGACTATATTTCATGTGTTGTTTAATGATTATGGTTACTAGTGCATTAATGATGCTTTAATGATGATTACTTTATATTCGTAACAATACATTATTTTATCTGAACATTTAATGTTTGACTTATAATTATTATGGTACTTTCCCCATACTTGCATGTATATGGTGTGTATGTCTATTTTATCTTTCTATTTGTCATATTTGATGTGGTTAAGGGAGTGAGTCTTAGTCACTTGCTAGTCAGGATCTACACGATGTACCACTCTTTGCCATTGCTTGTTTAGCTTAAATATATTTATATACATGTACATGCTCATCTGTTATGCAAAATGTAGGTACCACGCATCAACTTCCCTAAATTGCCAGGATGAGTGTGCCCTATCACAATAACTCAATGGTAAGAATGGGGAGATAAGTTTAGGTCTAATTCCAACCATAGCCTAAATACTTGTCTTGCAAGGAGGACTCGTAACTAACTTTCCACCTTTTTAAAAACCCGTGAGTTTATCTTTGTTTGTGTTGTTTGACTTTGAGTTTCGGTAATGTTGTTTTTATGTGAATTTTGCTATGTGATTTATTTCATTAATATTTGGGTCAATCATATAATTATATTATTTGATTAAAAAGAAAACATCAAAGCACGAGTTTATTTAATTAATAAAAAACTAATTAAATATATGCTTTAATTTAAAAGTTTTAATCTAGAAAATTGGTTAAAGAGAAATTAGAATATGATGATATTTAATTAATTAAAAATTAATTAAATAATCAATTTAGTTTAAAAGATTTAATTTAAAAGTCTAATTTGAGAAGTTGGACAAAAAGAGAATTAAAATATTAAAGATTTAATATTGCTTTATTATAATTATTTATTTAATAATAATTAAATTAGAGTTGCATTTAAACAATGAGCTTTGATTATTATTACTAATTTAAATAATAATCTATGCTTTAATTAGTGCTTACATTAATTAATAAACTGGAAAAAAATAAAATATAAAAGAATGAAATTCAAAGATAAAGTTTTAGTTCTAATTGTGGCGTAGCTATATTTATTTAATTTAATGATAATTATTTAGTAGTTTTATTTTAATAATAAACTCTAAATAATTTTATTAATTAAAGTAATAAATATATTAGTAAAAATGCTTCAAAAATTGATTAAATAGAGAAAGTTAATTATTTATATTAAGATATTCTGTACTTAAATATCTAAAAGAGTCTTGCATGAAAAGGTAAAAGGTAATAAAGTAATAAATAATAATTGATTAGTGAGCTCCCTCTCATGATTGCACAATCAGAGCCTCAATTTAGGGGAGAACTCTTTACTAGAGATCTAGAGCTCATTTTGCAATTACACAGATTTTGGGGAGAAAAATTCAGGATTGGATCAAAAGAATTGTTGAGAGTTTCAGAGGGTTTGGATTTGCATGCATTCATAAATTATCTCAGATTTTAACTATGGTTTTGAGGTTTTGGGAGCGAAAATTCAGAATTGGATCAAAAGAATTGTTGAAAGTTTTAGAGGATTTAAATTTGCATGCATTCACAGATTGTCTTAGATTTTAGCTATGGTTTTAAAGTAGGGTTTGAAAACTCATTGTAAAATTTTATTGAAAGATCTGTCTACTTCGTGTCTTCCTGGGTGTTTGCATATTGCTTATTAATTTATAGTATTGATTGTTGAAAAAAGAATTATGTTGTAGATTTTGAAAAAGGAAAACTTATTAAGTAAGAAAACTTGACTAAGGAAAATTATACAAAAACTATAAAAAATTATTGTGACTATATTCTTATAAACCCCTTTCTAATATAACGAAAATTAGATTATTGAAAATTGGAAGAAAATAATAAATTGAACAGTTAGGGTTTCATCTTTAAATTTCTCATTAGAACTATGTGATTATCATCAATTTTCTAAATATAGATGAATATTCTTCTTACATCTAAAATAATTTAATTGCAGTATTTATTTGGAAAGCAAAAGATTAATTAAGAGGAAAGCAAATTGTAACTAAACATATACATGCATGCGAAAACAAATATACTAAAAATAGAAACTAAGTATAGTATGGTTACATGCATGTGAAAATAAATGTGCTAAAAATAGAAAGTTATGTATAGTATGTATACATGCATGTGAAAACAAATATGCTAAAAATAGAAAGCTAAGTATAGTATGGTTACATGCATGTGAAAACAAATATGCTAAAAACAAAAAGCTAAGAATAGTATGGTTGCATGCATGTGAAAACAAATATTGTAAAAATAGAAAGATAAGTATAGTATTGTTACATGCACATGAAAACAAATATGCTAAAAATAGAAAACTAAGTATAGTACGTTTGCATGATTTGAGAGATTAAAGACATGCGAAAATACTAATTGCATGTGTAATTTTATTTTATATAATTTAAATTTCAAATTTATTTATTTAAATAATAATACTTTATTAATTTCTAAAATGAAGTAAATATTATCCATTTAGTTATAAAGTGAATGTTAGTATTAGTGATTATTTAAGTCTAACTAAACTCTTAGTTGCATATAAATGATTTTATATTTATTAATGCAAGAGAGAAGTTATTAAATAAATATTTATAATTTTATTATATTTTATGAGAAGTGGTAGAGTTCACTTTGTAATCGTTTAGTTAATAACTATTTGACTTTATGAAAGAAATTATAAATAATTAAATTAAATTTATAATTTTATATCTAGTTGCATTATGAATTAAAAGAAAAGTAAATATTAATATTAGACTTAAATAGAAGTCATATTAATATTTTAGAAATGAAATTGATATTTGTATTTAATCTAATAATATACATTTATGTTATTAACTAAATCATGTATGATTTAAGATTATTTGAATTAATAACATGATAATATTGCATGATATTTTCTATGCACAAAAAGATTGAATATTTAAATACTTATTATTTAAAAAAAGTATATTAGCATAACAATTTATATTATCATGTATATTCTTTATTTCTAAACACATCCTTATGACCCAAACTAAACAAGAGAAATTGGTGGAATTAAATCATGTGGCTAAAAATTGTGTGTTTTCTAATATTCTATTTATAGTTTTGTGACGTTTATTTTCTTGATAGTTTTTCTTTGTGGGTTGTTTAGTTGGCCAAGTTAGGATGTGCACTAGAGGCATTTTTGAGACTTCTTTTATGATTATTTGACTAGATGTCATGATGAACTTTATGATTTGAATTGAGATTTATGTTTTATGAGTTTTATGCTATTGAAAATTTAATAGAACTTGGTTTTCAAGAACCAGTGTTATTTTTTGAGTTGCCTATTAAAAAATTTGTCAATATTACTCTTGTGATATGGTACACTATTGTGGTTTGTGATTTTTGGGAAGGTAGTCTAGGTGCATGTCTACAAGAGTGGCTTGTAATGAGGGCTGGAGCCCAAAGTGGCTTTTAGGATAACTCATTGTAAGTTGTGTAACAAGTGATAATATAGTAATTAAAATATCTTGCCTAACCTTTTTCCTTGAGATACATGAAAAAGATAAGATAGAGATTTTTTCTCGTCCATGCCTTAAATACTTGTATAGACTAAGGATGAGATGGAGATGGAGATGATAGTTTGAGAGGTATGACTAGTTTCTTCATCATCATGAGAGGGTATTTTGGTTCCGCATACATGAGAGGGTATTTTGGTTCCGCATACATGAGACGGTATTTTGGTTCCGCATAGAGTCACTAGGGGGTTGAGGTTTTCAAAGACTGCCAGGGTAACCTTAGAGTTGGCTCATGTGATGACACTCCATAGTATGTAGCCTAAGTCTCCTTCATGGTTTTTAATATTTTTCTCTAATGGTGTACTTATTGGATATTACTTTTGACGGTGTATTTATTGTGAGTTGTTACTCATTGATTGGATGCCATTTATTGTTGACAATTGATTTTTATTAATAAATGATCAATTATTCATTAGTAGTGTTTT
Organism: Cupressus sempervirens; assembly: GCA_028749045.1. NCBI lineage: Eukaryota > Viridiplantae > Streptophyta > Pinopsida > Cupressales > Cupressaceae > Cupressus > Cupressus sempervirens. Next base: position 683,847,647 of record CM053788.1, on the reverse strand, counting down.
TATTGTTGGAGTTAGTGATTGAGAGTTTACTTTTATTGATGACAGTTGTTATTTGTTGGTCATTATGCTTGTGACAATTTATATTGATTTCGAGGTGGTTGTATATTTTTGATCTTGGCATTTTTATGTTGATTTCGTATGAGGGGTAAGTGCACCAAGTTGTGGTGCCAAAAACATGACACACAAAAGTAATTTTTTTAATTCTAAAAGCATGTGTGCACTTTTTAAAATCTTAAATTTTTTATATGGACTGCAAATTGACAACCCATTTCATTATATTTTGTTAAATATACTTTCTCCTCAACAATGCACATGTGGGTTACAAAAATTAAAGAAATTTATCACCTGCCTCCTCAAAATGCCTTCTCGTCAACGAAGATCAAGATCGGGAGCATGTAGTACATTTTTTACTCTTGTTTTTGTATTATTTTATATGTTTTTGCATTGTTTTATAATTTTTTACATTGTTTTGTAAGTTTTTATAGTTTTTCTTTAAATTTGTTTATTTATTTAGATTGTAATTGGTTTCTTATCAAGAAATATGAATAATGAACCACTAAATCCCTAGCCAGATCAACAAAATCAAAATGAAAACCCTCCATAAGATCCAAATCAAAACCCTCCACAAGATAAAAATTAAAACTCTCCATAAGAAGAGCAAGAAATTTTGCAACTCCACTAATTGGAGGACCTTCTCTTGACACCCAAGACAACATAATGAATAAAATAGAAAGAGGGGAAAATGAATTAGAAGCACTCGTTGGTAGGTTGAAAGCTTGTGAAAAAACCAATCTGATGAGATCACAATTGACATCCTCCCTTGAGTTCATTATGACCCATGTAGTTTCTATTAGTGGTCAGCTAAATATTTGGCATGTTAAGAGGGATGAACAAAGAAGATATTATGAAAAAAATTATCCTATAAAGATGTTAAAAAAAAAAAAATAGCAAAAGGTAGCATTTGTACATTGTTTAAAAAGCCTGGAGAACAAGACACTATTAAACATACAATTAAAAGGTTCCCCATCCATTAGTGCATACATGATGATATTAGAAATAACTTCTAGGATAGATGGTGGATGGTCTTTGATGCCCCTCCCTACAATAATCACAAAGTTCCAATGTATTTCTTAAAGAAATTGTATTGTGAATTTGTCCTTAGGGAGATCTCCAATTATTTTGATATATTAGAATCTCAGGGTAGAGGTGGGGGGTCATCATTTGAGAGGCCTAGGGCACGTTGTGACTCTAATGTAGTTAGGGCATCTATTGTTTAGCCACAAGGTGAGCATGTGATTATTTCTTTAGTTGTAAAGGAACATGTAGAGACCAACACTTTAGGGATTATCAATGCTTTGACACAAACCCTCATTCATTGTGCCAGTCCATTAGTTGAGGAGGATCCTTTTGTGCATCACAATCACATGTACACGTCATGTGGATCCTTATGCACATTTGGTAGTCATGTTGGAGATGGTATAGATGATGGGTTAGCCACTAATGAGTTCCTGAGTGACACATTTGAAATTTTCACACATGCAAATTATAATTATAATAAATTAATTTGATCACATTTTGTATGTATAGTGAATGAATAATTAATTAGCATGTATTGGCATTGTGCTAAATTTAGGGCAAGAGTGTTGATGGCCCTAGTACAGACTCTCTGGCCCCATTTTATGTCCCATCGATGAGTTGAGAGGTATGTATCAATTTAATCATTTAAATTAATACATATATTTATTAAGTAATCATATGAAGGATTGACAAAAAAATTATCCATGTGTATTAGTTCTCTACTGGACTATCAATATTCATAAAGGACTTTGAGCCTAAGTGTGATATAAGCTTCATAGAGGTACATTTGTTTCATATTAATTTAATTCATTTGATTATATTTGTTTCATGTTTCATGTTACATGTAAATTCTATTATATGACATGTAGTTGTTGATGTCTGAGACTCCTCCTCATCTTTTCCAGTCCATCAATCATGGAGTTATTGCAGCGATGGCTAGTTCAGAGCCATTGATTGAGGTATGAAAGAATTTTCTTAGTTTTAGTTGTTGTTTATAATAGTTAGTATCAAAAGTTAAAATGTTATTTTTAAGTGATTATATTGATTGAATTGTTGTAGGGCCTTATTACACCCAATCATCCACGAGCCTTTGAAGTGGACGTACAGAGTGATTATTTGATAGCGGTAAGAAAATAATTAATCTTGTATGTACATATATTTGATTTCAATGTATAATAATCATTGATTCATGTCTACTTTCTTTGTATCAACTCAAGTTAGACAAGAGCCTAAACAAGAGGATGCACAACTGTGTGAGGAAGACCCCATCATCCACATTATCTCCCTCCACACAATGACTAGAGACCCCTAGGGATTTTTTTCCTTCCCCTCATGGGAAGGAGAAGATACAGTTAATAGACACACATGTATAGGCATTAGTGGACATATATGTTGGATTTTATGTTAGTGGACATATTCGATATATATTTGATGTATGACATATATTTGATGCATGACATTATTGGTTATCATAATTTATTATATATTTGTTAATGTATGACATTATTGATTATCATAATATATTATATGTTTGTTCATGTATGACATTATTGGTTATCATAATATATTATATGTTTGTTCATGTATGACATTATTGGTTATCATGATATATATCTTTTTTTTCTTGTTTATGTTTTAAGTACATTTCATGTATTTCATTTTAATATAAATTGCATCCAAAATGATGCAGAGTGCTCACACCAAAAGCTAGTGGATTCCCAACAAGAACACTTTTAAGGAAAACTACCTTTCCCACCTTCCTAAGTGTCTTCAAAGACTCTTTCTAACTTGGTTACAACATTGAACAAACTTTTACCCAACTTCACAAAACTACTTAATCACTTTCCCTATTCAAGACTTGGGAAGCAATAAGGGAAAAATGACCAAATTTGAGAAATGGATCACAATCAAATTCTTGTTTGAAACTAACACCTTAGACACTTCAAGGAACACCTAATAAATATCTCACAACAAATGACTCAAGAGAAGAATCTCTTGGAAATATCTCACATATTAGACACTTTAAGGAACACCTAATAACTATCTCAAAAACTTCAATCTATCATCTATTCCATCCTTCCAAGAGATTCTTCAACAACCTATGAGTGAAAACAATCTTCTAACATCCTGTAACTGTATTTTCTTTGCAACAACATGTAATTTGCTGATTTTCAGACAACTCTTCACAAAGGGAAGTGATTATGTTTCAAACCCATGAAATGGCTATTAAGACAACCAAGAAGATCCTTAACATCTTCCATTAACTCCATTCAGTGATAACATGTAGCTAAAGTGGTGTTTCATTTTGAGAAAGTACGAGTTTGTTGTTTTGTTGTGGTTACACAACACACATCCCATTTCAATAGTCTGGGGTTTGAGTCATTTTGAGGTCTCACCTAGAGCCCTAGTTTATGTCTAGGTCCTATCTAGGAAGTTTAGTTATCAAAAGACAAAATTGATAGAGAATAAGTCAAAAAATGCATAAAAACTGTACAATAGGCACACCTACTTGGCACTAATACATTTTGTACAAAATTGCAAGGGTAGTGCCGTTGCATTTTTTTCATCACAACCTTATCATCGTCACAATTTCAATGGTAGACTGTCACAATTGCAACGACGACAAGGTTGTGACAGAAAAATTGCAACGACACTGCCCTTGCAATTTGGTACCAAATGTATTAGTGTGGTGATATCTTTTATTGGATGGATATTCAGGATATAATCAAGTAATAGTTGATGAAGAAGATAGGCTAAAGATGGATTTTGCAAAATAATGGGGGACTTTTGCCTATAGAAGAATGCCTTTGGACTAATCAATGTAGGGGCTACATTTTAGCGAGCCATTGATGAAGCTTTTAAGAGATTAATAAACAAGTGTATAGTTATCTACATGGATGATTTAACTATCTTTTTAAAGGATCAAAGCACTCACATTTCTGATTTAAGACAAGTATTCAATAGATGTCATAAATACAACACATCTCTCAATCCCAAGAAATGTTCAGTTGGGGTCACTATAGGGAAGCTCTTAGGTCATATCATCTTTGAAGAAGAAATACCCATAGATCATGATAGAATTGAAGCTATTATGAAGTTATCACCATCTCACAGTCAGAAAGAACTTAAGTCTTTCTTTGGGGAGATAAATTTTTTGCAAAAATTCATAAGTAGATTTTCAAAGATAGTCCATCCCCTTAATGATTTACTCAAAAAGGGGGTTAACACAGAATGGATTCTAGAGATTAAGAAATCATTTGAGGATATCAAAGTGGTTATTTCCACAGACCTAGTACTAGTAAGTCCTAACTATGAGCTACCTTTTAAGATATATTCTTTTGCCTCAAAGCATTCATGCGTTGGGATTCTAACATAGAAGAAGGAAAAGGAGGATGAAAGGCCAATTTTTTTTATGAACCGCCCTCTAAAAAATGTTGAGTTGAATTATTCCAACCTTAATAAATAGTCTTTTGCTTTGATCGAGGTACTATAGAAGTTTCATCATTACATACAAAGAAGTAAGGTGTATGCAATCATACCTGATCCAACATTAAAGACATTATTGATGCAAAATGAACTTGGTGAAAGATGAGGGAAATGGATCGCGATGCTTCAAGAATTTGATCTAGAAATCTAACCCATGAGGTTAGTTAGAGGTTAATGATTATAAAAAAAGATAGCTGAAAACCAGGTTAGAGATGAAAGAAATTCAGATTGGAGAGTGAAATAGATGTGGAAGATCATAAAAGGATGGTAGTATCTCAAGTTGATGTTGATCAAGGTGTGATATAATATGTTTGGTACCAGGATATTGTTTACTACCTTCTAAAAAATTAGTATCCCAGTTGGATGAATAATTAATAGCGTAGGGAACTCAAAATGAAGTGTGAATCCTACATGCTACATGATAGAAAATTATACAAAAAAGGAACTATGAAGGAATCTACTTGAAGTGCTTAGGACGTGAGGAAGTAAAAGAAGTTTTGGAACAATTTCATGATAAGTATGGTATAGGACGTGGTTTAGAAAAAGCAACTACTCATATCATTTTAAGATCAAGTTATTTTTGGTCCACAATATTCAAAGACACTTTTGAGCATGTGCATAGTTGTCATATTTTTCAGATAAGTGCTAATAGAGAATGACATCCTGCAATACCATTACAACCAATGTTTGAGATACGCCATTTCGCAAAGTGGAGGCTAGATTTCATCGATCCAATCAATCCACCATCGTCAACTAGATGCACCTTTATTCTCACAGCTACTGATTATTGTACGCGATGGATAAAAGTAGAAACTTTTAGAAAATACAATCCTAAGGTGGTAACAGACTTCTTGGAAGAACACATTGTTACTAGATTCAGGATGTCATTCTCCTTAGTGTGTGATAATAGATAAGCTTTTGCGTCAGTATTCTTAACTTAATGGGCGTTTGAAAAATCAGGTCATTATCAAGTTCTCTTCAAATTATTATCCACAAGGGAATGCTGTCATGAAATCTACAAACAAGAAATTTGTCATAGTAATAAGACATTTGTTGAAGGATAGTCCTAAAGATTAGCATACACAACTCAAATATGCTCAATGGATAGATCGAGTAAGGGTAAAGAATGCTTTAAGGAAATCTCCATATTCGATTATTTACAGGAAAGAACCAGTACTCCTACTTAATATTAGGATTCCTATTTTGAAATTCATGAGTAGGTCTACTGAAGATGCTGACAAAGTACAAATCAGGTTGATGAATCTTTTAGAAATGGACGAGAAATGGATAGATACATTGGAACACATGGCTAAACATCAAGCAGTCATCAAGAGGTGGTTTGATAAAAGGGCCATGATAAAATCCTTTATAATTTCCAACCTTATTCTACTTTGGGATAAGGGAAAAGAAAAGTTGGGTAGTCACACTAAGTTTCAATGCTTGTGCATTGGTCCTTATCAGATCACAGAGATTCTCAGAGAAAATACTTTTAGGCTCAGTTCCTTACAGGAGGAATTGGTTTCATTGCCAATCAATTGACAATTTCTAAAACACTATTTTGAAGCCTAGAAGAACCAAAATTTTTTTTAAAAAAAAAAATAAAAAATAAAAATTAGATAGGTTTATTTTCTATAAGTGTGTTTATTTTTTGCAAGTGTGTTTGCTTTTTAGTCTTGTGTTTTCTTTTAGTTGCGTATTTTCTTTCAAAGTTACATTAGTCCAAGGGGTACGTGCACTCAAGATTTTATCTTGACATATCTTACTAACTACTCTTTTGATTTCAATTTTAGGAAGAGGTATTTCTTTGTCAAAACATTTTGATGATTGTGTGTCTCATACCAATTGAGAAATGGATTTTACTTGCAGTAATAGAGGACTCTAAGTCTTGAATTTAGGATTGTAGATCAACAAGTTCTCGACACTTTGCAAATTTAAAGATCAATCATCTCAAGTGTTGTCAAACCAAGGTTGAAAATAGTGAGGGATGATCCAAGCCCATTAGTTCAAATAGAAGAGTCTTTTTGAAGAAATTGCTAAGATCATTGTTTGGCATGAGAGTTTCTAAAAAGTTCTTAAAAGAGGAACGCAAGGGATGTTCACCAAAGATCAAATCCAAGAAATTGCATTGATGTCTTAGCCACACAGTCTAAGTGTGATTAGGATACAGAAGAAAAACATTTAAAAAAAGAAGAAAAAGAATGGTGCTAAGACTAAAGGATTCTAAGATATCTAAGATGGTAATCTGATAAATAGATATGCACTTGAAATAAGCTATCTAATGCCAAAAAATTTGCTTCATCAAAGAATTGAATGGAAACATTATGAACTACATGAAACAAGTATTTAAAGGATTGCCAAGAAACTCAAATAAAAAAGGTGACAACCCACCAAGAGCCCTCAAACTAGTTCTCTCATCTAGTCATACAAAGGATCGACAAACAACTTTTGTGGAGATTCTTGATGAATGAGCCAAATGGGGTGGAAGATTGTTTTTGAGTTCTCAGAAAGTTTTGATGGATTGCACTTTGAGATATCAAAGGAAATGAATACATCAAGCACACACTGAACTTAAAGCTTGAGAATTCTGAGGTTTTTGACTACAAAGTGACTCAAAGTATGATTGGAATGTTCGAGATTTAGTTGATGTTTGACAACACATGCCCCATTTCAATCAGAAATGGGGACCCCCTACTTTATTTTTTAGCTTTTTCGGGACCCTAGTCTAGGGTTCTGGTCATTTTAAGGTCTCACCTAGAGCCCTAGTTTATGTCCGGGTCCTATCTAGGAATCCCATTTATCAAAGGACAAAATTGATAGAGAATAAGTCAAGAAATGCACAACAACTACATAGTAGGTGCACCTACTTGGTGTGCCCACTGCACCAAATTGTTATAAGATTTCTTTGAGGGTCTATTTATAAGGGAGAAGTCCCCTCCCTCCTCACTTCACTTTTTCTTCATTTTATTGTCTTTGAAGCTCTCCACACTAACCATGAATATCGCAGCTACAAACTTCTTGAGGTGCACTCTCCCAACCCCTCCATGAATAATTGCCCCTAAAAAACACACCAACACAAACAAAGGAGTTCATGTGCATTAGTGCACCTCCCCAAGTGCGCTAATGTACACCAATCCTTTCACTCTTAAAACTTAAAAAACTTTTGAAAATTTATAACACCCCATCAAAGATGGGTACACATCAAAACACTTACTCGGGTGTGCTAATGAGCACCCATATCCATAAATGGTCTCTAAGAAAACCTTAAACCAAGTTTACAACCTATTTAGGGTGTGTAGTAGTGCACCTAATGAGGTGTGCTACTATGCACTTAAAGAAATAAATAAATAAATAAGGGTTTTGTGCTTCAGGTGCGCCTAGTGCGCCAATCGTATTTATAAAGGGTTTTTAATAAGATTTTATATAGTTTTTTGGGGTTTTCAAGTAATCAAGTGTTTGGTTTCTTATCTAACTTAGTTTTAGGGTTTAATTTATTCATTCTTTCCTCAATTCTAAACTAATGGGAATCTTTTTGTGTAGATATAATAGCATCCTCTTCATCTTCCTTGGGTGAGAAAATGATACCAAAACTTGTGCTATTTAAGTTCCAAGGTGTTTCAAAAAAATCATGTTTTCAAGATCACAAATTAGATATCAGGGATATAGATTTAGGACATATTGATTTAGGGGAACTATATGCAAAAAACCCACTAGTAGGTCAAAAATGGTTTCTACACTCATCAGATTAGGACTCGTCAATGCAGCTTCACACCCAGTGTCGGTACAATCTTCAGAACTCATTATATGACACTTTCGAAACACTTTGTCCCTGAGGAGAGGGTTATGAAGAGCATAATGGGGGAAATTGTCCTTGATATATGATTGAAGAATATTGAGAAAGTATTTCATCTCCCATAGGTAGATTAGTTCATTAGGCTCACCTATGTGCAAGAAGAAAGATGGTACTGGGAACACATTGAGGAAGCCTTTGAGATCATTCAATCCTTGTACCTCATAGAGAAGACTCCTTTGGAAAAGAAGGCCGACAAAGTGGATATGACCAAGGGATACATGATTGAAGACATTGGATACTTGATCATACTCTTGAGTAGAGTTATGGGTCTAGTGGCAGCTAGACATCTGAATATCTTTATGGTGCACCTTTTTGAGATGATTAAGAAAGCAGAAATGCCACTAGATTGGGTTTCTACTCTCAGTTAGAATTTGTGTGAATAGTTGATGTTAGATAAGAGTAAAATAAAGTTTTATATGACATTGTATTTGGTATACTTATTGGCCACAAGAGCAACAAACTATCCAGGGCTATACAAGAGAGGTAGCATGTAGGATCCTAATGCATGGCCATATATCGTCTATCCTTAGCTGGTAAAGAAGAGGCTCTCAAAGTAGAGTAAATAATGTAGAATTGTGAATGATGCCTTCATATTTTCTATAATCTAATTCATAAAAGGAGATTATGTGAGGAGACTCTAAATGCAACAATTGAAAGGAGAGATAGGGGGGGTGGTCAAATTGGATCCATTTTTGAATGCTTATCAACAATGGCAGGAAAGTTTTGAGGAGAAAGGTGTACTTATCATCCAAGGGAATCTTAAGCTACTATATGTTATGTAGGAGAATGTAGATAAAATGGTAGCAATTTTGAATCAAGATTTTGGTCTTATAGATGAGGTACATACCTAGGGAAAGGATCTATGGGTATTAAAGGCAATAAAAGGTCAAAGGTATCGGATGCTCATGGATGTATATATGACAGAGCAGCAAGATTTAATTGATGATAGAATAGAGAAGATATTAGATAGCAATAAAGTAATGGAATCATTATATATGGAGATCCACCAGCTCAAGGACCAAGCCTGAGAGCAAATTTTGGAAGTTGAGAAACACAATAGTGATGCATGCCTGGACATTTTTGAAGATGATGCATGAGATAAATTGATACTGGTAGAGGTGGTCAATCAGAGTTTTTGGAAGATTTTTGATGAAGTTTCTACTGATGAAGATATTCGACAAGCATTTAGGATAGAAGAATCTTTGTTAGAGCTAGATATAAACTTGGGAATTTTACTAAAACCCCTATGGAGGTAGATAATTATAGGTAGAAAGTAAAAGATAAATATAATGCCTTAGATTTATCAAATGCGACACAGGTCATTGAGATAATAGAGAAATTGAAGGGAAAACACCTAGACATAGCTTTGGTATGAAGGGGGACAAAACCTAAAAGCTAAAATTTCATTTTTGACACTTAGTGAAATTTTGCATTTTTGGACCCTTGAGGTGCATTGTTGCGCTAGGTGCGCTCATGCATTTTTAAAAAAAAATGTCTTGGAAGAATTGTGAAGAAGCCAAAGGTGTTCAAGTGCTCTAGGAGCACTTCTTTCAAGTTGCACTTTTCTAGAGATGCGCTAATAGTTAACTGCTAGTTCTAAAATTAGAGCTTTCCATACATCAAAAACACATTCTAACAATAGTTTAACTCTGACAGATGTTCAGTGAAGGATGAATTTCTATTTTTGACACTTTTGAACACTTATACATCAACTGAAGGCTCTCTTTTTCTTTTCCTCTCATGATTTCTTTGCTTTATTATATGTGAAGGCTCATGCATCCAATTGATGATATAAAAATGGATGGAGTCCTACTAAGCACCAGTTAGATAATCAGTTTGTATATAATTAGTTTGTTTTATTAAATTAGAAGCATATGATTGCATGAAGATATCTCTCACTCTCAACACAAATTGAGGAGATGATTTCTTATAAATATAGGATTGTAATATGTAATTAAGGCCGTTGTTATTTCGCAATAAGATATGCTTTTGGTGCTCACATTTGGAGTGTAGTGATTCTTGCCTAAGTGTGTCATATTTTTATAAATATATGTTCATGGAATTGCGATTGAGCCAAAGTTTTATTGCATTAGTTTTGGTTGTGCAATCTTTTAATTTTGGTGTTTGCTACAATTTTACAAATTCTACTGATGTATCTAGTTCGAGAAGAGATCACCCATTCTTTTCCTACATAGCTTTTTGTCTCGCATGAACGCACTTTCTGTGGCCTCATGATTTGATGAAAAGTGAAGCATCATACAGTTACTAAATTCCCCATTGATGATTGTATCGGTGGAATTAAGGAAGTGTTGTTCCTATTTTCATTGGTTACCCATAAATTTCTTCAAAGGCTTAACTTGCAAACATGTTGTTTCCATAGTTTATGTCCATTAGGATTTTATTTCCATGCTATTTTCTTAACTTTCTTGTTACCTTATCTTCGTTATTTTCTTTGCTAACCCATGGTTAAATTAGGAATTCATATAGTTGCATTGTTAAAACTACATTCATTATAAATAGAAAATACCAAAAACATAATTCTTTTGTGGTTAATTTTGAAACAACAAGCAGATTGGTCATTTGATTCAAAATTGGTTTGAACCAGTAAAGGCCTCCTTGTGAACAAACACATTTATCTTCAACTGAGTGGATTCTAATAGGTTGCAAGATCGCCCAAAACCTTGCAGTTGATCCTTAGATTAGCTTTTCAAGAGAGGAGTTTGAAAGGATTCATATTGTTAAGCATCATGCAAAATGATAGCTCAACATGTTCTAAATAGGAAGTAATGATATTTGACAAGAACTCAATGATCCTATATACAAGTTTAACCTCAGTAATGATTCCTTGCCAGATTAAAAAAACTTAATAATCACCAACACCTTATACCTTCTCTAAATTCTTATAAGGTATTTTCATCATTTGACATCCATTCCAACCGGTTACCAATTGGTTTGATTGGTTACAAGGTTAATTTCAATGTTTTCCAAAAAATTGCTAAAATTGCCAAAAAGTTGTTAGCAACTTTTATTGTAAAATGCAATTTTTGCACTAACTCTTCCTAGAACTTAACAAAGTGGTTTTTGGTAACACATAGGACCTACATAAGGTGTAATGACTCTCAAAACACTTATTGAGTGAACTTATTAAAAAAAACAACAAAAAAAGAAAAATCGTTAGGACTAAAGCAAATTGAGTTTATAGGTGACCTCAAGTTCCTTAACCTTACAAACAAGGATTACCTTATTACCATCAAAAAATAAAATATTCAAAATGAGATGTATGATCACCCCTTTACCTTCTATCATGAGTCTCCATCATTGGATGAGATGACTTATCCAGTTGCCACCGTCAAAGATCATTACCCTATGGCATTTAGTGACTCTTAGGGATGATTCAATTCGGCATGCATGAGAATGTTAGAGTGCTCAACAATATGGTAGGAGATTTGGGCCAGGGTCTACTTAGCCACTTGGAGCTAACAGAACAGATAGTTTGATCCCACAATAAACGGTGAGAGATATTCGACAGTTGGTAGCTTTGCACTAGCCAACACTACAAGTTTCAACATCACAAGAGATGAGATCACAAAATCAAAATCAAATTAAGATTTTCAAAAAGCTAGAGAGGTTATTGTAGCTGCCTATAGCATAGTCCTATAGCACCTAGAATCACATTCATACCTCACTCAAGCTTTGAGATATGCCCTGTCAAAGATCATTGCCCTATGGCATTTAGTGACTCTTAGGAATGATTCAGTTCGACATGCTCGAGAATGTTTGATCACTCAATAGGATGGGAAAAGCTTGGGGCTAGTGTTTACCTGACCACCCAGAGCTAACAAAATAGATAGTTCAATCCCATGGTGAAAGGTGAGAGATATTTGATAGTTGACAACTTTGTACTGGCCAGCACTACAAGTTTCAGCATCACCTGAGATGGGGTCGCCAAAAAAAAAAAAAAAAAAAGATCTTCAAAAAGAAAGAGACATTATTTTAGGTCTCCACAACATGGTCCTACAACACCTAGAATTGTATCCATACCTCGCATGAGCTCTGAGATATGCCCCATCAAAGATTGCTGCCCTATGGCATTTAGTGACTCTTAGGGATAGTTCAGTTCAATGTGGCCAAGAAAGTCCTAGTGCTCAATAGGATGGGAGGAGCTTGGGGATAGAGGTTTACCTAACCACTCAAAGCTAATAGAATAGACAGTTCAATTCCACAATGAAAGGTGAGAGATTTGATAGTTGGTAACTTTGTATCGGCCAACACGACAAGTTTCAACATCACCTAACATGGATTTAGAAAATCAAAATAGAATAAGATCTCCAAAAAGAGAGAAAGGTTATTGTAGGTCTTTGCAACATGGTCCTATAATACCTAGAATCAAATCCATACCTCACACGAGCTTCAAGATATGCCCCGTCAAAGATCACTACCCTATGGCATTTAGTGACTCTTAGGGATGTTTTGGTTCAACACGCCTGAGAAGGTTTGAGCACTCAACAGGAAAGGATGAGCTTGGGGCTAGGGTTTACTTAGCCACTTGGAGCTAATAGAATAGACAGTTTAATCTCATGATGAACGGTGAGGGAGACTCAACAGTTGGCAAGTTTGTACTAGCCAATACTACAAGTTTCAACATCACCCGAGATGGGGTCACAAAATCAAAATAGAATAAGATCTCCAAAAAGTGAGAGAGGTTATTGTAGGTCTCTATAACATGGTCCTATAGCACCTAGAATGACATCCATACCTTACACGAGCTCTAAGATATGCCTCATCAAAGATCACTTCCCTATGGCATTTAGTGACTCTTAGGGATGATTCAGTTCATCGTGCCCAAGAAAATTTGAGTGCTCTATGGGACAAGAGGATCTTGGGACTAAAGTTTACCCAGCCACCTAGAGCTAACATAATAGACCAATTGATCCCACAGTGAACGTTGAGGGAGATTCAGTAGTTGGCAACTTTGTACTGGCCAACACTTTAAGTTTCAACATCACCCAAGATGGGGTCACAAAATAAAAATGGAATAAGATCTCTAAAAAATGAGAGAGTTTATTGTAGGTCTCCACAATAAAACCCTATAGCACTTAGAATCACATCCATACCTTGTACGAGCTCTAAGATATGCCTCATCAAAGATTTGTTTCCTTGTGGTATTTAGTGACTCTTAGGGATGATTCGGTTCAGCATGCCCAAGAATGTTTGAGTGCTCAATAGGATGGGAGGAGCTTGGGACTAGGATTCACCTGACCACCCAAAGCTAACATAATAGATATTTTGATCCCACGATGAACGGTGAGTGAGATTTGACAACATGAACCTTTGTACTAGCCAACAACATAAGCTTCAACATGACCCAAGATGGGGTCACAAAATCTAAATAGAATCGAATCTCCAAAAAGTGAGAGGGCTTATTATAGGTCTCTGTAACATGGTCCTATAGTGCCTAGAATCACATCCATACCTTGCATGAGCTCTGTGATATACCCTATCAAATATCATTGCCCTAAGGCATTTAGTGACTCTTAGGGATGATTTAGTTTGGCATGCTTGAGAATGTTTGAGTGCTCAACAGGATGGGAGGAGCTTGGGCCTATGGTTTACCTAGCCACTCAGAGGTAACATAATAGAAAGTTTGATCACACGATAAATGGTGATAGAGATTCAACAACTAACACCTTTTTACTGACCAGCACTACAAGTTTTAGCATCAATCGAGATGGGGCTATGAAATCTAAATGGAATTAGATCTCCAAAAAGAAAGGAGGTTATTGTAGGTCTCAACAACATGGTCTTGTAGCACCCAAAATCACATCCATACCTCGCACGAGCTTTGAGATATGCCCTATTAAAGATCATTGCCCTATGGCATTTAGTGACTCTTAAGGATGATTCAATTCAGCATGCCTAAGAATGTTTGAGTGCTCAATGGAATGGGAGGGGCTTGGGGCTAAGGTTTACCTAGCCACCTGAAGGTAACAGAATAGACAGTTTGATCCCACAATGAATGGTGAGAGGGATTTTGCAGCTGTCACCTTTTTATTGGCTAACACTACAAGTTTCAACATCACTTGAGATGGGGCCACAAAATCTAAATGGAATCAAATCTCCAAAAAGAGAGAGTGGTTATTGTAAGTATCCACAACAGTATCTTATAGCACCTAGAATTGCATTCATACCTCACACAAGCTTCGAGATATGCCCCATCAAAGATCACTGCCCTATGGCATTTAGTGACTCTTAGGGATAGTTCAGTTCAGTGTGCCTGAGAAAATTTGAGTGTTCAACAAGATAGGAGAGGCTTACCTAGCCACCTGGAGGTAACATAACACATAGTTTGATCCCATGACGAACGGTGAGAGAAATTTGACAGCTTACACCTTTGTACTAGCCAACCAGGGATAACTTTAAGAAACCTCCCTTTGGAAAAATGTATAAAATTTTGGCAAATCAAACATTAGTTGAAGGAAAAACAATTAATTTCTATTGGCAAATTAATTTTTTTAAGTAGGAAAAATAATAATTTTATTGGAATTTTTTTTTCAACTATATGAAAAATCTATAAGATCTTACTAAATCTTACATTATTAATGAAAATCATGGATAGAAGTACACATACCTAGAAACCATGATTTTATTATTATGATTAAATGGATCCTAATTGATTATCAAACTTGAAGGTTAAATTCATCCCACTTATGTCCTTATAGTTTCCCTCAAAATTATTGAATGGTGGTATGGAGGGAATGTCCCTATTGTTTATAATTGTTGGAGGATCCTAAATCAATGGCCTAAATCCTATTTTGAGCCAAAATTTTTAAAGGATGTTGAGTTTTAAAGAAAGTCCCAAAAGTAAAGACACATATTCTACATCAAATCTCTTTTGGGCCAACGTGAGAAAGGATAAGAAGTTTCATAAATAGTCTCTGGAATAGAGATGCATGTCAAATCTACATACTTAACCTATAACTTAATTTTTTACGAAATATTGGCTAATATGACATCAATTAAGATAAGAATTGGAAATTGTAGGTGAATATAAATAATTTACCATGTGGAAGAAATAGATTGCACTAGCAAAGTCATCACTAAACTACATATACTTCTATATTATTATTGGCGATTAGCCTAAGAATGAGACCCAATTTTTATAAAGTGCAGGCAACATGGCCACCCCAAAAGTGCAAAAAAATTAGCCAATTTTGTGGTCCCTGATGAGTGATATTAGCCAATTGGCGAATATTAGCCATTAAAGATATCCCTGTAGCCAACACTACAAGTTTCAGCATCACACAAGATGGGGCCGCAAAATCTAAATGGAATTAGATCTCCAAAAAGTGAGAGAGGTTATTGTAGGTCTCTATAACACAATTCTATAGCACCCAAAATCATATCCATACCTCATATGAGCTTCGAGATATGCCCTATCAAAGATCGTTTCCCTATGGCATTTAGTGACTCTTAGGGACTATTTGGTTTAATGTGCTTGAGAACATTTGAGCGTTCAATAGGATGGAGCAGCTTGGGGCTAGGGGTTTACCATTCCACTTGTAGCTAATGAAATAGACATTTTGATCCCACGATAAATGGTAAGAGAGATATGAGCAAGATATGTATGCCTTGCCCACTTTGTGCAAGATATGAGCAAAAGTTGCTAATTAGGCAAAAATGAGTCTTTTTGAGTTTTTGGTCAAGATAGCCTAGGATTGGGTATTTTTAATTTTTTAAAAATAGTTTGAATCTTTTCCAAGTCCTAGAAGTGAAATCTAGTGAACTTTGCAAAAGTTGTAAAAGTTGCTTAAAAATGCAAATTTGACTGGAAACCTTCTAACCTTTGAAAATATGTTTCCCATGCTCATATACCCAAGAATGGATAGTTACAACTTCCCAAACTTCCATTTGAAATTTTTTTGCAAAAATTGCAAAAGTTGTTCAAGCAACTTTTTGAGCAACATTGCAATTTTTGAGCAATTTTTGCTCTTTACATATTTAGGTGAAATGGGTCCATCTAGGACTATTCTAGGACCCTAGTTAAGATTTCTAGGACCTATTACGTAACCAAATACCTTAGTTTCCCATGAATATTGAAAGGTAATAAATAAGCAATTGGCTACTAGCTATAGATATTTCAAAGACATTGAAAACAATATATATTATTCTTTCAAGAAAAATAAGGTGCCAATTCTGAAAACAAGATCAAAATGATTCCCATAAGTGGCATGGCTAAGAACTACCTATTTAATACAATGACCAATAGTTGGCCTGACTCCCCATGCCTTCTCATTCCTACAGAGGAAATCTTAATATACAAAGGAATATATATAGAGGAATTGCAACTACATCTATTAAATATACAAAGGAAGATAAGTAGATCCATGTTAGGTCTAGACAAAGTTAGCAACTTTGCAAAAAAGTGTCAAATACTTTCAAATCCTTTCCTCCAATGGCTAGGTAGTTTAAACTAACCATGTAACCATTAGAGAAGTCCTATAAATCCTTATAGGCTGATGATAGGAAGCACAATTGTAATTTGACATTAAAATCAATAAAAATCAACATTTTTCCTTGTAAAATATGCGTTTTAGACCCTTGAATGAAACTATACAAATGAGAGGGAATGTGCCAGTAGATCTAGAAGTTGGATATTTTTATCTATTTCATTTTGCATCAAGTCTCATGTTCTAATTCTTCATATGTAGAAAGTTATCAAATTTTCTTATTTACTGCCTAAGATTCAACCTAGAAATCAACACTTTGCTAGGGCTGAATCATTTTGACAAATTCAACCATGGTAAATTGATGTTATTTGGTGGAATTCAAGGTGTAAAAATGTGCTTTTGGATTCTACAAGTTTTTTTCTAGGAAGTGCAAGGAGTTGAGTTTTCCGCCATACCCTAGTTGTGCATCACCATGACTACACCATAAAACATTTGTAACAATAACTTCTAGTTTGAGTTGGATTCATCAAAGGCTAAAACCTTGGATTATTTTTTCTTTTACATGACCTCACATATCCTAATAGTTGGATTGAGTTTTTTCTTTGTAGAATAGACACTTGTAGAGTAAATGGAGGCCTAATTAGGCTTAGGAACCTAGTCTAATGTTGCAACAGAAGCAACCTTTGTTCCTCTCCATCCTTGGGTGCTTTGGAATGTTTTATAAAACCTAAAAGGGTGTCCAAATTTCTAGTCAAGTCACCATGTTGCTTGGAAGAATTCAAACTTATGCTTCATTCTCATTCTAGGAGGGCTACAAGCCAATTAATTGGTTTTCAAAGCAACTTGATGGTATAAGTTGTCTTTGATGAAATGAATCATTTATTCATATTTATTAGGACCTAAATAGGCCATATCAATGATTTTAGACCACCCTTGGTCTTTGTATCTAGTTTTTAGGGTTTGATCCCTCTTTGGCAGGGAATCTATTAGTGCATCATGAGTTTTTGGTGCTTAGAACTTTGGTAGACCTAGTGATTAGGTTATCTTGTCTTGTGGGGTTATGATAAACTTCCTATAAGCCCATATCCATACCTATGATAGGTATTTGGCACTAGGATCCTTCACCTTGGGTGTTGAGGGAATTTGAGAACTTCTACCATTCCTTGTTGTTTGAAGACTTCTGCTGCCTATTGTTGCATCAATGACCAAAATGTTGCCTGAGTAAAGGTGATACTAGTTTATTAAGGTATCTTTATGATCCCACTTGCATTTAGTTACTATTTTTTGATTGATTAGCTAGCTGCTTCGGTGTGGGATTTTTGTAATATATAATGTCCTTATACAAGTAATGCCATTTTTTGTAAACATTTTCTATTGTAAAGGATTAGGGAGCAATATCTATAATGTACATTTTTAGGATTAAAGAATATAACTATTAAAATTTCAAAGCTTCCATGCTGTTGTAATGGAGATTATGTGCAATATCATTTTGCTAATTCTGTTTTGGTCAATAATAATATATACATATGTAAGAATAATCTGGTTCATATATATATCTGGTTCTTAATTGTCTGACTATTATGAATGACTTATTTCCTTTGGTTTGTAAAAATATTTGTTTTATGCAATACTCAATATTCGTATTCCATTATATTTATATTGGTAAATGTTCATATATCCATATATATCCTTCAATGATGTTCCTTTTCATTATTGGATGCACTTGCCGAACATGTTTTAGCTCGCCTAGGGCAAGAGGTTAAAATTGCTTGCCAAATTTTTGAAGGGCCCTACTTTTTCCACAATATATTACATTGTGCATACTCACTATCCCCAAGAGGTCATGCAAATCCAATAGTGGGATAGTGGGTTGCACCATTATTAATACAATTTGCTAAAAACAGGACAACAGGTTGGTGAAAAGAGAAAGATTTTTAAAACTATGAAAAGAAAGAAAATCAAAGCAAACTTCCCAAAAAATTTTTTCTAAACAACCCAATCTACAATGGAAACTAGTACAGTCTACAAAAAAAATGTCAAAAATACCTTAAAACTTAGAAACTTAGTAATTTTGCCTTCAAATATCATGCTATAGCATGCTGACTATACACAATGATATTAACTTCTCTCATTTTAGGGTTTGGAAAGTCTTTATATCTCCTCCTAGGTCTTTCCCCTTCATCCTTATGGTTTTCATCTGCCTCCTTCGAGTTTTGAAAGGAAAATCCACAATTTTTTGCAAAATTGCAATATAGCAACTTTTGCATTTTTTCTTGCTTGCTCTTCTTAACACTTCTAACTTGCTATTTAGTCCATCCCTTAGCAATTCCATGCTAGGGACCCTTCCCTAAGCTAATGACTCATCCCATAGGTTACTCATTTTCCTATGGCAAGGTATCCCTTATTTTTTAGGCCAAAATAGTGACTCTTCTAAGATATTAAATGACATCCAATACCCTAACTACCACACCTAGGTCCAATGACACTTATTCTACTTACAAGGCTCACTTGGAGCATTAAAAAAAATAAAAATGAAAAAGTGAGCGCCCTATGATTCAAGGTGCCCCTACACGTCTCTCTCTCTCTCTCCCCTAATTCAATCTAATGAACCAACTGGATCTACTCTACATTTTAATTCTCAAGTATTGCCTCGTGGTCTGACTTGCAAACTTTCTAAAGAGTCTTATTATGTGGATTTCCACCATATTTTATCAAGTGGACATTTGATGTGACAAAAAAGTTTGAATAATGAAGAATCTTTCTCTTTGTTTGCTAATCCTTGAATAACCACAAGTTAGGGTTCTTGATAGAATATCGTCTAAGCTATGTTCCAGTTACAACCACTGCATTGATATGGTACTCTAAACCTTCACCATCTATAACCGAGTGATCTAATTTTTTTTTAGCATGGACACAATGACACAAATAATAATATATTCCTTCTTCATTATCTTCAGGTGCAATAATAGCAAAAACATGGCCTGCAGTGATAAATGTACAAAATGCGATCATTAATTCAAAAATTACTTAGGAAAAAGTTATAAAGTTACATATTGAAATTACAACTATCTATATATATATATATATATATATATATATATATATATATATATATATATATATATATATATATATATATATATATATATATATATATATTACCAGGGTTCACTAGATCAGACAAATGGTCAAAATCAATGGACAAATCCATCTCTACCATTTCTAGTGCTTGTGGGGGACAATAGGTGTCAATTGGGTCCAAAATTCATATATTCCATTTGTCCACCTATTCAGTCCACTCACACTCATCCTAATTTTCCTCTGCACATGATGGAAAATGGCATGTCATTTTTTGTTTGTGGATACTCCATGAACTTGCATTAGAGCTTATAAAAGAGTGCAACTCACTTGATCCTGTTAGTGTGCAACAATCTTCATATGGTGCAATGTTAGTATTATCTATCAACCAAAAAAATCTATGAACTATAGACTCACCTTCCTTACCTAGACCCATTGTAGCATTATACCACTAGATGATGGATTTTTCATCTATCAATATTGCTCCATTTTTGTACTTTAGTTCTTCATGAGCTAAGGCTCTTTTGATGAATTTACCTGCACCATCATGCTCTCCCTTTTGATGATTAGCCTCTATGAAATTCAACATGTATTGAATTCTAGACAACCTATGCATCCTACTCAACCAATAGAACATTTGTGCATTCTTAAATTGAAATGCACAATTGTCTAACCCAATAATGTGCTGATGATATGGTATACCCCTATTAGCCAAATATCCATAAAATAGTCAAAAATAAACATCTACAAACTTTGTAAAATGTGATCAATCATTGCTGATGTAAAAATGGTACTCCCTCAAAATATTCTTATCATCCTCTATACTTGTAGATGAATGCATGAATGCTATGTGAAAAAATATGGAAACCTATTAAAAAGTATAATACTTTACTTGCACCTCATTTTGTGGTTGAAATGTTTAGTTCTTTGCAAAGTCTACAACCAAAACAATGGTATCTAGTAGAAATGTTTCCTTGCACAACTTGAATTGCAAATCTAGCCATCAAGTTCTATGTGTATACTTTGCATCTTCATAAATAATCTTTTCATAAAAAATCTTCATGAAATCATACATTGGAATCTTTTCAATGACTAAATCACATCTTTTACCCTATTTCCCATCTTTTAGTGCATATGTCACTATTTTATATTTTTCGTAATCTACTATTTCATTTCCAATTGCATGTGTACTATCCATACATTCACAAGTTGATAAAAGTTGCAAAGAACCACAAAATGAGCATGTACTATCCAAGCATGAAATCTTCTAAAATTGTTGGCCATCCCCTATTTTACATAAAATGTTGGATTTGAATTCATTTGAAGATCTAGGTGGCTCATTCATGTCACAATCCTACAAAACAAACTTAGAATTCAAAAACACAATATATGCTTTAAAACATCAAAATGGTTAGAAAATTCAATATGTATCCTACAAGAACAAGTTGTGCGTGTGTGATTTATCTTCACATAAAAAGGTTTACCCATCTCAAAAAATCTTTTACTTATTCAAATTTGAGGATACATACCAATAAATTTTGCAAAAAATTATGTCTGAGTTGAGTCCAAAAAATGTTTTGCATATGGGTCACAATTTTGGCTAGTAATCCTCCTTCTTAAAATATCTCTTTGATTAGGGGAAACACGTGTGTTATTTTTCCAAAAATATTCAATCAATGATTTCAAATCTTCACTAATTTCTTTATCCTTTCACAATAGTCTACTGCTAAATGTCCATTACTCATTTTTTGTTGGATGTTCCAATCTCTGATGCCTTAGCATAGCTCTCCTTAGAGTTCCTCTACCGATTTTCTATGTTTTTCTTGTCTTTCTCATGAGTTGAGCTTTCTTCATTTGGGTACTTACTATTGTTGATGTAAGTACTCATCATGTGATATTACTATCTTTGGTGTGTGATTTAGAACCCACTTTGTCATAAGCACTCATTAGATTCTTTATAATATTTTTATCATTTGAATCATCCATCGTTCTTAGCTCAAGAATCTTCATGATAGGCCTAAATTTTAAATTCCTCATCATTTCAAAAAATAACTGACATTAATTTATAATATTTAATTCTTCAAAGAATAATCTCCACATACGATTAACTTTTCTTTGACAAGTGCGCTTGCTAATCTTGTCAGGCATTGATTTCAAAATGTTAGTATCAATATTAATCAAATATTTTGGTCTTCTAAAATGAATTCTAGAAGGTGTTATAATCTCTTCCATTCCCTCAACATTTTGAACATCAACATAAGGTTGAGTGTTTTGTGTACCTTGAACCAAAGATGATGTGCCTTGGCAATAAGATGTAAAAGATAGAATATGAACTACTTGATATGTTGATGTTGTGCCTTCAACATGACATGATGGAGTGTGTACATCATTGGATGTAAAAATTAGCCTCTCTTCAACATGAGATGATGATATGACTCTAACATTAGAAGATGGTGTAGCTTCACAATTCAATTGTCTTCTTGAGTGTAACAGTCTTATTCGTTCTCTTTGTCTTTCCAATTCTTCCTCTTTGTTTCTTTGTATATGTGGTTCTTGTCCCTTTTCAAAAGATAATTCTTCATTATTGCTTTGCAATTTTCTTTGTTCATGTAGTAGTTTCATTTTATCTCTTTTAATTGCCAAATCTCTCTCCCTCTCTTCCGTTTTTTGAGTTTTTGGTTTCTTCGTTGGCATGATGATGATTTCTATATTTCAAATTATTAAAACATCTGAATTACTTACAATTTGTAAATTACAAATCATTCAAAAACAAATTACAATTATTTCATCGAATACACAATATATATTAAACAACTTGTAAAATTTCTAACCATTTCCAAATAACAATTCATTCAGACATAATTTTTTTAATGAATTCACAATTTATTAAACAACTTGTCAAATTATAATCAAATTTGTCTCTATATAATAACAAACAATATCTAAAAAGGACTGCACTAACCTTTTCTATAGAAAGAATATTGAAAAAGCCTTCAAATAGTGTATCCAATGATTGAATTTGGTGTTTGCTAGCTTCAAATTTTTAAGAAGCCTTCAAATAGTGTATCCAATGATTGAATATAGTGTTTGCTAACTTCCAACAGCATGAAGCTCGTGTTTTCTGTCTGAACAACATAACACACAATAGACAAAAAATAGAACATGGATCAATAGGGACCCAAACTTTTGTTTTGACCATTTTTTTGTGTTTTCATATAGTGTGTACGTACTATAGCACGTGCACACTATGTGAAAAATAATCTCTCCCTATCCCACCATCCCCCATCCCCTACTCTCTCTCTCTCCCTACTCTCTCTCACTCTCCCTCTCCCACTCCCTCTCCCATCGCCTACTCTCTCTCTCTCTCACTATCTATCTTTGCCATCCTCTACTCTCTCTCCCTAATCTCTCTCACTCTCTCTCACCTCTCCCATACCCTACTCTCTCACTCTCTCTCTTCCTCTCCCACTCCCTCTCCCATCACCTCCTCTCTCTCAATTACATTCTCTCTCCTATCCCCTAGTCTCACTCTCCCACTGCCTACTCTCTTTCACTCCCTCTCTCCCATCCCCTACTCTCTTTCTCACTCTCTCTCCCCTCTCCCATCCCCTACTCTCTCTCTCTCTCTCATGCACACACACTTCCATCCCCCCTCCTCTCTCTCGCTCTTGTTCTCCCACTCCCTCTCCCATCCCCTACTCTCTCTCTTACACACACTCCCATCTCCCCCTCTCTCTCCCTCTCTCCCTATCTCCCTCTTCCACTCCCTCTCTCACCACCTACTCTCTCTTTTAGACTCTCTCCCCCATCCCCTACTCTCTCTTTCATACACAAACACTCCCCTCTCCTCTCTCTCTCCTCTCCCATCCCATCCTCTCTCTCTCACACACTCCCATTCCCCCTCTCTCTCTCTCACTCTCCCTCTCTCACTCCCTCTCTAACCACCTAATCTCTCTCTTACACATACTCCTATCCCCCATCTCTCTCCCACCCCCTATTCTCTCTCTCTCACATAGATTCCCATCCCCTTGCTCTCTCTCCCTCTCTTGCTCTTCCTCTCCCACTCCCTCTCCCACTACCTATTCTCTCTCTCTCACATAGATTCCCATCCCCTTGCTCTCTCTCCCTCTCTTGCTCTTCCTCTCCCACTCCCTCTCCCACTACCTACTCTCTCTCACTCACACAGTCTCTCTTCCATCCCCTACTCTCTCTCTCTCTCTCTCTCTTTCTCTCTCTCTCTCTCCCCCACTGCCTACTCTTTCTCACACTCTCTCTCCCATCCCCTACTCTCTCTCACTCTCTCTTCCATACCCCCTCCTCCTCCTCTCTCTCTCCTCTCCTATCCCATACTCTCTCTCTCTCTCTCACACACTCCCATCCCCCCCTCTCTCTCTCCATCTCCCTCTCCCACTCCCTCTCCTACCACCTACTCTCTCTCTCTCTCTCCCTCTCTACTTTCTCTCACTCTATCTCCCATCCCCTACCCTCTCATTCTCCCACACCATACTCTCTCTCACTCTCTCTCCCATCCCCTACTCTCTCTCTCCCACCCCCTACTCTCTCTCACTCTCCCTCTCCCACTCCCTCTCCTACCACCTACTCTCTCTCTCTCTCTCACTTACACTCTCTCTTCCATCCCCTAATCTCTCTCTCTCTCTTTCCCCACCCCTATGCTCTCTCACTCTCTCTCTCTCTCTCCCATCCCCTACTCTCTCTCTTCCATCCCCTACTCTCTCCCACACTCTCTCTCCCATCCCCTACTCTCTTTCTCTCTCCCACCCCCTACTCTCTCACTCTCTCTCTCTCTCTCTCTCTCTCTCCCCTCTCTACTCTCTCAACCATCCCCTACTCTCTCTTTGACCCCCTACTCTCTCTCTCTCTCTCCCATCCCCTACTCTCTCTATCTCTTATGCACACTCTCGTCCCTCTCTCTCTCTCCCTCTCTCCCTCTCCCACTCCCTCTCCCACAACCTACTCTCTCTCTCACTGTCTCTCTCCCATCCCCTATTCTCTCTCTCCTCTCCCATCTCCTACTCTCTCTTTCACACACACACACACACACACACTCCCATCCCCCTCTCTCTTGCTCTCCTCTCCCATCCCCTACTCTCTCTCTCTCACACACTCCCATCTCCCCTCTCTCTCCCACTCTCCCTCTCCCACCACATACTCTCTCTCTCACTCTCTTTCCCCCATCCCCTACTCTCTCTCTCATTCTCCCATCCCTTAATCTCTCTCTCTCTCTCACCCTCTCCCATCACCTACTCTCTCTCTTACACACAATCCCATCTCCCCCTTTCTCCCTCTCTCCCTCTCCCACTCCCTCTCCCACCGCCTACTCTCTCTCTCTCTCGGGCTAATCTCACTCACTCTCTCTCCTCTCCCATCCCCTACTCTCTCTCTCTCTCACACACACACTCACTCTCTCTATCTCCCATCCCCTACTCTCTCTCATTCTCCCACCCCCTACTCTCTCTCTCACTCTCTCTCCCACCCCCTACTCTCTCTCTCTCACATACTCCCATCCCCCCACTCTCTCTATCCTGCTCTCCCTCTCCCACTACCTACTCTCTCTTTCACTCACACACTCTCTCTCTTCCATCCCCTACTCTCTTTCTCTCACTCTCTCTCCCCTCTACACACTCCCATCCCCCCTCTCCTCTCTCTCTCTCTCACTATTGCTTTCCCACTCCCTCTCCACCACCTACTCTCTCTCTCCCATCCCCTCTCTCTCTTTCTCTTCCTCTCCCACTACTTACTCTCTCTCACATCCCCTACTCTCTCTCACTCTCTCTCTCTCCCATCCCCTATTTTCTCTCTCCATCTCTCTCCCACCCCTACTCTCTCTCTCTCTCTCTCTCTCTCTCTCTCTCCCCCCCCCATATCCTACTCTCACTCACTCTCTCCCATCCCCTACTCTCTCACACTCACACACTCCTCTCTCCCTCTCTCTCTACTCTCTTAGTTCACTCCCTCTCTCTCTCTTCTCTCCCATCCCCTTCTCTCTCTCCTATCCCCTTCTCTCTCTATCCCTCTCTCCCTATCCCACCTTCTTTGATCCCCCGCTCTCTCTCTCTTTCTCTATTTCTTGCTCCCTCGCTCCCTATCCCACCTCCTACTCTCTCCCCATCTTCTAATCTCTCTCATTCTTTACCCTCTCTGCCTCTCTCTTACCCTCTCTATTAAAATTTAGGCTTCAAGAGTGTGTGCACACTAGAGTGCATACACGCTATTAAGGCCTAAATTTAAAAAATATTAAAATAGTGTGTGCATGTCATAATGTGCATGTGCTATCTAAAGCTTTGGCTTCTACCAAGCCTAAGGCTTGGTTTTTCCTTGGGGATCCAACCCCAAGGTTTGGAGTCTCTAAATTAGTCTAAGATGTGTTTTACTACAAACATACAAAAAATGATTAATTTTTCTTGTGTGCTCTCCTTCAAGTTTCTTCATGGTTGAGCATTGATAAAATTAGGTTACATGACATTGTAGGTCTTTGTGTTAGCTATATAGCCATATAATTTATTTTTTATTTGAACTATTTCAAGCCTTTCAACTATAATTTCTTTTGAATGTATGTCCATTTTTTTTTCTCAAAAACCAACATGTACTAATTAGGCTATAGATTTTAGCTCATTCATCGAATTTTGCAACAACTTAGTTTTTTTAGAAACTAGACTTCATTCTACACACTTTGAAAAAAAGAAGTTTTGATTTTGATTAGGTTTCAATCATTTCTAGGAGGAGCACACAGTTATTTCATATTTTTGGGATGTATCCAATTAAAAAATTCATTAAAAAAAATACACATTATAAAATTACCCAAAAAATCTGGGATAAAATACACAGTGTTAGGTAACTTTTGACCATAGTGATTAAAGAATTTCAAAAAAAAAGTTAAAATTTTAAGTGGGCCATATTTTGTACTGTGTTATGTTTTTTTCTGAATAAACATTATCACTTTTTGTGGCCTCCTTTTTGAGGACCTAAAACTAAACCATTTAAAAAAAAATTAGTGGTTTATAAACTAGATTCAAAGGACTACTACTTCTATTTTTGCTATATCTTAAAATTTTGAGCATAACTATCTTCAAATTTTTGTCGAATTATAGAAATTGTTGATTTCAAAAAAAAGGTGTCCACTTATACCCCCCTTTTGGCACCACAACTTGGTGCACTTACCTTGTGATTTTAGTATTAGAATGAGTGTCCTCTTGTTTTTTATTATCTCTTCTTCTTGAGTAGTTTGTGTTACCCTTGAGGTAGTTTTGGCTATCAAGATTCCTTGCCTAGAATTATTTTATGATTTAATTATCTATGTGTGGATCATAAATTAACTCTCTTACATGGTGGGAGTGGGAGCCTCATTAGGTGACCACATGGTTAGGAGGTAGTGTATTCTTACCATTTGGGTCCCCCTCAGATTGATAGATGTTAGATGCTACTTGATACAGTGGTACCATTATCATTCTTCCTCTTATCTTGAAGAATTCTATTCATTTGATGTATCTATGTATCATGTGTTTTTAGATCCTAGAAATTGTATTTTATATTGATGTACTTGTATCTATTTGTTAGTTTGTGGTGATTGATCAGGAAAGTACTATACATACTTCATAAATTCTTTGGAGAAAGTATTGTACATACTTCATAAAATTTTGAGTCGTGGCCGACATATGGCCAACATGTTGTAACCCTAAAGTAGCATAAAAGTACTTGTATAAAAGGGCTTAGGGCTAGGTATTTTGATTAAGTTGTGATGCAAAATTGGTTCTTGTGGTGGTATTGAGCTGTAAGGGATTATAGATTGTAATCAAGTTGTAATCATTGGATCGTAATAATATTGGACTTGACATTTGGTGGATGTAGCCCAAGGATTGGGTAAGACACGTTAAATCTTGGTGACTTATGTTCTTTTTTGTGTGATCTATTATTCTTTGTTATTGGTTATATTTGCATGTAATTTTTATTTCTGTCTGTGGTTTAATCCTATAAAGTGGTATTAGAGAGAGGTTTCTTTTTCAGTTATCCTCTATAGGAAAGTTGCATAGTTGAGTGGGAGTCTCATAGTTGAGTGGAAGCAATGGAAAATGAGGGTAAGCTGAGGGTTGACAAGTTTAATGGGCAAAACTTCTAGTTATGAAAGATGCAAATGGAAGACTATCTTTATTAGAAAGATTTATGGAAGTCGTTAGAAGGTAAAACCAAGAATCAGGGATCTATGTGAAATGATTAATGAGATCTTTTGGATAGAAAGGCACTTGGAAGCATTTATTTATGTCTGGTACCATCAGTGGCATTTAATATTACAAAAAAAAAGATGACAGAAGAATTGATGCAAATCATAGAAAAACTATATGAAAAGCCCTCCACTTCAAATAAGGTATTTCTCATGAAGCATTTATTTAATATGAAAATGGTAGAAGGTGGATATATTGCAGATCATTTAAATGAGTTTACTACTATTAATAGTTAGTTATCTTCTATAGGTATCAGTTTTGATGAAGAAATTAGGACTCTCTTGATTTTTTGTTCTTTGCTTGAAAGCTGGAATGGCTTGGTAATGGTTGTGAGTAATTTTGTTCTTGGATCTAGTATGCTAAAATGTGAAGATGTGATTGGTGTTGTTTTGAGTGAGGAAACTCGTAGGAAATCCTAAGGTGGATCTACATCAGGAAGTGCTTTGAATGCACAAAGCAGGGGTAGAATGACTGAGAGAGGAAGTAATTCTGAAAATCATGAGAAATCAAGAGAAAAGTATAGGGGAGGAGGTCTCAATCGAGAGTACCAAATGACTACTAGTACTATGGAAAACTAGGTCATAAAAAGAAAGATTGCTAGAATTGAAAGAAAAATGAAAGAGATAAACTAGATGGAGACAAGGAGAAAAATGTGGTAAGTAACAAATTTGAAGAGGAAGCTTTGCTTCTATCTTTAGAAAGTTTTGATGATTCATGGATTTTAGATTCTGGTGCTTCATTTCATACTACACCTCATAGAGGTTATTTCATTGATTATGTCCAAGGGGGTTTTGGGCTTGTTTATTTGGGGGATAATGAACCTTGTTAGATTTTTTAAAAGGGGAAAATTAAGATTAAATTGTAGAATGGGAATCATTGGCTACTACATGAGGTAAGACATGTTCCAAGGCTGAGTAGGAATTTAATCTTGACAGGGCAACTCGATGATGAGGGTTGTGTAGTTACTTTTAATGATAAAAATTGGAAGGTTTCAAAAGGTTCCCTTGTAGTAGCAAAAGGTGTGAAACTAGGCACCTTATATCTTTGTACAGGCCATATTGTTCCTTCTACTTTGATTGTATAGAGAAAAATGAATGTTTAGGAACAATTGCTACAATTGAGCAAGGAGAATAAATAACTGTTATAGATTTTGATACAATGTTGTGGCACAACAGACTTAGGCACATGAGTGAGAAAGGTATGAAAGTACATCATTCAAAGAAATTTTTACTAAGTTTGAAATGTGTTAATATGGATTTCTATGAAATTTGTGTGTATGGAAAAGAAAAGAGAGTGAGTTTTGTGAAGATTGGGAAGGAAAACAAAAAGGAAAAATTAGAGCTTGTCCACACCGATGTATGGGAACCAGCTCAAGTATCTTCCCTTGGTGGCTCTCATTATTATGTTACATTTATTGATGACACAACTAGAAAAGTATGGGTTTATTTCCTTAGAAATAAATTTGATGTATTTCAAACTTTTAAGAAATGGAAATGCTTGGTTGAAAATGAGACTGGTAAGAAATTAAAATGTCTCAGATCTGATAATGGTGGTGAATATTGCAGTCATGAATTTGAAGATTATTGCTCCACTACTAGTATTCATAGAAAGAAAACTGTTCCAAGGACTCGATAGGAAAATGCAGTGGCTAGACGCATGAACACGACTATAATGGAGCATACAAGGATCATGAGGTTTCATGTTGGGTTGCCCTTACACATGTGGGTGGAGGCTATGAATACTACTGTATATTTGATTAATAGAGGTCCCTCTACCCCTTTGAGTTGTGGTATTCCAGAGGAAGCATGATCTAGTAAGAAGGTGAGTTATTCTT
The DNA here is from genome assembly GCA_028749045.1 of Cupressus sempervirens. Classification (NCBI taxonomy): domain Eukaryota; kingdom Viridiplantae; phylum Streptophyta; class Pinopsida; order Cupressales; family Cupressaceae; genus Cupressus; species Cupressus sempervirens. The sequence continues at coordinate 683,817,638 of CM053788.1, read as the reverse complement.
TTCTTAAGACCTTCAATTTTGAAGCTTTTGCTCATATAGACTCTAAAAATAGAACCAAGCTAGAAGCTAAGTCAAAAAAATGTGTATTTGTTGGATATGGCATTAATGAATTTGATTATAGGCTTTGGGATTTTGAAAATCATAAATTTTTAAGAAGTAGGGATGTCATATTTAGTGAGAAAGTGTTGTACAAGGATCTGTTGCAACAACATGAGAAGAAAGAAGATGATTATGTAGTGCTGGATGATACTCCAAAATTTGATGTTCTAGCCATTCCTCATGATGTGCAACAATCGCAACAAAAAATACCACACACACCAGTGAATGTTAGATGGTCAACAAGGAAAATTAGACCTCCAAAAAGATTCTCTCCCTCTTTGTATTCAATTTTACTTACTAATATTGGTGACCCTGAATTTTATGATGAAGCTATGTAGGTGGATACTAAGATTCAGTGGGAGTTTGCAATGAAAGATAAAATGGACTCTTTGCTGAAGAATAAGACATGGGATTTATGCAAGTTGCCTACAGGTAAAAGAGCTTTACAAAATAAGTGGGTTTATAGGTTAAAAGAAGAGGATGGAGGTAAGAAAAGATTTAAATCCATGTTATTTGTAAAATGATTTGTATAGAAAAAGGGCATTTATTTTGATGAGATATTTTCTCTTGTTGTTAAAATGACTTCTATCTATACTATTTTAAGTCTTGTGGCTATTGAAGATTTGCATTTAGAGTAGCTTGATGTTAAAAAAACATTCCTTTATGGAGATTTGGATGAAGAGATATATATGGCTTAGCCACATGGTTTTGAGGTCAAAGGTAAGGAGAACTTATTGTACAAATTGAAGAAAAGTTGATATGGCTTGAAGCAAGCACCTCCGCAATGGTTTCAAAATTTGATAGTTTTATGCATAAGCATGGATACAATAGGTGTCATTCAGATCACTGTGTTTATTTTAAGAGGTTGGATGATGATAGCTACAATATTTTATGTTTATATGTTGATGATATGCTTGTAGCTAGGTCTAACATGGATCATATTAAGGGACTGAAATGCTAGTTAGCACATGCATTTGCTATGAAGGATTTTGAGGCAAAAAAAAAATCCTTGATATGAAGATTTGTAGAGATAGAAAGAATAGAACATTGATGCTATCTCAGGCTAATTATGTTGAGAAGGTGTTGCAACATTTCTCTATGGAGAATTCTAAAGATGTTAGCACACCTTTACCTGGTCATTTGAAGTTGACTAAGGAGATGTGTCCTAAGACACAAGAAGAGGAGGATAAGATGTCCAAAGTCCCCCATGCTTTAGCTGTAGGAAGCTTGATGTATGCTATGGTATGTACTAGGCCAAATATTGCACATGTAGTGGGAGTTGTTAGTAGGTATATGAGTCATCCAAGAATTGAGCATTGTAATGCAGTCAAATGGATTCTCAGATATTTGAGAAGAACATCCAATAAATGTTTACACTTTAGGGGCTCTACTACTAATTTATAGGGCTATGTTGACTCAAATTTGGCAGGGGATATTTATAGTAGGCGAAGTACTACAGGTTATGTCTTTATTGTTGGTGGGGCAGCCGTGAGCTAGGTTTCTAGGTTATAGAAGTTTAATGGTTTATCCACTCCAGAGGCAGAGTATGTTGCTACTATAGAGGCAGCCAAGGAGATGATATGGCTTCAGTTCTTCTTGGAAGAATTGGGACACCCTCAGAAGGATAATTATTTGTTTACAAATAGTCAAAGTGCCATTCATCTTGCAAAGAATTCAGATATGCATTCAAAGACCAAACACATATAGTTGCAATACCATTTCATTCGGTCAGTTTTGGAGGATGGACAGTTAAAGCTGGAAAAGATACATACAAATGACAATCCAACCGATATGTTGAAAAAGGTAGTAATAAGGGGGAAGTTGAAATTCTCTTCAGCTTTGGTTGGTCTTCTAGACTGAACATGAATAAAAGAACAACAAAGTCCAGGGTGGTTTGATCCAGTGGGAACCCCATGTGGTAGTAGTATTACTATAGGATTGGTCTCCAAGTGGGAGATTGTTGTTTAGTGTGGAGCCTAATTAGTCCCCAAGTGGCAGATTGTTAGTTTGTGGTGATTGATTAGGAAAGTACTATATATACTTCATAAATTCTTTGGGGAAAGTACAATACATGCTTCATAAATTTTTTGGCCATGGTCGTTGTTGTGGCCAACATATGGTTGACATGTTGTAACCCTAAAGTGGCATAAAAATACTTGTGTAAAAGGGCTTAGGGTTAGGTATTTTCATTAAGTTATGATGCAAAATTGGTTCTTGAGGTGATATTGAGCTATAAAGGATTACAGATTGTAATAAGGTTGTAATCATTGGATCGTAATAATATCAGGCTTGCTATTTGGTGGACGTAGCCCAAGGATTGGGTGAACCATGTTAAAACTTGGTGCCTTATGTTCTTTTCTATGTGATCTATTATTTTCTATTATTGGTTATATTTGCATGTAATTGTTATTTTTGTCTGTGGTTTAATCCTAACACTATTTTCACATACCTTGTGACATGTGTAGTGGATGTTGTTCATTAATGTTTTTTCATATTATTAGTTGTACTTATGAATTTTCTTATATGATTATGTATGTTTTTATTCATTTTATGATTATGGACATTGTAATTGAGACTTAAACTTATTAATAAATGTTTCTTAAATGTGACTCGACATGAAGGAACCCTTGAGGAATTGAAATTGTATTTGTAATTGATTATGTGTTCTTGATGTGTATGTATATATTTCTTCTACACTATTATTACTTTGATGTTGTTTAAACTTTTTTTTTAAATAGTTTAGAAAAATTTGTTACATATTAGGTTTATTTCTTTTGAGTTCCCAAGTAGGGGTTACACTTTATCCTCTTTCCTCTATCATGTCAACTAGACCAATCACTGTTAGACCTTGTAGCCTAGGTTATGAACCTCATATCCAAGTATCAAACTTTGGATCTCTAAATGAAACCTCAACAACAAAATATTCTCCAACTTCTCTCTTCTCTACTTATCTTCGCATATCAATTGTTTCTCTTTTATTTTTCTCTTTGTGCTTCTTTCAATCATCCATAAAATTATATATAATCAAAGGAAAATGTCATTCCTTTATACTAAATCCATAAAATAATTCCCTAAGTCAACTATTACACCTTCTCAATTAAATATTAGAGGACTTCATTAAGAACATGTAACACTTTGCGATAACATCAATCAGTCACCTTGTAACTTGAATAACTTTCTGTAGATGTAATATGATGATGAGTGAGCTTAGCCATGTCATAAAAAACATGTTTTCTACTTGTATTTAACCTTGCTTCTCTTAGAATAACAATTTTTCTAAGAGATATAATGAGTTTACTAGAACATGCTTCTATAAGCTCTATCTCAGAACAATCTTCACCAAAACTTGTATAACTTCTTCTAGACTTAATATCCTTTTCTTTCAAGGTTAGTTGCATATGCTAGACACTTATTAGTATCTCCCTTTACCCTTGCTAGTGATAGTACTCAATAATATGTCTGTACCAATTTGATCTTTCTGATATTCTTTTGTCAAATACCACTAAAAACTACTATATTGACATGAATGACAAATATAGTCATGAATATAACATATCATAATGATAATGATCTAAACATGTTTCTTAAATACTCCCCCCATAGAAGTGTCATCATCATTCATACTTCCAACAATCTCCCCCTTTGGCATTGTTGGAAACATAGATGAAAAATATCTAGTTCCAAAAATAAAAGTTGTAAAAGACTATTATCCTTTCTTTTTAGATCCTCTTCATAAATCATTCTCCCCCATTGATATACCTCAATGTACTTTATATCATACTTTTCTTCATGGTGTTATCTCTCCCTTCAATGTACTCAATATCAAACTATTTTTTATGCTATAATCTCTCCCTCATTGACATCAATGTCAAAGGTTTCAACAACCATCTTTGTAGCAACTATCTCTTACTTGCTCAAGTGTCCAAAGAAACTATTTAAAATAAAATCCATCAAGATTCCTAGATGACTCTGTCCATCAAAGATACTCCCCCATATAGGAAGCATCAACATTCAGTCCAAACAAACAATAGTGCTCTGTAACACTGGACTGATGCACTCTTGCATCATCTACTTTGATGTAGGTAGGGGTATAACCCCTAGCATACCTTGAAAATACTCAAAAGTCTCTTTGGGAAGAGGCTTGGTCAAAATATCTAAAATCTTCTGTTTGGTACTTACATACTCCAATCTAATTTCCTTTTCTGCAACTTTCTCTCTCAACATGTGATACTTGATAGAAATGTGTTTAGTCTTAGAATATTCTTTTACATATTCATTGTACTTGTGTTATCACAATGTATGACACCAAGTTCACTAAATTCTATCCTCATATCCTTTAGCACCTGCTTCATCCAAACAACTTGATTATAATTATGTTACTGCAACATGTTCTACCTAAGTTGTACTTTGTGAGATACAATCTTACTTCTTGCTTAACCAAGAAACTAATCTTCCTCCAAGAAAAAATTATCCACCACTAGTGTTCTTTCTGTCATCCATACTACCTACCCAATCAGCATCAGTATAAGCATACAAAGTGAAATCATTATATCTATCATACCACAATCTGAACTCTAGATTGCCCTTTATATATCTAAATATCCTTTTAAATGTTGCATAATGTGCTTCTTTGGGATAAGCTTGAAATCTTGCAACAATTCAAACTAATTTGTTGTATCCAGCCTTGTGTGAGTTAGATATTGAAATCCTCCAATCATAGATCTATACTTCTTCTTCTCAACAGTAGGTGCCTCATCCTTTGTAGATAACTTGTGTCCAATTACCATAGGTGTTCCAACTATTTTACATGTTTCCAAACTAAACCTTTTCAATAGATCTTTCAAATACTTAGTCTAAGAAATAAAGATTCAATCTTTATCCTGCACAATCTATAATCCTAGGAAGTATTTCATCTCTTCTATCATACTCATTTCAAATTCCTTCTTCATTTCTTCTGCAAGCTTGTCATTTTCATTATCATCTCCTCCAAATATGATATTATCAACAAATATTATCAAAATCATCAATCCATCATCTACTTCTTTCCAATATTGATTACTATCAGTCATACCTTTGCTAAATCCAAGTTTTTTCAAATGCTTATCCAACCTTACATACCAGGTTCTAGGTACTTGCTTTAATCCATACAATGCTTTCTTTAATTTGCATACCATGTCCTTTTCATTTGTTAAAGGAAAATCTTCAAGCTATTCTATGTATACCTCTTCTTTAAGTTTTCCATTAGGAAATATTGACTTGACATCCATCTAATATACCTTGAATTTCTTATGTGCTACATAGGCTAAGAATAACCTTACTACTTCAATTCTTGCCATAGGAGCATAGGTTTCATCATATTCTATTCTTTCATGTTGTGAGTAAACTTTACATATCAATCTTTCTTTATTCCTTACGACTTCACCTTGTTCATTCATCTTGTTCATGAATACCCATTTTTTTCCAATCATATTCTTGTCTATTGGTCTAGGGACCAATTCCCATGTCTCATTCTTCACTATCTGATCCAATTCTCCTTTCATAGCTTTCTTCCAATAGTCATCTTTACATGCCTTATCTACATTCTTTGGTTCTACTTGATATATTAGACATAGTTCTTCATTGATTCTACTTCTTATCATCACACCTTTATCTCTGTTGTCAATGATCTACTTTGGAGGATGATCCTTTATCATATTCTTACCAGAAGTAAGAGTTGTTATTTCAACCCTTAGCTCTATTCTAGGTTCTGAACATTGTTCTTGCCTTATTTCTCCTTCATTATGTAAATAATTGTTAGTCTCAAAGAATACTTCATCATTCCTTGGTTTAGTAACAACATTCTCATCATTTGAATTATAGTTAACCATTCTTTCCTGTATCTTGAATTTCTCATCAACTCTTACATTTGCATTTTCAACAATAGTCTTAGTTCTCATATTATAACATCTATAAGCTTTGATTTGCAATGAATAACTAAGTAAAATACCTTCATCACTTCTAGCATCAAATTTACAAACATCATCATCTCTTTTGACATAACATTTACTGCCAAAAATTCTAAAATACTTAACTGTGGGTGAGTGACCAAACCATAGTTCATAAGAGGTCTTGTTTATGTATTTTGTGACTTGCACTCTGTTCATAGTTTAGACTACTATTTTTATAGCTTCTCTCCAAAACATCTTGGATACATCATTCTTAGCTAACATAGCTCTTGTTGTTTTTGTTACTAACCTATTTCTTCTTTTTGCAATGCCATTTTGTTCATGGGTTCTAGGAGCTGAAAATTGTCTTTTGATTTCATTAGCTTCACAAAAGATATTAAGCTCATTTGAAGTAAACACTTCTCCTCTATTTGATCTTAAACATTAATCTTCATACCTGATTCATTCTCAACTCTATTCTTGAATATCTTGAACTTGTCAAATGCTTCAAATTTTTCTTTAAGAAATGCAACCCACATCATTCTAGAAAATTCAACAACAATAATCATGAAATACCTTTCACCATAGAATCCTTTAGTCTTTGTAGGACCACTAAGATTTGTGTGTACAATCTTCAACTTTATTGTAGTAGTAAACTTCTTGCTAGGAAAAGAAGCTATGTTATGCTTTGCCAACACACACTTCTTGTAAATTGTATTAGTAGGCTTCACAATCTTGTGCAAATCTCTAACTACAAACTTATTACTAGTTTTCACAATGCTATTAAAGTTTATATGACAAAATCTCTTATGCCATAACCAAGTGTCATCTACCTTTGCACCCAAATATGTCATTTTAGTGGGATTCAACTAAAATAGATTACTTCTAGATCTAGTTCCTATTTCAATTACCTTTCCATCTCTGTCTCTGATCATGCATGTCTTCTCTATGAACTGTAACTAATAACCTTTATTCACTAGTTATCTAACACTCCAAAGATTTTATTTCAAACCATCAACAAAATATACATCCTCATTGTTAATGTTACCATCAAGAGATATAGATTCAATACCTTTAACATGGCAATCTACATTGTTTCCAACTCTGAAAATGCCCCCATCATAACTTTTGAAGTCAAAAAACTTGTTCATATCACCAGTCATATGATGTGAACAACCATTTTCAATTATCTAATCAAATTTCTTCAACCTATGATACCAAAGCCATTTTCTCTAGAATTTCTTCTTTAATAGCTACAAATCCTAGTTCGTCATCACTAGCACTTATTGCTTGTTCATCAAAACCATCTTCTTCATTGGCATACAAACAATCTCTATCTCTTCTAGGTTTGAACTTTCCTTTATACTTTTTCTCTCTTTTAGGACGACCAAATTCATTACAAGTCCAACATTCAAAGATTCTCTTACCATCTTTTTCTCTTCTTAGAAGAAGGGATACTGCTTCTATCATTATGTACTCACCAAATCTGCTACTACTAGAAAAATCTCCTCTAGCACTTGTGCTCTTTGATAGATTAGGTCGAATGTTTAGGGCACTAAAAAATGTCTCTGTTCTAGATAATTCTCTAGACTATCTAAGCTCATTCTCAACTACTTCAAGTCTCCCAAGTAGTGTTTCCTTGGTAAAATCTTTGGTAGAAGAGATCAACAATTGTATAATTTGGAGTGCCTACTTAAATGGTGGTATTAAACTCTTCAGTATCTTCCAGATCACCTCATCATATTCCTTAGTTCCTCCTTCAGATCGAATACTTGTCCAATAATTTTTGATATTCTTCCTACATATGTTCTTATAGATTCATCTTCCATAATTTTAGCATCTTGAAATGCACAATTCCAACTTTGTAGCCTTAATTTCTTAGAATTTTCATCACCTTCAAAAATATTTTCCAAAGATTTCCAAATCTTTTGAGAAGTATTAAGTGTTTTTACCTAGTTGTACTCAATTTTAGGAAGTGTAGATAATAGTACTTCTCTAGCTCTCATGTTGCACATGAAAAGTTCTCTCTCATCCTCGGTACAAGATTCCAATGCACTTTTAGCAATAATTGTCTTATCTTATTTTGTCAAGATCCAATATCCTGGACCCATACACAACACATGTGTCTTCATCTTTTCCTTCCAACTATCATAATTTTTTCCATCAAACTTTAGATTATACTTTCTAAATATGTTCACCATGGATCTTCCAAAGTTGTTAAACTTTAGCTTTAAGGACCTGATGCTATGATACCAATTGATAGAAATAATAGTCTACCAAGATAACTAAGAGGGGGCGGGGCATGAATCAGTTAGCCAATTAGAATTTTTATCAACCATAATTAATCTTAATCATTCAAAGAAAGTAAACATAAACCATAATAAGTTGCACATACACAATTACATTAGATTTGTTAACTAGGAAAACTCTTGATCAGAGGGAAATCCCTGGTGGGAATGATGCCTAGAAAGATATACTAATATATATTCCATGTTAGAGGATGGACCTTTTTAGGAGTCTATAAACACATTTAGTACATAAGAGTCCCTAGTAGGAGATCCCAAACCTGTTAGGAGTTGTAGAAGGCAGAAGGACCCACTGTCCATTTTGGGGCAAGACCATTGAACTCACTGTCCAACTAATCTCTCAACTATTCCTTGTAGAATAATTGTTTATAATGTGATTTATCCTCTTTTCCTTGTCTTGCCAACTAGACCAATCACTATCAAACCTTGTAGACCAGGTCATGAAACTTGGATACAAGTATCAAAATTTGGATCTCTAAATAAAACCTCAGCAACAAACTTTTCTCCAACTTTTCTCTACTTTGCTTATCTTCACATACCAACTATTTCTCTTCTATTCCACTCTTTGTGCTTCTTGCAATCATCCATACAATCATATATAATCAAAGAAAAATTTCCTTGCTTTATACTGAATCAATATAAGAATTCTCTTAGTCGGCTACTAGACCTTCTCAATTAATTATTATAGGACCTCATTAAGAACACATTACACTTAGAGATAACATCAACCAATCACCTTGTAACTTGAATAACTTTCCATACATGTAATATCATGATGAGCGAGCTTAGCCACAGCATCACCATGATGTCTTCTACATGCCTTTAAACTTTCTTCTCAGAATAACAATTTTGCTAATAGATATAACAAGTTTACTAGAACATGCTTCTGTAAACACTATCCCAGAACAGTCTTCACCAAAACTTGCATAACTTCTTCTAAACTTAGTATGTTTTTCTTCTGAAGTTAGCTGCATATGCTAGACACTTAGTAGTATCTCCCTTTAACCTCACTAGTGAAAGTACTCAATGATCTATCCATGCCAAATTAATCTTTCCACTGCTCTTCTATCAAATACCACAGAAAAATGCTATGTTGACATCAATGACAAACATAGTCATGAATGTAAAATATCATCATGGTAATGATCTAATCATGTTTCTAAAATACTCCCCATTGAAGTATCATCAACATTCATGCTTCCAAAAATTTCCCCCTTTGGCATTAATGACAACATAGATAAAAAATATCTAGTTTCAAATATTACAATTGTAAAAGACTATTATCTTAGTGCGTTTACAAAAATTCTACAAAAGGATGTCAACAAAGATCAAAAAAGACATAAGGCTGATACAATATATAGTATAATCCATGAAAAATTATTTAAAATAAAAAAATTGATCCTCAAACTTAAAACAACCAAGATATCCATCAAAATATAGAAAAACAAAAAACTAAATGGGATGTAGCTGGAGAAAAATTTGGAAAATAAAATGTCTCAAGATATGTCTCCTAGAGTACAAAAAAGAACCTCTAACTTTGACTAAATAAACTAGTAACCAAATAGCATCAAAAGGACAAATAAATTGTACCATCACGACAAGCTTAGAATTAGCTTTCTAACACTTCTTTTGGATCAAACAATGGGGTCCCGATGGGCAAGTTATGGCCAAAATTTCACCTAGATGAAAAACATCTAGTTTCAAAAATACCAATTGTAAAAGACTGTTGTATCAGTGCATTTGCAAAAATACTACAAAATGATGTCAAAAAAGATCAAAAGAGACATAAGGCTGATAAAATAGATAATATAAACCATGAAAAATAATTTGATATTAAAAAATTGATCCCCAAACTTGAAACAACCAAGATGTCCGTTAGAATGCAGAAAAACAAAAAAACTAAATGGGATGTGCCTGGAGCAAAATCTGGACAATAGAATGTCTCAAGATATGTCTCCCAGAGTGCAAAAAAGAACCTCTAACTTTGACTAAATAAATTGGTAACAAAATAGCATCAAAGAACAAATAAATTGTACCATCATGATAGGCTTAGAATTAGCTTTCTAACACTTCCTTTGGATCAAACAATGGAGTTCTGATGAGAAAGTTATGGCCAAAAACTCAAATGTAAGTCAAAAAGCACTAGAAAGGAAAAATAAATTTTTATCAGCTCGAGATCCATGTCAAATGCATCAAAAATGTGTCCAATAGTACTAGAAATTATCTAGGGAAGTGTGCTAGTTCTATAGCAAAAAAATCTCAATTCGTGTGCCCAAAAATCTCAATTTATATGCAAACAAATATTGATTTTCGTGCCTCAAATCACAAAATACATACCTAGGGAAACATGAAAAAATTTTAGTTTTTGAAAAATATTGATTTTTGTGCCAAATTTAGAAAGTCACCATCTCAGGAAATGTGGCAAAAAAAATTCCAAAACCCTCTACATTGGGAAACGTGCTAAACCTAGAAGCAATTTTTTGCCTCAAATTCTAACAGTGTCCAAACTCAACAAATTTTGTATGAAAATAGGGGTTTTTTAGTTGCTTCAAGCTCAACAGTGATGTTCATTTAGGCTCAAAATGTACCAAAAATTAGTGACCCCCCAGATTTAATAAAAAAAATTCTCTGAAAGTCAAATATTTCAAGAACAAAACAAGGGCATGAAGATCTGGAGCTTTGATACCATGTTGAAGTTGATGAAAGGTCAACCCCACAACTCCCAAGAATCACTTGCATGCAAACACCTATCATAGAAAGAGAGAACCAATAGCTATGGAGGCTAGAATTGCAAGATCCATAGATGAGACATTCTTGATGAGCAAAAAGATGAATTGCTATTATCAACAGTGAATTAATTACAAAGAGATCAATCCTTATAAAAGGAGATCAAAACCCTAACAGGAATCTAACCTAGGTTACATGATAATAATTAATAAGATAATTAATTATCATATGCCTAAATTTTAACTTAAGTAAACTAGAGATAATAAGTGACTTAATAATCAAATCAAAATGATTTAATTAATAAAGCAATATATTATTACTCGAACACCTTATAGCTTTGTGCAAGTCATACTATTCCTTCTACTTTGATTGTTTAAGATAAAACTAAGTGTTCAAGAACAATTGTTATAGTTGAGTAGGGATAACAAATAGTTGCTATAGATTTTGATACAATGCTATGGCATTGTAGACTTGTGCACATGAGTGAAAAAGGTATGAAATTACTTCATTCAAAAAAAAATTTACTAGGTCAAAAATGTGTCACTATAGATTTATATGAAAGTTGTTTGTATGGAAAATAAAAGAGAGTGAGTTTTGGGAAGAGTGGGAAGGAAAATACAAATGAGAAATTAGAGCTTGTGCATATATATGTATGGGGACCAACTTAGGTATGTTCCCTTGGTGGCTCTCATTATTATGTTACATTTATTGATGATGTAACTAGAAATATATGAGTTTATTTCCTTAGACAAAAATATGATACATTTCAAACTTTTAAGAAATGGAAATGCTTGGTTGAAAATGAGACTGGTAAGAGATTAAAATGTCTCATAATTGATAATTGTGGTGAGTATTGCAACACAAAATTTGAAGATTATTGTTCCCATAATGGTATTCATAGACATAAAATTATTCAAAGGACTCCACTGGGAAATGGAGTGGCTAAACACATGAATGTGACAATAATGGAGCATGCAAGAAGCATGAGGTTGCATGTTGGGTTGCCCTTAAAAATGTGGGCTGAGGCTATTAATACTATTGTATAATTGATCAAGAAAGGTCCCTCTACTCCTTTGGGTTATGGTATTCAAGAGGCAGTATGGATTGATAAGAAGGCTAGTTATTATTTTCTTAGAACCTTTGGTTGTGAAGTATTTGCACATATTGATTCAAAAAATAGAACCAAGATGGAAGCTAAGTCAAAGAAATGTATATTTTTTGGATATGGTTTTGGGATTTTGAAACTTACATAAAATTATAAGAAGCAGGGATGTCATATTCAATGAGAAAGTGTTGTACAAAGATCTATTGCAACAATATGAGAAGAAAGAAAATGATTATGTAGTGTTGGATGATACTCCAAAAGATGATGTTCTATCAGTTCCTCACATTCTGCAACAAAAAATACTACACACCCCAATGAATGTTAGATGACCAACAAGGCTAAGTAGACCTCAAAAAATATTTTCTCCCTCTTTGTATTCTATTTTACTTACTGATGCTGGTGAACCTAAATTTTATGATGAAGCCATGCAAGTGGATACAAAGTTTTACTGGAAGTCTAAAATGAATGAATAAATGGACTCTTTACTGAAAAATAAGACATAGGATTTATGCAAGTTCCCGGTAGGTAAAAAGGCTCTACAGAATAGATGGATTTATAGGTTGAAAGAAGAGGATAGAGCTAAGAAATTATTTGAATCTAGGTTAGTGCTAAAAGGATTTGCACAGAAAAAGGGCATTGATTTTGATGAGATATTCTCTCATATTGTTTAAATGACTTCTATTTGCACCATTTCAAGTATTATAGCTACTAAAGATTTTCATTTAGAGCAACTTGATATTTAAACAACCTTTCTTCATGGTGGTTTGGATGAAGAGATATATATGGCACAACCATAGGGATTTGAGGTCAAAGGTAAGGAGAACCTAGCATGTAGATTGAATACATTTTTATATGGATTGAAGCAAGCATCTCGGCAATGGTATCTAAATTTTGATAGTTTTATGCACGAGCATGGATGTAGTAAGTGTCATTCTAACCATTGTGTTTATTTTAAGAGGTTGGATGATGACAACTACATTATTTTATGTTTATATGTTGATGATATGCTTATAGTTGGGTCTAGCATGGATCACATTAAAGGGTTAAAAGAATAGTTAGCACATTCATTTTCTATGAAGGATTTGGGGGCAACAAAACAAATCCTTGGTATTGATTATATTAATAAGGTGTTGCAATGTTTCTCTATGGAGAGTGCTACAGTTATCAGCACATCTTTACCTATTCATTTGAAATTGACTAAAGAGATGTGTCCAAAGACACCAAAAGAGGAGGCCCAAATGCCCAAGATACCTTATGCTTCAATTATAGGGAACTTAATTTATTCTACCTTATGTACTAGACCATATATGACACATGTAGTGGGAGTTGTTAGAATATATATGAGTCATCTAGGGATTGAGCATTGGACTGTAGTCAAATAGATTCTCAGATAATTGAAAGGAACATCTAGTAAGTGTTTAAATTTTGGGGGCTCTACTATTGATTTACAGGGCTATGTTGACTTAGATTTGGAAAGGGATATTGATATTAGGTGGAGGACTACAATTTATGTATTTACTAGTGGTGGGACAATATTGAGTTGAATTTCTTGGTTGCATAAGGCTAATGTTTTATCCACTACAGAATCATAGTATTTTGCTGCTACAAAGGCAACCAAGGAGATGATATGGCTTTAGTTCTTCATGTAAGAATTGGGTCACCCACAAAGGGATGATTATTTGTTTAAAGATAGTTAGAGTGTCATTCATCTTGTGAAGAATTCTGCTCTACATTCAAAGACAAAACACATAAACTTATGATACCATTTCATTCAGTCAGTTTTAGATTATGGATAGTTAAAGCTAGAGAAGATACATACTGATGAGAATCCAATAGATATGTTTGCCACGATAGTTACAAGGGAGAAGTTGAACTCTTCTTCAGCTTCAATTTGTCTTCTAGAGTAAAAACAATAAAAGCACAATAGAGTCCAGGGTGATTTTATATTATAGTGGGAGCTATAGGTTTAGCAGTGCTATGATTAGTCTCCAAGTGGGAGATTGTTGTGATGTGGAGCCTAATCAGACTCAAAAGTTTATTTGGTGTGGTTTTCCCCCAGATTATTTCTACAAGGGTGGTGGGGAAGCACCCTAGGTGTGCTCCTTGTCACGGTATAGGGTGGGGTCGAGGGGCAATGACCTCATGGGGGTTTTTGGGGGCAACACCCTCAAAGACAAAAATGATCTTATATTGTAAAAGGCATTGACTGCTATTTTTCTATTAGATGACTTATTCTAGCCCTAATTTTGTAAGTAGAAAAATATTGTATAAAATCCAACTTATGGTTAGGGATTTCATAATATATGGTGATATTGTAGCTTCTTGTGGAATAATTGAGCTATAAGGGATTGTAGATTGTAATTACTGGATAATAATAATAATGGACTTATTGTTGGTGGACGTAGCCCAGGGATTGAGTGAACCACATTAAATCCTTGTGTCTTGTGTTCTCTTTTGTGTGATTTATTATTTTTTGATATTGGTTATTTTTCATGTAATTATTATTTATATCTATGGTTAATCCTACCAGTAATTTGATTTAAAAGTAGGAGAAAATTTAATACAAAAATTTGTAGAAAGTAGCAATTTGTATATTATTAATTTTTTAGAGAGTTTTTTTTGGATCAAAATGATTTTATAAAATATAAATTTGGAAGAATGAAATAGAACAAATTAATTTAAGAAAATTGGTACCTTCTTTTTAGCAACTAGATTTGGCTTCAATTTAATAGTAATCTACTTTTCTCTCAAAATGATTTGGATAACATTAAAAATGTTGCAAGAGAAATAATTACTATAAGAAGAATCTAGATACAATAAAATGTATAAGTAATTTTGAGTGAAAAAAGTAATAACATAATAAAAAAATAAAATAGTAAATATTATTAAATAATTACTCATTTTTGGAGTTATGTATATATGATGTATATAGATTAAGTCATAGACAAAGGGAAAGTGCTAGTTTGTAATTTTGAATGGAATGATTAGTCATGACAAAGTGCTTTTGCCACTAATGTCAAAGGGGGAGATTATTGATCCCTAAGCCATGTTGACTATTAGTGTCAAATGCTAAGTCATTTCCTTGGCAGAGTTGGTTGGTCATAACTATGACAAAGCCACCCAAAGAAGGCTGAAAGATGTAAAAATTTCTCACATTTTAGTTAGCACTGAGAAATTATTAGGTTGTCGAGCACCTTAGTTTGGACCTATTGATAGTTTATGTCGAATAAATATAGAAGATGTTGAGAGAAGTGAAGTTAATTTATGTCAAGGGAAATAGTTACTATTGACCATACAAAAGTTGAGGGATAATATGAATGTTAATTGTGACTAAGCATCAAAGTATTTAAGTATTAAGTATACTAGTTTTGACATATGTGTTTGTGATGGCACAAAAACTTATGTAAACTATTTTGGATGACTTCTATACACAATTTTATGATTATAGAGACAAATAAGGAGGTAATTACACATTTTTTAGAGGATGTCAATACCTAGGAAGACATAATAACCAATCATAAAATTGGAAGGAAGGCTATGTTTGATGATCAAAAGTAGAGATTAGACAAAGAAACCTAGCAACAAAGGGTGGAGATTAGTATATCAAATAAGAAGATTAAATTAGACAAGAAAATATAAGATATGTTATCTAGTATCAGAGTGCTAATAAAAGGATCAGGTATTGAGACATTCTAACAAGAGGATTAGGGAAAATATATAAATAGAGTGGTCTTAATGGGCCTATTTAAATCTCCTAACAAAGTGCTTTCTTAGTTGTGAATTTTAAATACTTTAATCAAGGGAGACTAAACAAGTCTTGTAAGCTCCTAATAGAGTAGATCCCTCATAGGGAAGATCACCAGTAGTGGTTATACATTGTAGCCTTAAAATATGCACTTTATTGCTATAGTAGTGAAGATATGTGGGTGTCATCCACACCCCATTTTTTCCTTCACCTTGGAGGGTTTTTGGGTAACCAAATCTTGTGTATTATGTGTTTTTTCATTTACTATTATGTTTATGGAATAATGCACACTTAGATCTATTTCAATATTATAGCTTATGGTTATATGGTTTATGATCTAGATATGAGATGGACTAGAGGTGAATGCATTTGATTTGTTATCAGTTTCGAGAAGTGAATTTTTTTTTGCAGATCTAGATTCACCCACCCCTCTTAGTATCTTACTTTTCCATTAAAGCTTCCAATACTTGTAGTGTTAGTGTATTTGGAATATGCTAGAATTACTTCAAAGTATTGCATTATCATGTCATTTTCAACCTCCTAACCCATAGAGTGGATCAACTGTCTCCATGGTTGTATAGTGAGTTTCTACTATGAAGATCGTAGTGTTTACATATTTGTCAACTAATTCCTTAGGAATGTTGACTCTTTATTTTATTTCCCTTTTAAAACCCTTGAAAAAACCAAAAAAAATTTCTATCAACCATAGGTCTATGTTTTATCTTATAATGTTCTATAATTAGGGCTATGACAAGTATGCCATATCTCAAAGCATGTGGGTGCATTTAGAGAATCATTGAATAATGTGAAAAAATAGGTGTAGAATAAAGAATTTAAATTTGGATGTTAGAGAATTTTCAAGTTTTATCTTTCTTATATTTCTCAATAATTATTGCCTTATGATTTCACACACATCGTAGTGCTCATGCTTAATTACTATTTTGTAAGATATTTGTATCATTCCTAGTCAAATATTTTATTTTTGTTACTTTAGTACATATTTTAGCTAGGAATATTAAATATTAAACTTATATTATGTTGTTTTATTTTAGAGAGGATTATAGCTCACTCATCTCACTTAGAATTAGTGTTTTTCTCAATTTCCTTCTTGACTAACTTGGTCACAATAGGAATTAAAATAACATTATTTGAACTAGCTACCAAATGGATGATTTCTTTAGTAATTTTGATTGGTTGATTGCCAAGCCAAAATATCTAATAATGTATTCTAATAAGTACAAATTTAATCCACTCAACCTCTTCAAACTCTTCAAAATCCATCACACAGACTATGTTTTGGTTTTCTAGGTGTTTAAACTTGTCTTTGAGTGACATATCATCATTATAAATACTTCCCAATTATCTTGATTAAAAATTGCCTCATATTTATAATGGATATATGATCTTATGTCTTCAACAAGTACCTAGACCTTGTCAAGGATTCACAAAAATAATCCCTCATGGTTATCTTCCATGGATTTAAAAGGGTGTTTCTTAAATTGATACCTAGGTCTCTCCTTAACATCATAAATCTTTATCTTATCCATGTCTATCAAACTTGATTCAACACTTAAATCTTCAAAACAAAGCTTGTAGAATGGATAAATATCTTTTTATGGGATCCTCATAGTGTTTGCATGAATTCATCTAAAATATTTTCTTAGACACTCAAATAACTTTTTACTCTCCTTTTAGCTATAGCAACTCAAATTGTGAAGAATGTCTTAAATTCAATTGTTAAATTCTTACAAATCCTTCTTCCATTAATGTGCCAAGTCACGGTTTCCATAAAACTAATACACAAATAAGACATGTAAAAACTCACAATGATCTTACATTTCACCACATTAAGAAATACAAATAAAAATATTTAATCCCTCTATCTTAATACTCCATAATCTAGGCTCACATAGGTTAACTCTACAAACTTGGAATCTTAGTATTTTCTACTTAATCAACCCCCTTACGGCTATGGTAGCCAATTTGGTTGATAAGGAGGGTTCAATGATAGGCCTTGATTCTCTCTAGTCCACTACACATTTTTTCCTTCTCTTTTTGTACCTTCCCATTTCTACTATTTCTTTCTTGTACAAATGTCTTATTTATGTTGTCATAGTGTGATTACTAGTATTGTTCCTTCTTCCATTATAGTTATTCCTTTTGATATTAAGCATCCTTAAATTATTTACAGATCCATTGAATCTATGCTATTTATCTATATTCCATATATTGGTACACTTGTAACATGTAACAACCAATTTTACATACCTTGATCCATTTTAATTTACTTGTAATTTGTAATCTTTAGCAATGTGTCTAAAGTTGTTATATTTGTAACATATAACTCAAATAGATATGACATTTTGTTTGTAATATGTCTCCTTGCATTGGTATTAGATATTTAATTATCTCATCCATTTTTTCTTGTATTAGATATATTGCCTCATTCACATGACTTGTGTCTATAAAGCCAACAATTATAACAATAACCACTAAAGGTTTAGTATCTATGTTACCTTTGAAATATTTCTTCATGTGGCCATACTTGTTGCATTCATGGCATCTTCCCTTGGTCTTCTTTGTCTAAACTTTAGGTCTTTCATACTAAATGATTTTTTGAATGGGATATTATGGTGGTCACTCTTCTTCTTCTTTAGATCATTCATCATCAAGATTTCTAATTTGAGTCATGTCACATTTAGGTTTATGTTGTTGTAGTTTTCATCAAGTTTTTCATTGCTTGAGTAAATATTCTCAACCTCTTACTTTGTTTCCATAAGCTCACCTTTAAAAATGTTAGGGAACTTCACAAGTTCCAAATAATTAGATTTTGAATCTTCAATATTTGATTTTACCTTTCGAAGTTGTGCACTCAAGTCATTACACACATCTATCTTCCTTTTTAGACCTACTTCATGTTTATCTATTTTTGTATTCTCATCTTCAATATAGTTGGCTATCTAAAGTGATATGATAATTTGTGTCTAAGTGTTTGATCCTCCTTTTTAAGTTCTTCAACTAGATCTAACTCATCTTCATTTGACTTAGGCTCTTTCATCTTATCAACAAGCTATTTCCTCTTTCTCCTTGAAATGCCAATCTGATCTTTGAGTTTCTTGATGTAATCTTGTGTATCTTTAAGCTTTAGTTTCAATATTTCCTTATCTATATTAGATCTATCTAGATCCTCAATTGTTTTAACAAAATTACTCAGTAAGATTCTTGCATCCATTAGGATCCTACTCAACTTGTAAGACTTCTTCTCAAGAACTGAGATATGATACCATTTTCTAGGTCAATCAAAACTAAGAGGGGAGTGAATGAGTGGTGCACCACTCTCAAACTAATTTAGAAATTTTAAACTTAATCATGTCCATATAAAGCTATACCATAAATTAAAGCATAAAGAAATAATGACCTCATAACACCACGATTTACTTTTGAGGAAACCTTTTTTTATGACAAAATTGAAGTGAGGATATTACCCACAACTATGTACAAATCTAAAAATTTATTGGTTAAGAAGCTTTGACCTTATTAAGAGTCACTACATGTATAGATTTAGTAAATTAGTACTTGTTAGAGGACTTGACCTTGTTAGAGGTATCAACCATGTTAGGAGTTTTATTACAAAAGAAGAAGATCACTTCTTAATGAGCACTCATCATCCAATTACGAAGATGATTATTATAATATCAAAAAGACTATACTAACATCATAATGTTTGAGTAGTTTTCAATGAAGTTTGCATCTGATTTGATCTAGCATCAAGACTCACACATAAAATACATACAATTTTAATCTTTCCATTATACCTTTCTCAATTTTGTAATTTTTTTTACAACAAGGTTAACTGCTTGAAATGATCACTACACTATGAAAGGGTTCTATATATAGGATTTAATTCCAAAATGGTCATAGACCAGAAATACATAAAGGGAACGACCTATAGAATATGGCTGACTATAGAGGAAGTATGAACTAACACAAAATATAGTTGTCAATCCTTTCTAATTTTAGTCTACAATTGTCTTGACCTCCTTGAATCAAAAAATTGAGTAAGTTTATTCTACCAGTACATATATATTATGTCTAAGAGAAAAAATTTCATGAATCAAATATACGAAATTAAATTCATGGACTTTCATGTCTCCCTCTTGAAATGATCTTGTATATGTCCTAGATGCACTACATAAATCTTTCTACTTACATTGATTTGAGATATGTCACACCACCTCAAATAGTGCAACAATCCTTAAACACAACAACACATGACAATGATTACTAACACTAATGATAAATAAATTAATGTCAAGTAAATGTTAATGCACATCAATTGATACAAAGGTAATGGTTGAAATAATATCTTCAATATTTATATATGAGAAAAAAGTTAGCATGAATCAAATATATAAATTGAATTCATAGAATTTCATACATATCCCTCTTAAAATGATCCTTTATATATACTAAATGCACACTATAGATCTTTCTACTCAAATTTATTTGAGATATGTTAGACCAGCTCAAGTTGTGCAACGATTCTCAAATACAACAACACACCACACTTATCACAATACTATTATGGTTTTTGATTGAACATAGTAGGAATAATTTCTTGAACCAAAATCAAACCAAACTCATCACAAAGTATCAGCCCAAGAATATGATCCATTAGAATGATATAAACCATCACAAAGCCATAAAATGGTAAATACATTAATGCTCAGTAAATTTTAATGCACGTCACTTGATACATAAGAAATGGGTAAAATAGTTAAAGAAATAGGTAGAATAGTTGGTTTCACAAAAGAAAGGATTCAAAAAGGAAATAAAGGATTGATGAAGAGGAAAATAAGAAGGTTGAACTAGATAACCCTATAGATTTTGATTTTGATGCACATAAAACTAGTACCACACCTATTGCATTATCTTCTAGAGGGAGGGACTATACAAGTTTAGTGAAATATGAGAATAAACCTATAGTTGTAAAAGGGAAGAAACCTAGAATTGCTTTGAATATGAGAAGAAACCTTCACTTGTACAGAACATAGTGGTAAGTGGTTGTATGAATTATCCTTTAGCTATGATACCTAAAATTGATATATGTAAGCCACACTTTTCAACTAATGATTCCCCAAAAATATGAGCTATCATGATACACTTGACAAATTAAGAAGATACTACAATAGGTAAGACTAACAAGAAAATAATGTTGGAAGATAATACTAAGTTGTTAACATAAATATCTACAACAAATATTTTCTATAGTTCAAATGAGATGTCCATGAAAATCTATTTCATATCTTACACAAGATCAAGATAAGAAGATCAAAGAAAGAACATTGGTCAATATTTGTTTGGTTATTACCAAAGGATAAATTGACATTCTTCTTGAGGAAGAAAAGAAGGATTTGATGAGAAATGCAAGAATAAACAAGCTCATTATTGATCTAGAAATAGAAGTTGTTAAAGAGGCTAAAAAGGTAATGATAGTATTTATGTTAAACAAAAGGTATTTTAAGTAGCACCAAAGGAAAACATCCAAGAAATATAAATTGATAATTTTAGAATTATTGATACCATAGAAACATAAGTTACAATACTAACAAAAATAATGATGTCTTTATTTTTAGATTACCTATTAGATTCTTATTTCAGGCCATCACAAAAGAAATAATAGGTGGGTCCAATTACATTTAAAAGACAACAACTTAAGAATTATATGTTTTTAATGAGAAAGAGAATAAAGAACTAGATAAAGATATTTTAAATGATAAATAAGTGGAACTAAATGTAGAAGTAGTTTAAGTAGATAAAATCATTGATAATGTTCATGTATGGGTGAAGAAATTATATATGAAAAAGAAGAAAATATTGATTATGGGTATGTGCACCAAGTTGTAGTGCTGAAAACATGACACATAAAGTTTTTTTAAAAAATTTTCCAAAGCACACATGCACTATAGTGTGCATGCGCTAGCTTATGGAGCCGAAGCCAAAGTGCGTACACACTGTAGTGCATACAGACTTTGGAAAAGTTAAAAAACTTATAAATGGAATGCAAACCCATGACCCATTTTATTCTATTTGGGCTTTGCATTTCTTCTCAATAGTGTGCATGCGGATTGAAAATATTAAAGAATTTTGTCACTCGCCTCCTCAAAATGCCTCCTCAATGCCGAAGATCAAGAACAAGATCGCGTCGTATGTTTTCTACTCTTGTTTTTGCATTATTTTATATGTTTTTATATTGTTTTGTAAGTTTTTACATTGTTGTGTAGGTTTATTCAATTTTGCTTTAAATTTGTTTATTTATTTAGATTGCAATTGGTTTCTTATCAGGAAATGTGAATAATGAACCACCAAATCCCTAGCCAAATCAACAAAATCAAAATGAAAACCCTCCACAAGATGAAAATCAAAACCCTCTACAACAAGAGCAAGAAATTTTGCAACCTACACTGATTGGAAGATCTCCTCTTGGCACCTAAGACAACATAATGAATGAAATAGAAAGAGGGAAAAATGAATTAGAAGTAGTCATTGGTAGGTTGAAAGCTTATGGACAAACCAATCTGATGAGAGCATAATTGGCATCCTTCCTCAAGTCCATTATGACCCATGTACCATCTATTAGCGGTCAGTTGGATATTTGGCATGTTAAGAGAGATGAACAAAGAAGATATTATGCAAACAAATTATCATATCAAAATGTAGAAAAAAAGGATATGGAAAAAGGTAGCATTTGTGCATTGTTTAAAAGCCTGGAGAACAAGATATTGTTAAACATACAACTAAAAAGTTCCCCATCCATTGGTGCATACATGATGGTATTAGAAATAACTTTTGGGATAGATGGTGGATGGTCTTTGATGCCCCTCCCTACAATAATCATGAGGTTCCAATGTATTTCTTAAAGAAATTATATTGTGAATTTTTCCTTGGAAAAATCCCCAATTATTTTGATATATTAGAATCTCAGGGTAGAGGTGGGGGGTCATCATTTCAGAGGTTGAGGGCACGTCATGACCCTAATGTAGTTAGGGCACCTATTGTCAAGCCATAGGGTGAGCACATGATTATTCCTTCAGTTGTGAAGGAACATGTAGAGACTAGAACTTAGGGACTATCAATACTTTGACATAGACCCTCATTCATTGCACTAGTCCATTAGTTGAGGAGAAGCCTTTTGCATGTCATGGTCACATGTGGATCCTTAAGCACATTTGGCAGTCATGCTGGAGATAGTATGGATGATGGGCTAGTCACCGATGAGTTCCTAAGTGAGACATCTGGCATTAACATACAGGTAAATTACAATTATAATAAACTAATTTGATCACATTTCATAAGTATAGTGAATGAATAATTAATTAGCATGTATTGACATTGTTCTAAATTCAGGGTAAGAGTGTTGGTGGCCCTAGTACAGATTTCTCGACCCTATTTTTTGTCCCGTTGATGAGTTGAGAGGTATTTATAGATTTAATCATTTAAATTAATACACATATTTATTAAGTAATCATATGAAGGATTGACAAAAAAGAACTATGCATGTTCATCAATTCTCTACTGGACCATTGACATTCACAAGGGACTTTGAGCCTAGGCATGATACGAGCTTTGTAAAGGTACATTTGTTTCATGTTTCATGTTACATGTAAATTGTATTATTTGACATGTAGCTATTAACGTCTAAGACTCCTCCTCATCTTCGCCAGCCCATCGATTATGCAATTGCTGTAGTGATGGCTAGTTCAGAGCCATTGATCGAGTTATGAAAGAATTTTTTTTGGTTTTAGTTTTAGTTTATAATAGTTAGTATCAAAATTTCTAATGTAATTAATAAGTGATTATATTGATTGAATTGTTGTCGGGCCTTATTACACCCAATCATTCACAAGCCTTTAAGGTAGACATACAAAGAGACTATTTGATGGTGGTAAGAAAATAATTAATTTGTGTGTAAATATATTTGATTTCAATGTATAATAATTATTGATTCATAACTACTTTTTTTGTATTAGCTCAAGTTAGAGAAGAGCCTAAACAGGAGGACAAGCGAATGTGTGAGGAAGACCCCATCATCCTAGTTATCTCCCTCCACACAATGATCGAAGACCTCTACGGATTTGTTTCCTTCCCCTCATGGGAAGGAGAAGATATAGTTGATAGACACAAATGTATAGGCATTAGTGGACATGTATATTGGATTTTATGTTAGTGGACATATTCGATATACATTTGATGTATATATGACATTTTATATTTGATGTATGACATATATTTGGTGCATAACATTATTAGACTTATGACATGTGTTGGCATTATGTTGTATTTTGTCATTAGTGACAATGCTTATTTGATTTTGAATGCTTATCAAGCTCATCACTTAGTCCACAATTTATATCGAGCATTCAGTGGTTACCTTGTAAGTTTAGCAGTTAAGCAGTTTGCACCAAGCATTCATGAGGCTACAGAGTGAATGTGCAATTCAATAGTGTTTACCTAGCCTAAAGTTTTCACCAAATAGATAATGGTTAGCGAGCTTCACAGTATCTACCGAGTCATCAGTTTGCATGATATGAAGTCAGTTTCTACCAAATGATGGATGTATAGTGTTTACCAAGTGACAACAAGGTAAACAAAGGTTTCAGTATTTACCAAGTGACACTATATTTACTGAGTCTCCAATGGTTACCAAGTTCCAAGCTATGTTGTGTGGTTAGTATGGACCGAGCTTCTACTTCTACCAAGTGCATGATGATGCCGTGTAATGCAGTGGGTGCCAAGTATCAAAAAGTCACCGAGTCAGCTTGAAGAGCCCGAGTTTTCTACTATTTGGCTGACTTAGTAATATTTTGTTTACTTGTGTTTTAGCCGACCTTGCAATTTTAATTATTGGAATGCTACATATGTAATGTATTATATCATTTGGAATATATTATTATCATGGAATGCTAAGGAATGGACATGTAATGTTTCAAGAAGAGTGAATGTGAATCAGTAGTAGAGCAAAGTATTTAGCAAGGTTTACAAGGAGCTGCAAAGACATATCAGTCACAAGAGGTGATCTATACTTCAAGATCTATTCAGCAATTAAGTTGTAAGTCAGATTTACTATTTCATCCTAACAGGTGAATTAGTTTTCCAAATCCTTTAACAGGGTAGACTTAACAATCTTTGTATAAATCTCCTAACAGAGTGCATACTTTATTGTATGTTTGTAAAACCTCTAACAAGGTGGACCTAGCAGTCCAAATTGCTCTTAACAGGGAAGATCATCAGAAGTGGTCAATGTAAGCCCTAATAGGACAACTTTATACTGCAGTAGTAAAGTTTTGTGGGTATCATCCCCACCCCAATTTTACTTTCTATTTGGAAGGTTTCTGGGTCACCAAAATATTGTGTTCATGTGTTATGAATGTTTATCTTTTCTCATGCATGCAATAGATTAGATGAATGAATGGTGAATGATTTATATGGTTAAGTGTTGAATTGATTTAAAGTTTTTGAGGATACTAATTCACCCCTCCCCTCTTAGTAACCTAGCTAGTCTTGAGTATTTCCAACGATATGTTTGTTCATGTATGACATTATTGGTTATCATAATATATTATATGTTTGTTCATGTACGACATTATTGGTTATCATAATATATTATATGTTCATTCATGTATGTCATTATTAGTTATCATAATATATTATATGTTTGTTCATGTATGACATTATTGGTTATCATAATATATTATATGTTCATTCATGTATGACATTATTGGTTATCATAATATATTATATGTTTGTTCATGTATGAAATTATTGGTTATCATAATATATATCTTGTTTTTCTTGTTTACGTTTTAAGTACATTTCAAGTATTTCATTTTAATGTAAATTGCATCCAAAATGATGTAGAGTGCTCACACGAAAAGCTAGTGGATTTCCAACAAGAACACTTTTAAGGAAAACTACCTCTCCCACCTTCCTAAGTGTCTTCAAAGACTCTTTCCAACTTGGTTACAACGTTGAACAAACTTCTAACTAACTTCACAAAAATACTTGATCACTTTCCCTATTTAAGACTTGGGAAGCAAAAAGGGAAGCAAATTTGAGAAATAGATCATAATCAACTTCTTGCTTCAAATTAACATCTTAGAAACTTTAAGGAACACCTAATAACTATCTCAAAAACTTCAATCTATCATCTATTCCATCCTTCCAAGGGATTCTTCAACATCCTATGGGTAAAAACAATCTTCCAACATCCCATGACTGTATTTTCTTTGCAACAACATGTAATTTGTTGATTTTGGACAACTCTTCACAAAGGGAAGTGATTATGTTTCAAACCCATGAAATTTTTATTAAGACAACCAAGAATATCCTTAACATCTTCCACTAACTCCATTTAGTGATAACATGCAGCTAAAGTGGTGTTTCATTCTAACTATGTATGAGTTTGTTGTTCAAAATAGAAAGCAATGATATTTGACAATAACTCAATGATCCTATATACAAGTTTAACATTAGTAGTTATTCCTTACCATATAAATAATAATAATAATAATAAAAAACACGTTATGCCCATTCCAACTGATTAACAATTGATTTGATTGGTTACAAGGTTAATTTCAAGGTTTTCCAAAAAAATGCTAAAATTGCAAAAAAACTTGTCAGCAACTTTGTTTGCAAAATGCAATTTTTACACTAACTCTTCCTAGAACTTAACCAAATGGTTTTTGGTAACACATAGGACCTATATAAGGTGTAATGACTCTCAAAACACTTACTAATTAAACTTATTTATAAAAAAAAGAAAAAAAGAAAAACTGTTAGGACTAAGGTAACTTGGGTTTATAGACGACCTCAAGTTCCTTGACCTTACAAACAAGGATTACCTTATTACCATAAAAAAATAACATGTTCAAAATGAGATGTATGATCACCCCTTTACCTTCTATCACGAGTCTTCATCATTGGATGAGATGACATATCCAAATGCCACAATCAAAGATCGTTGCCCTATGACATTTAGTGACTCTTAGGGATGATTTGGTTCGGCGTGCCCAAGAATGTTCAAGCACTCAACATGACAGGAGGAGCTTGGGGCTAGTGTTTACCCAGCCACTTGGAGCTAAGGGAATAGACAGTTTGATCTTGTGACGAAAGGTGTGGGAGATTTGGCAATTGGCAACTTTGTACTGGCCAACACTACAAGTTTTAGCATCACCCGATATGGTGTTGCAAAATTAAAATGGAATAAGATCTCCAAAAAGAAGGAGAATTTATTGTAGGTCTCCACAACATGGTAGATTTTCATCTATACCTCACACAAGCTATGAGATATGCCTTGTCAAATATTGCTGCCCTATGGCATTTAGTGACTCTTAGGGACGATTCGGCTCAACGTGCCCAAGAACATTTGAGTGCTCAACATCTTTATCCTTTTTGCTTCTTCTTGCTTCCTAGCTTCCTCTTCCTTCTTCTTTCTTTCTCTTTATTCTTTGTCCTTTTTATTTCCATATAGATACTCCTTCAGTGCCGTAATCATTTCACTTTCACTCCTTGTCAAAACCATCTTCTCAAACCAATCTTGGGTTCGTTAGATATCTAGCCACCACCTTGGAACACTCTCATAGGGTAGTTCAACTCCAAGCATCAACAAGGGACCTTCAACCTACCAAATCCTAGATCTTCTTCCCAGACCTTTTTTTTGTGCTATGATACCAATCTGATGTGGAGCACACAACAGAAGGATGAATAAGCACAAAATAAAATTAAAACATAATACCTTGATCAGAAAACACCATCGATTTACAAATAGTCACGTATCGTTATATCATGGTTCTTTATAACAGTTTAGTATATATATATGAAACATTAAGTTTCTTAAAATAAATGGCCAATATCAACATCCTAATTCACACTCAACAAAACAAATATGTTTGAAAAATTGAAGAATAATCATCATAGGTTGCACCTAACATAACTTTTGAAACAGGTCGATAACATGAGAGTTTAAGAATAACACACTATAAAATAGAAAATGAAGAACCAAAAATTAGATAATCCATTTCTTTATTATGCTATTGCTCATTACATTGTTTCTATCCTTTTACTGATCCTTAGCACTCCATCCTATTCTACCCTACTACTATCTCCTTTCATCGGATGACAAAATATAATAAATATTTCTCCAAAACTAATTTCTAACTACCCACAACCGACTCACTCTAATTCCTCTAACGGTTCTTCATGATCGAAGAGTAAACATATTACTAACTCATTTATTAAATCAAAATACTAATGTCTCCCCAACCAATTACATCCATATTGACTTTGGAAAATTTATAATGCATGTAATGTCTAGAATCTATGATTTTTTTTTAATCTTATGATGCCCCTACATCACTCTCTCTCCCATTACGTACTCTCTCGCACACTCTCTCCCATCCTTTACTCTCTCTCTTACACACACTCTCATGCCCTCTCTCTCTCCCTCTCCCATCACTTACTCTCTCTCCCATCCCCTACTCTCTCTCTCTCTCCCCTCTCCCATCGCCTACTCTCTCTTTTACCCCTATTCTCTCTTTCACACACACACACACACACACACACACACACACACACACACTCCTATCCCCCCCCCCCCTCTCTCTCTCTCTCTCTCTCTCTCCCCTCTCCCATCCCCTACTCTCTCTCAATCTCACACACACTCCCATCCTCCTCTCTCTTTCTCTCACTCTCTACCACCCCTACTCTCTCTCTCTCTCTCTCTCTCTCTCTCTCTCTCTCTCACTCATGCGCGCACACACACACACACTCTCATCTCCCCCCCCCCCCCCCCCCTCTCTCTCTCTCTCTCTCTCTCTCTCTCTCTCTCTCTCTCTCTCTCTCTCTCGCTCTCACTTTGCACACTCTCACTATGTGTGCACATGCTATTACAGTCTTAATAGTGCATGCACACTAAAGTTTGCACGCACTATTAAGACCCAAATTTAAAAAACTTTAAAGATCACGTGCATGCTATAGCTCACAGACACTATTTAAAGCTTTGCATTCTACCAAGCCTAAGGCTTGGTTTTTTCCTTGGGGATCCAACCCAAAGGTTTGGAGTCTCTAAACTGGTCTGAGATGTGTTTTGCTGCAAACATACAAATCAAATTTTCTTGTGCGCTCTCCTTCAAGTTTCCTCGTGGTTAAGCATTGATAAAATTAGGTTACATAACATTGTAGGCCTTTGTGTTAGCTATATAACCATATAATTTATTTTTTATTTGAACTATTTCAAGCCTTTCAACTATAATTTCTTTTGAATGTATGTTGATTTGTTGTCAAAAACCAACATGTACTAATTAGGATGTAGATTTTAGCTCGTTCATTGAATTTTACAACAACTTAGTTTTTTAGAAACTAGACTCCATTCTACACACTTTGAAAAAAAAAGTTTTGATTTTAGATTAGTTTTCAATCACTTCTAGAGGGAGCACACAGATATCTCATATTTTTGGGATTTGTCCAGTTAAAAAATTCATGAAAAAAATACACATTATAAAATTACCCGAAAAATGTAGGATAAACTACACAGTGTTAGGTAACTTTTGACTAGAGAAATTAAATAATTTCAAAAAAAGTTAAAATTTTAGGGGGGGCCACACTTTGTATTGTGTTATATTTTTTTTGAATAAATAGTACCACTTTCTATGGCCCCCTTTTTTGAGGACCTAAAACTTACCCATTTTGAAAAAAGTTAGTAGTTTAGAAACTAGATTCAAATGATTACTACTTTTATTTTTGTCATATCTTAAAATTTTGAGTGTAACTATCTTCAAATTCTTTTTGAAGTTCAAAAATTGCTGATTTCAGAAAAAAGGTGTCCACTTATACCCCCTTTTTGGCACTATAACTTGGTGCACTTACCCTTATACTTAAGAAGGAGTCAAAGTGAAATAAGTTAAGGAGAAAGTTACATCAAGAATAAGTTAGAGGAAATCTATACTATGAAGGAAGTGGTTGAATATTAGATGAATAAAATAACTAATGTGGAGGATATACATAATACATAAGGTCCAATTTAGGTGCACACTCCTAGTCTAGTCTACTTAATAGGACTTGAATGAGTAGCTCAAGCCAAAGAAGGGAAGATGATTGTGAAGAAACATAAGAAGGACAATAAACTAATTTCACTTGCATATGATATTTTGAGCAAAATAATATCTAAGGGTATGTGAAGGATCATGGTGGGCCAAAATATGGCCTTAAGTGGCAATGAAAAGTCATGAATTCAAAGCAAAAGTATGAAAATTTTAAGAAAAAATAAGTGGGTGTATGTCTAACCACTATAATCATTATGAAATGATAAATTTTTTAAAGATTCTAGATATAAGAAGTAGACTCATACTCAGATTTGATGCATATTTTTTTGTAATTTTATTCCAAGTAAATAGTTAACTTTGAATTTTTTCTACATTTTTTTTGGAATAAAAAGACTCTCGTGTCTAACCATCTTAACTCATTCAAAACTATACAAAATTAAATTTTTTTTTTGTTTTTCTCATAGTAGAAAAAACATAGAATGTGACGCATCTTTCAGATTTTGAAAAGGTTATACTATTTTAATGTTATATAAATTTGTTTTGAATCGGTATGTAAATCGACACTTTATAGGTAACTCCATTAGAAAATAAGTAATAGTTAGTTACTGAACTCATAATTTCACAACAGTTATATCAATGGAAAGATGATAATATCCTTAAGAAGCCATTTTCATTTCATCAAATTTAGATGAAAATTGATTTTTTTTAATGCCACTTTTTGGCCCATTATGATCCTACACATGCCCCTAACTATTCAACTAATAAAAAAGAATCTTCATCCATTTAGTTTGAAGGAATTTTCAATGTAGTAAATACACATTTTGAATCTTTGGAGAAATTTACTATTGTAAAATTCCAAAAATATTTTGATTCTAAAAGGTTTGACAAGTTGAATTCTTTGATTTCTAATGACCATATTTATTTTAGAGGTTATATTAAGCAATTGAAAGATGTATTGTTTGAGGTAGTAAATATTTATAAATCATGTATTGTATATTGAAAGAGTGTTTTTGATATTTAAAAAATTATAAAGGCTAGTGCAGATAAGCTAACTAAAGTCTCATAAGTATTATATCCTTTGAAAGGGCTAGTGTTATCTCAAGCAATAAAATTGACCTCACTGAATGAAAAAATCAAAACTCTTTTATCTGAGAAAGATAGAATAAATGAAGGATTAGTGAATAGATAAACCTACTTATTCCTAAACTTGAAATTATATTGAGATGTTTAAAGGAATTGATTACAACTTCTAAATATGATGATGTGCCTAGCAGAGTGGAAGTAGAGAAATAGAATATGCAATTGTTTGTCAAATTTAGATTATAGAAAGAATTAAAAATATTAAGGTATACATACTTTTCTACTCTAAGAACAATTTTTTAGATGTATTTTATCATTTTAAAATAGTTTTTCATACTTATATATAATAGTAGATTATATAGTATTTTGGTAGTAAAAAATTTCAATGCTTCCCAACTTTTGTCATTGATGTCAAAGGGGAAGAAGGATGAGTGAAAAATGGATAGGGAAAGGTTTATTTATCTTTGGGGCAGCATACAAATTTTTTTGTGAAAAGTTGTAGCACTTTGACAATTATTATATGGACACTTAGTTATTTTTCACTAATTGTTTCCATCAATGCCAAAGGGGGAGGTTGTTGACGAGAAATATAATATTGTGACTTGTATGTTGCCACTTATGAAAATCCTATAGGTTTCCCATTGTCACTTTTCATGTTAAATAGAGTTACCAAAGGTCATAGTACAAAAATGACTAAACATGGTAGAACAAAGACAGTAAGAAGGGTACAATAAATTTGCTTTAATATGGATAGGTAAATTACTTATTTGGAGATAGAACCTAGGGAGAGATTAAAAAATATGTATTCTATCATAATCTATCTTAACTTCACTTAGTAGTTTTAGAGATTAAGTTATGATATTTTGAGTATTATACTCAAAATGTTGAAGAGAAAAGACAATCAACCAATTTAGATCCATCAATGATCTTAACTATTTAATTATCAAGGTTACTTTTGAGACTAAAATGATAGATCTAACCCATTAGAAGTGGTATATGATGATATTCAATGTTAGGTGAAATATTTTTTGAAAGATTTGGCTAACACACTACATATTTTATATTTTTTTCTTGGGTTGACCAGTAAGGAACATTGTTCTTGGAATCAACTATATAAGAACTAGTTTTTGAGTTATTTAAGATTACTAATAATTATCCATGATAATGAAATATTCGATGATGGAAGGAAGGATAGGGAAAACTAGGGCCAATGGCACACCTAGCTCTCCGAACAACCCTACAAGAGTTAACACAACGGAAGCAAACACCAAGAACAACAACCAAAGGAGGAAGAAGACTAGAATGCTTTTATTGATTCATAAAAATATCTTCATACATGCCAAGCTATAAGACCTTCTGGGTTATGACCAAATACAAATACATTCACATTCAAAGATCAAACAACAAATTCGCAGTTTCCAGTTCTGCTTTGCAATCTTTTCTCTAACTCCCTAATCTACCTAGTTCTAAGCCTAAACACTCTATTTATACTTTCCAAAATGGCTTATAGATCATTATAGAACATGGAGAAGCCACAATTTGGCTCTCAACAAATATTAAATGAAAATAAACCTAAATTAAATACACAAGTCGGTATGCTCAACAATTGACTATCCTAACATCGATGTCCAATAAAAATTGTGATATCTCGTCACTCGATTGAGTTAGAACTCATGCTTTGAATTGTTGGTAGATATCTAAGCCTTCTACAACTCCTTAAGTGCACAAGGTCTGATTCATTAATTAAAACTATGCATCCATTCTGGAAGTCAAGCACATGAAACTATCATGGAGAACTACCAGAAATCGATGTTCTCGAAGAATTTCCATATCTCCCAAACTATAAGGAGTTAGAAGATTAAATCTAGAAAATATATAGTACTCTAGGCCCTCTTGAATCCCTAAAGTTCACATCCCTTCATTCATTAAGGAAAATTAGTTACATGATTTGTAACAAGCACCCATAAACCAGAAAATGCAGTTTTAGCAGAACCCAGTTTCAGCAACAAAATAACAACGAAAAACATGTAGGATAGAAGTGCAACCCAGGATGCTCCTGCATCAAAAAACTAGGGTTAGAAGAAATGATTCTCCTAAATCATTGGGATGTCACAACCTAAGCTGAATCCAACTCAGATTGAGAAATCTAGGAAGCATCTTCCATAGGTATGTTCTTCCACTTCACTAGATATTCATAATAATATTTTCCTCTTGTGCTCTTACCAATTCTCTAATCCAATACTTGTTCAATTTCTTCAATCTACTTCTTACTATAGGCCTTTGATACAAAAGATTCATCATCTGACTCATGATACTTGTATAAATTAGCAACATTGAATATAGGAGATATATCCATGTCATCAGATAACTCAACTTCATAAGCATTTCCACTGTCAAATTTCTTTAACATCTTACAAGGTCCAAACTTCTTCATCTTCAACTTAGTGTATGTTTCAACTAGAAATCTTTCTTTCTTCAAATGCACCATCACCTCATCACCAACTTGAAAATCATGATGTCTCCTAGATTGATCAACATTCTCCTTATACCTCTGATTACTTTGTTCTATCCTCAATCTCACTTCCTTATGCAAAGACTCCATATAATCAGCAAATTTTTCTTCTACAACACTTCTCTTTTCTTCACCAACAATATCTCTCAAATCTAATACTCCTCTAGGCTTTATTCCTATAATAATCTCAAAAGGTGTCTTCCTTGTACTCCTATTCACAAAATTATTATATGCAAATTCAGCTTGTGTCAATACCATCTCCTAATTACTTGGCTTATTCCCAACTAAACATCTCAGCAAATTACCCAAGCTTCTATTCATAATCTCTATCTATCCATCTATCTACAGATGAAATGTAGAACTAAACTTTAATTTAGTACCCATCTTCTTCCACAAAGTCTTCCAAAAATAACCAACAAACTTAATGTCTTTGTCAGAAATAATGCTTCTTGGTAATCCATGCAATCTCACAATCTCTTTAAAGAAAAGTTTGGCAACATGCTTAGCAGCGGATGTCTTCTTACATGGTATGAAATGAGCCATCTTAGAAAATTTTTTGACTACAACAAATATGGAATCATACCCCTTCACTGTCTTAGGCAATCCAAGAATAAAATTCATACTCATATCACTCCAAGGTTCCTTAGGAATAATAATAGATGTATACAAACCAGTATTTTGACTTACTCCTTTTGGAACTTGACAAACTCCACAACTCTTTACAAATTTCTGAACATCCTTATACATTTGTGGCCAATAATACTTCTCTTTCAGCAAACTAAATGTCTTATTAATTCAAAAATGTCTAGCTAATCCACCACTATGTTTTTCCTTAATCAGATTCAACCTAATGAACTTCTAGGAATACACAACTAATGACCTTTGAACAACATACCTTCTTGAATTAAATTCTCATCATACTTACATGATTTTTCAGATTTGGTGCTCTACACTCTCTCCATACCTCAGAAAAATCAAGATCAACATCATACACCTCTTTCATTTCATCAAAACCAAGAACTTCAACCTTTATTTTAGTCAAAAAAGAATGTCTTCTAATCAATGTATCAGAAAATCTATTAGTAACTCCACTCTTGTGCTCAATGAAAAATGTAAAATTTTGCAAATACTCAACACACTTCATATGTCTCTGATTCAATTTATGTTGACTTCCCTAGTATTGTAAAGCTTTATGATTAGTATATAGCACAAACTCCTTAGGAATCAAATAATATCTCCACTTCTTCAATGCTTGAACAATAGCATAAAACTCTTGATCACACATAGAATACTTCCTTTTAGCATCATTCAACTTTTCACTAAAGAAAGCAATGGGCTTACCTTCTTAACTTAATACAACTTTGATTACACTACCACTTGCATCACACTCAAGTTGAAATACCTTATTGAAATTAGGCAAAGCCAATATAGGTAACAACCTTTTGTTTCAAAGTTTCAAAACTCTTATCAGCTCCATGTGTCAACTTGAATTCCTTTTTATCTCCCCTCATTGTCTCAGTCATAGGATTACAAATAGAACTGAAATTCTTTATAAACTTTTTGTAAAAACTAGCCAAACCATGAAATGATCTTACCTCACCCACATTCTCATGTGTAGGCCACTCCAAAATTGCTCTAACCTTCTCTAGATCCATCTTCAATCCATCAGCTGAAATCACAAATCCCAAATACACAATCTACTCTTGCATAAAAGAACACTTTTTCAAATTAATTAGCAACTTTTCCTCTTTCAACCTCTGCAATACTTGTCTAATATGCTTAAGATGTTCTTCCTTAGTCTTATTGAATAACATAATATAATCCAAATAAACAACTACAAACTTACCCAAGAATCTTTTCAGAACTTCATTCATCAACTGCATGAAAGTACTAGGTGCATTAGTTAAACCAAAGGGCATAACCAACCATTCATACAAACCATCTTTTATCTTGAAAGCAGTATTCCATTCGTCACCTTCTCTTATTCTGATATGATGATAGCCATTCTTCAAATCAATCTTGGTAAAATACTTTTCTCCACTAAAAAAATCCATCATGTCATCCATCCTCAGCATAGGAAACTTATATTTCACTGTCATTTTGTTAATAGTTCTCGAATCAGTACACATTCTCCATTCTCCATTCTTTTTAGGTGCTAATACAATAGGTACAACACATGGATTCAAATTTTCTCTAATCAAACCTTTCTACAACAACTCAAGCACTTGTCTATTAAGTTCTTCATTCTCTGTAGGTGTCAACCTATATGGCACTTTGTTTGGAAAATTAGCTCTAAGAATCAGATCCATACAATGAATTATGCTTCTTACTAGAGGTAAACCATCAAAAATATCATTAGCAACAATATCCTTATATTCATTCAACAATTCTATAATTTCAGATGTCATACCAAATTTTGTTGCTTGGTCATTACTACCAACACTTGGTCCTCTAGGAACTATAGAAAAGAAAACTTGATTCTTCTTTACTTCCTTTTCAAATTGCTTTCCATTAACCATGCAAAATTTTATTGCAGTACAACTGACCTCATCTAGACTTTCAATCAAAGGCAACAATATTTATTTCTTCATATTTACCCAAAAAGTATATTAATTCAATCTTCCATCATGCATAGCATATCTATCATATTGCCAAGGTCTACCTAAAAAATATGACAACAATCCATGGGCATAATATCACACAAAACTTCATCAAATTAATGTCCAATTTTGAACTTCATAAGGCATTGTTCACTTACCAATATCTTATGCTCATCTTTGGTCCATGAAACATGATAACGTTTGGGATATTTTAGCCTCTGCAATTACAACTTTGTAACCAACTCTTCTGATGCCAAATTTTTAGAACTTCCACTATCAATGATCACCTTATAGCATTTTCCATTTCTCTTACATCTGGTCTTGAAAAGACTTCTTCTAAGGACAAGTTACTCATCACTTCCCTTATTACACAAAGTTCTTCTCACCATCAGATTTTCTCCAGCCTCAAGTCCTCTTGGTGAACCCTCATCATCTCCATGAATCACAACATTTATATTACCTTGTCCACTTTCAAAGGATTTACATTCAAAAGATCTATGTCCTTCTTTACCACATCTGAAACAATTACCATGGAAACCACCTCTAGGATAAGAATTGCCTCTTCCTTGGTAAGGTCCAATACCTCTTTGGTATATGAGCTACCACCTTTTCGCTCAGTCTTGTCTTTTTCATCATTATTCCATTCAAATTTTCCTTTATCCTGCACAAAACTTTTAGATCTACTACCTTCACCATAAGATCTACCTCTACCTCTCTAGAATTTACCACCTCTACCTCTTTGTCTTTGTCCATGCTTCTTTTTCAAGATCTCCTCAGCTTTCAAGGCATACTGATATGCTTCTTCCACACTTTCCAACTTCACGAAACTTATTTCATCTTGAATTCCAAATCTCAATCCATTTATGTACCTTGCAATTTTCTCAACATCATCATCTACCTGTCCAGATCTGATTACCAATCTATAGAATTCCTTGGTATACTCTTTCACAGTCATGTCCTTTTGTTTCAAATTTTGCATCTTTTTCAACAAGCTAACTTGTTAATCACCAGGAAGGAATTTTTTCTTTACCTTGTTCACCATCTTTGGCCAAGTTCTAATCTTCTCCTTTCCTCTCATTTGTCTATCAATTTGCAAGTGCTCCTACCATAGTGAAGCATGACCTTTCAACCTAGTAATTGAAATATTCACCTTTCTATTATCAGGAGTGTTTTCATACTCAAAGAACTTCTCCATATTTGAGATCCAATCTAATATAGCATTGGTATCCAATTTTCCATCATAAGGAACAACTTCTACAACAAGCTTTGAATTTTCCCTAGACAACACTCACAACAATCTTTCCTCATCTTGATCTTCTTCAAGTTCTGGACTATGGTTTGGTGTTGCTAATTCATCATCACTTACATCATCAAGATGCGCTCCTCTCCTATGGGCTATCTCCACAACATCTAATCTGGCTACAATTTGTCTCAACTAATCCAATATAGCATTATCAACATTTCCTCTACCACGAACCATCTTTATAAATTAGGTTCCTACAAGATCATAACCCTCTACAAGTTATAGGTGATTTCCATAGACCTTCCATCCTACAACCAAATCCAAATTATGGTTCTACATGATCCAATCTCCACAAGGAAGGATGGGGAAAACTAGGGCCAATGGCACACCTAGCTCTCTGAACAACCGTACAAGAGTTAACACAATGGAAACAAACGCCAAGAATAGAAAGCAAAGAACAAAGAAGAGTAGAATTATTTTATTTATTCATCAAAATATCTTCATACATGCCCAGCTATAAGACCTTTTGGGTTATGATCAAATACAAATACATTCACATTCAAAGATCCAACAACAAATTTGCAAATTCTAGTTCTGTTGTGCAATATTTTCTCTAACTCCCTAATCTACCTAGTTCTAAGCCTAAACACTCTATTTATACTTGTCAAAATGGATTATAGATCATTATAGAACTTGGAGAAGCCACAATTTGGCACTCAAAAAATATTAAATGAAAATAAACCTAAATTAAATACACAAGTCGACCTGCTCAGCAATTGACAATCTAGAAATTGATGTTTGAGAAAAATTGTGATATCTCCTCACTCTGATTAAGTTAGAGCTCACACTTCAAACTATGGGTAGATATATAGGCCCTCTAAAATCCCTTAAGTTCACAAGGTATTATTCATTAAGAAAAAGTGTGCATCCATTCTAAAATTTAGGCATTGGAAACTATCGTATAGAACTCCCATAAATTCATGTTCTGGGAGAATTGCCATATCTCCCAAACTATAAGGAGTTAGAACTTGCACTCTAGAACATAGATATTAATATAGTCCCTCTTGAATCCTTGAAGTTCACATAACTTCATTCATTAAGTAAAATTAGTTACATGGTTTTCAATAGGCACCCAGAAACCAAAAAAATGTAGTTTCAGCAGAACCTAGTTTCAACAATAGAATAACAACTAAAAACATGCAAGATAATCATGATGGTTATGAAAAGTAGCTAATGGAAGAGTCTAGGTGAGTAGAATAGAAGATTTTTGGTACGTATTTTGAGTATTCAACTATATGGAACTATTCAAGCATACTTGATTTATTATTTAGTTCACCTTTTGGATTGTAAGGCAACAAGACTTCCATGTTGTAATCTAAGAAATTAGGTCTAGGTACTATTCCTATATGCATATGCATACCCCATTTTGTAAAACATTCCAACATGGTATTACTTTTAACAAAGTAATTATTTGTGGCTTTCCCCATTATAATTGTCCCCATAACAATATATTTATAGTAAGATTATGATGTTATAGTATGTGGATGAACCTTTTATGTTTGAGCTCTTTACTACTTGTTGCATTTGGTTTATAGTCAAGAACCTAGCTAGTTAAAGTAAAACTTTGTAGAACACTAATTCACCCCCCTTTTAGTGTTCCTTAAATCTATCACATTGATCATTGGGCGCACCAACAATTACCTCTATCACTTAATAAAAATAGCTTGTCATCCATTAGATCATGAACTGGCCAAGTTGAGAATACACATCCATTTCCTAAACAATATGCAATCAAGGTAGTGAAAAACAATCACATTGCATTGAGAAGCCCAAACAACCAAAATACCACTCTTTGATCAATCATCCATAATTCACTCAAATCATAATTCTAACCATTGTAAATTTATAGAAGCTAACTATATATATCCTCGAAACCATCTGTATGTTTTGATCTTCAATACAAGATACATACCAAACAAATGTTGTTTACTGGAACATTGTCTCAAGTAGGAAAAATGTATTGACATCAATGAAAAAACATAAATTTTTCAATACATATATGTATGATATTCTTACCAATTGGGAGAATCTATGTAAATGAATGAGTAGTGTTTGAAGGAATATCTATAAAATTCAATGAACTATCTTGCAAGATCTACTTCTTTATTGTTAGAAATATAGGTGTTGTACACTTTGCATAATAATTTCTATAACTTTAATAGTTTATTTATTATGTATGTTTGTATGTCTTGGATCACGTAAGTATATGTGTAATATATAGTGAATCGTTTGTGTAATATACAGTGACTCATTTGAAAATTTATTGGGTCTACTTGATGTTGTATTGTAACGATATAATCTTATTACTTTTTAGTCAAGGGGGTGTCTGCTCTACTAGCCTTGCAACCTATTTTTTTGGGTAAACTAATTGAAACTAGCCCCCTTGAGCACAGACCTATAGCATTAATTAAAAATTAAAATTAGGAGAATATATTGTAGACCGAAAAAGACATTAAAAAAAGAAGATGAAGAAAGAGAGGTGAAAGATAAAATCCATGAAGTCTCATTCAAGTTTGGAAGAAAAATATCCTTTCATATGCTTTCCAATGATGTTTTTAAAGGCCTTTTCCTTCTTGATTTTTTTCAATTTCTACAATTGATTCTTTAAAATTTAAAAGAAAAATATATAACCCTTCCTCTTTTCAAGGATATTACATTTATTTTATCAAACATAAAGCAAGACATCAAAACTTCCACCGTTAGATCAATTTGAATTGGACAGTCAGATAATCGATTTCACATTTTCTGCAATCTTGTACAACCAAAATACCTATGATGTTCAAGGAGAAAAATAGTTGATATATTTCACTCCCAATATTACCTTTAGTGATAGAATGCATGAACCATTTCTTAAAGTCCTAATAAGAGAGCAACACAATGTAAGCCCAGGATGCCTCATACATTCCTCTTATAGTATTTCCATCACTTGGGAGTGTACAAATGCAATGAATGATTTATGGGTAAGACAACATAATGATGAGTTATAATCTCCTTAAACTCCCCTATGGACTCTAAGAATGTGAATTGAATGTTTGTAACCCACAATTACTTTCTCCATTGATATGTTTTGACAAGTTATTCACAGTCCCCATAATAGAAACTTAGTTCATTGCAACTCAGATAGTGCAACCAAGAGGAGGAAGTCAAGATTTCAAAATAAAATGTAAACAAAGGCCCATTTTGAATTGATATGTCCTATGTAGAAATCTTCATAGGGAAAAATAAGATTCCTTGTCTTCCCTTGATTTTATTGTTTCCATCTTTGTTATCAATAATTTTTGTCACTATCTTTCTCTGTCTTGATCTTCATTCTTCCTACAACCCATGTTTTGCTTCTTCTTGCTCACTACTTCATCTTTAGATTAAGTCCCTTTTCTCATGCTTACTATACACTATTACCACTACTTTAATATTGTAGTCATTAACTACAAACAACTTTAATGGAATATAAATATGAGGAAAGGTGACCTAGGTTGGGTACTAGTTCTTCTAAGGTGCTTCTAGGGTTTGTGATGGTTGTAATTATCTTTATAATAATATAATACAAATTTTTATTATAGTTTTTTAATGTTTAAAAATAAATTATATAACTAAATGATCTGATTTCAATTATGTAAAGTTAATCTACACTAATCTTATTCTTACTATTATTATTTAATAACTTAAGTGTCTAAATAAATAGAAGGTATTTTCTCCACT
>CM053788.1:683653939-683773939 GCA_028749045.1 Cupressus sempervirens | reverse complement strand
TTTTTGTGTTGACTTTTTGGACACCACTTGGTATGATTAGATATGTTATTCATGTCTAACTTGTCTAAATAATTTCTCATAAGACTTGTTAAATATTTTATCTAATAATAGCACATTATTTTTATATTTGAACAATGTTTTTTTTTTCTAAAGTAGGACTTCTAAATATTTGATCTATTTATAGAAAATTATTTTTAAATTTGAAAAATAACTATTTTAAATTCTTCTTAAAATATTACAAGTATTAATATTTTATATTTTTTAAACTACACATAATTAATAATTATATTATGAGATTGATAAATTACTTGTACTTAATAATACTTCATCTTTCTTTGATGATTTTCTCTTTCATGTATATTGATATGTTTCTTAGTTCGACAAGATAACTAATGGAATTATTTGATTTAAAATATTTAATTTGACTCAGTTAACTATCCAATAAAAATGAATTATTAAATTTTGTTGAACTCAAACATAATAGTTAGATATTAATATCTATTTTTTGTGATTTCATTATCTTACAATAAGGGTATTATTTTCTTCTATCAAATGATCCTAGAATGATTGAAATTATTACCAATTTTATTTGCATTATTCTCTAACACCCATTCCTTTATCTCTATATTGGTGTTTGGACATTCATGTGGGTTAATGTTACATTTGTTCAACCACTTCTTGTTTTTTTCCTCCACATTTTTTACTACATTCTAGCTCCTCCCCAACCACCTATTTAGGCCATTGATTTTTGTCCATATTTTCCACTTTTTAAAAAAATCTAAGAAAATGGATAATAGTTGATGCTTCAATCGAAAACATGCCTGTCTCCTCTAAAAGGATCTCATAAGGTATCATTGACTTGACCTTGAGGTTAGACATAATGAGATCCTTTGGAATTCTTTTTATTTGCCTCCATCTATGGTTTGATACATTGCTCCCCCAAACTTTACACCCATAAAGAATAGTTGAAACCACCAAAAGACCAAAGTGGCTCTTCCTATTTTTTCGATCTCATAGTTTTGATTTTTTGCATCTATTTTGAAGGAGGTAAGAGGCCTTCCATCCCCCCAATATTCTTTTAGATCTACATGTCTCCCAACTTAGTCTATAGTGGAAATCGATTCCCAGATATTTGTATTACTCCACCATTTCTAACGCGTTGTCCTTGAATATGAATGTGTGTTATTGTTTTTCTTTTTCAAAGAAAAGATCATGACTTTAGTCTTAGTGCTATTGACTTTCATACCAACGTCCAAGAAAAAGGTCTCTAAATTTTCCAGATGCTCTCTCAAACCTTGTGCAAATTTTTCAATAAGGATAAGGTCATCTGCATAAAGGAGTAATTTTATCACATAATTTTCCAGTTACACACCTTCTCCATTAGCCTTGTTTAGCCACTCTTCTAGGTTATCAATATATAGACCAAATAGTGTAGGGGACAAAGGGCATCCTTGCTTAACCTCGATGTCACTCCCAAAACATTTAGACATACCCTCTTTAGTTCTAATTTTTGTTTGAACCCACTCATACAACTTATAAATAGAAACCCTATAGTATTTTGGTACTTTTAATTCTTCTATTCTTTGCCAAAGTTTATCGCTAGGTACAGTGTCAAAAG
This sequence comes from Cupressus sempervirens, assembly GCA_028749045.1. NCBI lineage: Eukaryota > Viridiplantae > Streptophyta > Pinopsida > Cupressales > Cupressaceae > Cupressus > Cupressus sempervirens. The sequence goes on along the minus strand of CM053788.1, from coordinate 683,772,321 downwards.
CTTTCTTAGAATCCATAAAGTAGAAAAAACCCTTCTCCCCCTGTCTTTCCTGCACTGTCTCAATGTGGTACCTTAGAGTGATGCAATGGTCAATAGTGGAGAATTTCAATCTAAAACCAACCTAACCCTTTTCTCTTTTCTTCTCTTTTTCTACCCAATCGCTGATTCTATACTCTAACATACTCCCAAAGAATCTTCCTAAAAGAGGGTTCACCATTATGGTATGGTAGTTTGAGGGGTTTTTAATGTCCCCACTCTTGTGTAGAGGAAAATAATTCTAGTAGTCCACTCAATAAGGAAGCAACCCTGAGAAACCCCATTAAAAATGTTCTTGATATGGAGCCAAGAGATCTTCCTCCCACTTTAAAGATTATGTATGTAGCCGGTCAATATCTTTCACTTTTCTACTTTCGAGCCTCTTTATACCCCCTTTGATGTCCTCAATCAAAAGCAATTCTGTAGTGGTGTTAGTTATAGAAGCTGGGGTCCCCCCATTTGGTCTCTCATATAAGAGTTTTTCACAATCCAACCATTGGGCATCTTTGATATTGTTTTGCATTTATTTTCTAACATGTTGCAGCTCTCTGCAAAAGCCTTTAGGATTGTGTTTCACTAACAAGATTAGCTTTTTCCTTTGAGCAATCACATACTCCTCTTTTTTAGATTTTATCAATTGTTTGTACTCCTTTATATTTTATTTACTCCCTTTGAGTGCTCTCTTTACAACCTTGCATTCTTCGTCATTGGTAAGTGCAAGAAGTTGGGTCTCACTTTTGGGCAAAGAGTGGAAGTGTTTTTCCTATTTTTGAAATTTTTTGTCAATTTATGTCAAAATTATTTGAGGCATTTAGAGATTGAAAATTAAAAAACTTCATAAATAAAAATCTTAGTGTTCATAATCTAGTTTTTGAATATGTAATTTGTTTGTGTACCAATATGATAGATTTTGTTTTTGGTATGGATCTTTAAAAACTACTTTTTCAAAATGCTTGTTTAAGGACCATACCACACTTGTGTATGGACACCATAATTTGACACAAATAAATGAATTTTCATAAATCCTTTTAAGGGAGTAAATTAATACACCTAAGATTGATGAAAATATTTTTCCTTGATTTTTGATTGAATAATTATTTTATTATTAATTATTAATTGGCTATAAAAGTAAATTTTAAAACCTCTCGTGTACGGACACCATAATTTGATCAAAATTTCACTTTTTAAAAAAAAATCTTTTTTAACCTCAAAGAATTGTATGTAGATTGATGGCATATAAATTAATTTAAGAAAAATTATAAAATAAAAAAGTTATTAAATTTTTAGTGAACTTCACTATTTTACATTTAGGTACCACCTTTCATTTAAAAATAATGCAAAAATAGTAAATGAAATCATAGCACGGTAAAATTTATATTTCTAAAATCAGGACAGTGAGAGCTCTAATGGGCTTTTGTTTTATAAAAAAAATTGATTAGGAAGACCCTCTAAAAATTATTGGCAAGGCGTTAATTTGTCAGTTCAATGCCTTAGCCAAATCTTGAGAGGTCAAGGCATAGAGTTGGTCTCACCAAGCCTATCCTGAACCAAAATTTGAGGTGGGAGAAAAAAATCCCAACGAATGTCGTAAGAAATGGGCACTCATTATTTGAAATTCAAAAAATAGGTACATGTTTTGAAAATGTGAAATTGGCATACAAAATCTCCCCAAAAAATAAAATTTTAAATTTATAGAAATGGATACCCGTTTTTTAAAAGTAAAAAATGAGTAAAAATTTTTTACTTTTAAAAAATGAGTACCTATTTCTAAAAAATACAATTTTTTTATGTTTTCAAAAATGGGTACCAATTTTTTTAAAATATAAAAAGGGTACCCGATTTTAAAAAAATGAGTGCCCATTTTTTAAATTTAGGATCTGAAGCCTGAGCCTAAAATGGGTACCCATTTTTAAAAAATAAGTACCCATTTCTAAAGGAGTGCGATCTCAATCCACAGACTTCCATGGAATTGAGACCCAACTCCTTGCTTCTACCCTTATACCACAAATTAGCCAGGAAAGTGTTTATAGTTCTCCTCTTCAGTCTTGATCTTTTACATCCCTTTAGGCCACTTTGAACTAAAGGGATCAATGTGTTTCTATTAACGTGTGATTTCTCTCCATTTTTGTCCCAAGTATTGTGGTTTAAATTAATTAATTGGATATGTTGCTCAAGGGCATTGCAAAAGACTTCTTTATTCTCACTATTTATGATGAATTCTATCGCCCCACCTTGTGCTTACGCTTGCCATTCTCTATGCCACTATCTTATGACCTCCTTAGGTTAAGGATTAATCTTAACCTAATCATAATCTATAGTATCTTTACATCTAGTGTTGTCTCCAATTTCCACTAGGCTTGTTGCTTTCTCTGTGAGGAAATCACTTCACTTTCTTTTTCTCCTCTGTTCTTTTGCCTCCTATTTATATTCTTTACTTTTCATTGCAAACCCCCTTGATCTAATTTGAGCCCTCTTTCAACCTGTTGTGCAAGCATATCCAAGAAGAGAGTAGCTCGATAGTGATCTTTATGCAGACAAGGATATGAGAAGATTGATCACGAAGCATGCGAGCATTCAACTACACTTTAATAAATTGCAGAGAGTGAGTAAAGAAATCATTGTTTTTGTTCTAAAATTTGAAGTCATTTTTGGGATTTGGTATAGCAATATGTTAGACCCTATTCTTATTTGGTAGAGGAGGGTTTCATGACGCATTAGGAAACCTATAGTTTAAATAATGAATTAGGAATTTCTTGGCTCTTTGGTTGTCAGTTTGACCATTGAAAGATGGATCTTGCTGCTAACTCTTGAGTGTATTTTGAGGTTTCTTTTTCTTTTATGCATACTTTTCCAACAAGAGGCCATCACACACATTGGTTACTTAAATAAATGGGATGAAATTGGAATGACAAGAATGCATGTCTTTAACTGGTTGGAAAATAAAATTGTCCTTGCAAACCTTCTAGACATTAGGTAGATTATTCCCTATTACAGTTTTGACAATCATATTGACTATCTCAGCCTCTTTGTCAACTAGAGCATTGTGAAAGGGGCTCTCAATTCTCATCCTAACATTACTTGGGTGGGTTATCATGATGCACTATGCATGAGAATGGTAGAGGACATTATGAGGACTATATAGATGGTGAAAAAACTTCTACTTTTAAAATAATGTTGTTCTTAGTTTTACAAACTAATGGTCTATTATTTTTCATTGAGTCTCATTTATTCATTTAAAAAAAATTGCAATAGCTTTTATTTTTATCATATTTCTTCTTATTATTCAAATTGTAATGACCTATAAAATTGCTACCACTACATAATTCAACCCTTTGTGTCACAACAAAAAAACACAAGATAAGATAGAAATCCACAAATCAATAGGTTGTGCATTAGATCTACTTTCAATAGTACACATATTAAATGTGAGAAGAAGGAAGGAGAATCAAAAGGATTGGAAACGTTACTTTCAAGTCCAACACAAGAAGATGAGATGATGATAAGTATAAGGCTTGGTATCCTTAAATATTTTTGGTTGTGATGAAGTTTTATAATGTTTTTATTTTGCTACCAATTCTAATCCATCATGTTTAAATGTGAAATTTATTGTCGATATATTAAAATGATTTATTGCAGATTTGTAGGTATAAAAAGTATCACATGAACTACAGTAGCACTGATGAGACAAGAAATGCTTATTACATAAGCATGGTAATATATTATAATTTTAGATTTCCTTCATCTTATTTATTTTATTTCCAACTTCAAAAGTTACTAAAGGATTAATGTTTAATGCTTGTACTTCAACTTTTGATGTGGTCTTTGCAATTTCAGCTCATCAAAGATAATATGTAGATGTGTAATTCCATGCCCAATTTGTATATCACAAGGTCTAAATAAAATCAATAACTACAAGATATATATCTTTCTATTTTTTCTATTGCTTGTAAAATTTGCTAAAAAGTAATTTGCATTACAATATTGTTTGTAAACTTTGCTAAATTTTTAATTGCCATCACATCCCTCAATGTGATTTGTAGTTTTACTCTGGCTATAAAAACTTTAGTTAGATTATTGACTTATAGTTGTTTAGAGGAGGAATTATGCATCAACAAAGAGTTCCAACACTAGATTGTGTCCCTAAAATCACCACATAAATGAAGACCTTGATGAACTTCATAAGCACATATTTTCCCTCTTTTTTGAAGGAGCTTCTTCTAGTGTAAAAAAAGATTAATTTGCAAAGGATGCACTTTCATTTGCAAGATTCCACTTCCAATACCATTGTTTAGTTGATTGATTGAATGCAATGGTGATTACCAAAGGAAGGAAAAGGGTTACCTCTTCTCTATAAATTAGAGGGATATTTCCTTCCTATTTGATCTTTCTAAATTTTTTCAATGCCCATAAAAGTAACTTGGTTGTTTTCCCTAAAATCCTCAAAAAAATAGCCTAAACCAGTGAGTTTGTCTAGGTTTGATTTTCTTTGAAACAATTTCTTAATTTTCATATAGTACAATGTTAGAATTTGTATAAGACAAATAAAAACTAGAATCTAATGAAAGACATAGATTAATCAAGAGGAAATAAAATTGTCAAAATAACAATACAATAACAATATTTGATGTAAATGCTCAAAGGTATAATAGCATCAATATTTCCTAATATGTAATATATAAGAGATAGCATGTTTATATAGGAAAGATTTGGGAATGTACTTGGACAAGATTGAGACAAGTGTATCAACTTGGAGGAAGTAGAGTCCTAATGGAATCAACCACCTACCCTCTATAATGATCCGATGTCCCACTGCTATAATTATCTGATGTCCTACTATCGCTAAGAAACATATGTGTTTGTGTGCATATTGGTTGAATGCCTGAAATTCATTTTTTTCAACATGCATAGGGATAACCTGGATAGGTCATATGGTATCTGTAATGTTGTTGAGACTAGGAGGTTGTTGATAGTTTGAGGATGTATGGTATCCAATGAGGTGAATGCAAGTCATATAGAAGTAAAGTACCAAGGCAGTACAGTAGACTGTTGGTGGTTGTATGGTATCAATAGAATGATCATATGATATTATGACATATCTGTACAATGCTGGAAGTGGTGTATAGCTTGATGGTTTTTAGTGTACAGTATGGCAGTGTGTAGTTCAATAGGAGGTCATACAATGTAGCATCCAAGCAAGTCATATGGTATGAGAAAGAGGATGTACGGTGAGGAAAGGTGATGCAGTATGACAAGAAAACATAGTTTGTAATGCAAATATAATATATTAGGTGCAAATAACTTGTAGGAAATTCAAAGACCAAATAGATACACATGGATAATTCTTTAAATTAATATTTTCCACAAGATGGTGCTACAATTTTTCAGATTTGAGCAAAGTGTTATAGGCGATAGAATAGGGTGAGGGTCAAATCCCATTTGAAATTGGAAATAAGCCAAATAGGGAAGATCTTTCAATTCCAAAATGGTGAACAACAGAGAATCCCAACAGGAATTCGTAGTACAAAGAAGTATAATAAAATCACATGCCTAATGAATACCTACAAGTCATGCTTAAATACCCGTCAGGGAAAACTTTCTAAGGGTGTACAAAGATAGTCAACGGCAACACAAACTATGAAAACAAAACAAAATTAGGCTTGAGATATATTAAATCAATTGACCCTTTAACAATAGTTTGATTAAAGCTTTATTTTATAATGGGAACATTACAATCCTCCCGTCCCAAATTTTGCTTGTCTTCAAGAAAATGCAATGTTGGATGCTATAGAATGTGCTCACCCTCCCATGTCATGCCATCCAATGGAAAGTGTTTAAAATGTACCAAATATTCCTTCACTGTGTGGTTCCCTAGGATCTTCTCATGTACTTTGATGATATCGACTAGTTCCAATATTTCCTTTCTCATTGAGTGGTGGAAGGTGTGAAGCTATCATGATGTTCTATCCCATAACTTTCTTCAAGCATGAAACATGGAAAATGTTATGAATATGACTCCCCTCCAAAAGTTATAGCTCATAGGTGACTTCACTGATGTGGCAACCTATATGATAGGGGCCATAAAATCATGGCTTCAATCTTTCTTTTCCCTTTTCCTTCAATGAGGATTGTTGGTGTGATTGTAGCCTGAGATAGACCAAGTCTCCTATTTTGAAACTCCTCTCTATTTAGTTTTTGTCGACATACATATTTTGTTAATTATGTGCCCATTGTAAGTTTTCCTTCAGGAATCTTAGGATATCATGTTCCTCCTGAAGCTAGTCCCTCACCCTTCATGCATGACTATCAACCAGAACTATGTTGATGAAGGAAAGGGGTTCGTACCCATATAGAGCTTTGAATGGTTCCATTTGGATGGACATGTGGTACATGGAATTGTAATAATATTCCCATAGATGTATCCATTTGACCCATGGTTGTTGTTGTGCTAAAACATAGTTTTGAAGGTAACCTTTGAGCCACTTGTTCACAATCTCTGTTTGTCCATCTGACTGAGGGTGGTAGCTAGTACTTGGTGACAATTTTGTCCCTACCAGTTGAAACAGTTCTATCCAGAAGATATTGATAAATTGTCCATCTTGATCACTAACAATGTTTTAGGGTAATCTGTGTAGATGAAAGACTATTTTGAAAAATATATCAGCTACCCATACGGCCTAAAAGTTTGAGGGGATGGTGAAAAAATGTGCATACTTTGTTAGTCTGTCAACCACCACAAAAATATAATCCTTTTCATTCACCTTGGGAAGTCCACTAATGAAATCCATTGAGATACTTTCCCACTTCTGTTCTCGAATTGGCAGAAGTTGCAGTAACCCAGTAGGTAGAGTATGTTTGCATTTGTTCTACTGGTAGACCACACACTCCTTTACATATTGCAATACATCTCCTTTAAGACCTATCCATGAAAACCTCTCCCTGAGATGTCTGTAAGTTTTGAGGAACCTTATTTGTCCTGTCAAGGGCGAGTCGTGTACTTCCTTCAAGATTTTTTTGCTTCAATTTGGATTTTGGCACTAAAAATATCTAATTCTTATAGTAAATGATGTCATCCACCACTTTGTACCAATCGTCCTAGGTGTTTCCATCCATTAGCTCATAAGAAAATGTGTTTTTGGAATATTCTACCAACAAATGTGCTTTCCAGTTAGCTAAAATCTAGGTTAGTAAGCAGATAGTGGGTTTCTTGGACAAAGCATCTGCAATCACATTGTTCTTTCCTTTCACATATTCAATGTCAAAATCAAAATCCTAAACCTTTCTTACCAATTTTTGGTGCCTCCCATTTAATTCTCATTGCTCCAAAAAATATCTCAAACTATTGTGATCCATACAAAAGACAAACTTGGCACCCACTAGATACTGTTGAAACTTGGTTAGTGCATGCACAATGGCCAACATTTCTTTGTCATAAATGGAATATAAATGCTCTATTTTCATAAGCGTCCTACTTTCATATTCTATGGGGTGTCTATCTCGCACCAATATTGCGCCAATGCATTCTCTAGAATGAACAGTCATGTAAAATCAAGTAAAGCAAGTACAAGACAAGTGCTCATTGCTTCTTTTAGCTTATCAAAAGTGAGCTACATTTTTTCATTCCACTGAAAGGATCCATTTCTTGTTAGATCTGTTAATGGGGTGTTGAGCTAAGAGAATCCTTTTACAAACCTCTCGTAATAAGTACACAGTCCAAAAAAATTGCGCAACTCTGTGAGTGATTTTGGGGGAGGCCAATCAAGGATAGCCTGAATCTTCTCCTGATGAACTTGAACTCCATATTTACTAACAACATGCCCTAGGTACAATTTTTTTGTCATACCAAATTCACACTTTATCGCTTGGCGAACAAAGACTGACCCTTCATGATCCTTAGGACTTCATATAGATGCTTCAAGTGCTCTTCCCATGTCCTTCTATAAATAAGAATATCATCAAAAATACCAGTAAGTACTTATACAATTATTTGTTGAAGATTTGATTCAGGCATGATTGGAATGTAGCAGGTGCATTCATTAATCCAAATGGCATGACTAGGAACTCATAATGTCTATAGTGACAATGAAAGGCCATCTTTTTCATGTCTTCTTCTCTCATGTGGATCTAATGGTATCCAAAATAGAGATCTATTTTCAAAAAATAGACTGTACCATGAAATTGATCCAACAACTCATCTATCCTTGGAATGGGATATCTATTTTTCATTTTATTTTTGTTCAACGCACAATAGTCCACACACATGTGCATCGTTCTTTCCTTCTTTTTGACCAAAACCACTGATGACATGAAAGGGCTAGAACTGGGATGCATCCATCCTTTCTCTAGTAGTTCATGAATCATCTTTTTGATCTCATCTTTGAACTTTTTGGGATGGCAGTAGGGTGTGGTTATGACTAGCTTGGCTTCTGCTTCTAACTTGACAGTATGTTCAAACACTTGATGAGGCAGTATGTTAGGAGGAATGTCTATAAAAACTTTATCATGATCATTCAAAATATTCTAGAGATCATCATCTTGGGAATGTGTTTGTTGTGATTTTATAGTATTTCCAAGACAAAATAGTATGCAGCCCAAGCAATGTCATCATGCCAAAAAATTGCTTCCATCTGATGTGCAAAAACTTCCTTCAGATCCTCATTTGCCATTCCATGAAGAAAAATCTTCTTTCCATCAACAAAAAAAGTGAATTTCATTTGTTTAAAGCTCCAAGTGTATTCATCAAATGTCTCCATCCACTATATGCCCAGAATAATTTCCATATCATCAAGGTCCACTATGAAGAAATCCTTAGTCACCGTGTGATTTGCCATTATGATACTTATCTTAGGAACAATGTGTATGCAGGGTAGAAGAGTCTCTTTGACAACCTTAACATGTAATCTTGTGTGTGTCTTCATAGGTTGACCTCTTCATTTCACCAAAAATGATTTTGTGAAGTTTAGTGTGGTTCTACTATCGAGCATCACCATAACCCTTTGTCTTTGAAGGGTTACCTATACATGAAACACCGTGCACCTTGGGCTACTAGCTAGGGTGATGGTTCCTCTGCACCATACCAATGCTTCAATCCTTTCTATATGGTTCCAACTAGCCATTTTGATGTCCTTGTGGGGTTGGTTGTCTTTAGAGGGTATATCTTTCTATTTTTCCTCATCATTAGACATGACCTCAATGTAGTGGATTTTTCCTTTCCTGAGGCATCTGTGCCCAAGTTCCCATGATCCCTTGTAGTTGAAACATAGTTTCTTCCTTCAAAGCTCTTGTCTAGTAGCTTCATCCAATGATAGCTTCCTCGGTGAAGGTTTATTATCTTTTTCCCTTAGAAACAACGATAGTTTAGAATGTGAGTAACTTTGTGAAGATGACTTGAATGATGATGCCATACTTTGTGCCTTCTTAATGGCCTCTAATAGGGTGGCAAGATTGCACCCCTTTATCCAACATTTCAATGGTTCTATCAATCCATCCATGAAAAACACTATTCATCTTCTTTTAGAAATGTCTATGACCAAAACAAAGAGTTTTTGAAATTCTACATTGTACTGGTCAACCGATCTATTTTGCCTCAGCTGTGCCAAATCTTTAAAATTGAGTTCTAGATCTTTACTATCAAATCGATCTATCAATCTCTTAGTGAATTCCACATAGGTATTTATTTGATCATGCCCAAGTGTGATTATGTCATGATGCCACCATTCATGAGCAACTCCCTCCAAGTGTAATGCCGCAAATTTAATTGGTTCTTCTTCTAGCATAGGATTAAGTTAGAAGTAAGTATCGACCTTCATTACCCATGCTTGCATAGATATAGATTTGGAACCATCAAATGGAGACAAACTTACTTTACTCAACTTCCTTCTTAGATCATCATTCAAATATCCTTGGTTTCTGCCTCCCAAATATCTCATTCTTAGATCTGTGTAATCTTTGTAGGATATATTTTCCTCCAAATTTGCATTCTTCTAGTCTTCTCTTGGTTGTTCTTGCAATTTTTTAAAGGTTAGTTTCTTTCGTCTGTGTGGTGCCTCCATCTATGGGGAAAAAGATGGCATGGAAGGCCAAGAGTGTGTTGGATGAGGGTTTTCTCTACCCAACACTAAGTCTGTGCTATGATCATTTTTTTTGCTAGATATTTTATTGTCTTCTAACTTCTTGAGAGTTTCTTCCATGAGGCACTAAGTATCATTTATCTGTGCCTGATTCCTTGCAAGTTGTTTCGATAGTGCCATGAGATTAGTAGCTATGGTTCTAGTTCTGTAGCCATTCTATCAACTGAATGGGTTCTTTTTTTTTTTGGCTATACACTCTCATTCACTATCCATAGGCTGGCAAGATTGAAGCTCTGGTACCACTGTAATGATTTGATGTCCCACTACTATAATGATCTGACATCCCACTATCCATGAGAAACATATATGTTTGTGTGTGTACTAGTTGAATTCCTAAAATCCAAATTTTCAAACATGCATAGGGATAACCTGGATGGGTCATATGGTATTTGTAATCTTGCTAAGATTGGGAGGTTGTACGGTATTCTAAAGGATGTATAGTATCCAATGAGGTGTATAAAGGCCATATGGAAGTAAAATACGAAGGTCATACGGTAGACTGGTGGTTGTATAGTATCAATAGACTAACCATACAGTATTATGAGATATTTGTATAGTCTAGGAGTAGTGTACAGTTTGATGGTTTTAAGTGTATGGTGTGCCAATGTGAAGTACGACATGAGGCCATATAGTGTAGCAGCTAGGCAGGTCACACAGTATCAGCAAGGGGATGTATGGTGAGGAAAGGTGATGCAGTACAACAAGGCAAGGCAATTTTTAATACACATATAATACATTAGATACACACAAATAATCCTTCAAATTAATATTTTCCACAAGATGGTGCTCCGATTTTCTAGATCCGAGTGAAGTGTTACAAGTAACAGAATAGGGTGAGGGTTGAATCCCACTGAAACTAGAAACAAGCTAAATAGGGAAGATCTTTCATTTCCAAAATGGTGAACAATGGAGAATTCCAACAAGAATTTGTGGTACAAAGAAGTATAATCAAATCACATGCCAAATGACTACCTACAAGCCGTGCTTAAATACTTGTTGGGGAAAATTTTTGAGGGTGTACAAAGATAGCCGATGGCAACACAAATGATGAAAACATAACAAAATTAGGTCTAAGACATATTAAATCAATCAGAACATTAACAATAGTTTGATTAAAGCTTTATTTTACAATGTGAACATTACACCCTCCACCTACAATCTAGAAGGGTGGTGTCCAAATTGGAATTAACCACATGTGATATCTTAGGAGTAGTTGGAGTCAAAAGGTTGACTCACAATATCCTCCTAATAATAATATCCAAGAATATTATATAAGTGCTTCTAATTTATGAGCTCACCTAAGTAAACTTAATATAAGAGTTAAATGGAAAAGAACCATTTACTCTAACATACATACATATACCCGCATAACTAAATACAAGTTCCTTAAATATGTTAAACCTTTCATAATTAACAATTATAGAAGACATGATAATAAATTATAATAGTAATTTCATGTACAATCATACCTTTGTTGGAAAAAAGAAATTAAAATGTGTTCTAAACAAATACGAAGGTACAAACCATTCTTTGAACAATTCTACAAGTTCTTGGCCAGCTAACTATGTTATAAAGAAAAAATGTGATCCAGGTATAGCTTTGTTTTACAATGAATTGCATTTTTTTTTTTTATGGAATGCACACACCAATTCAATTTCCTATCAAGCTGTGAAAGCATTTAAGGATATCATTTTTAAATTTAAAATCAACAAAGATCAGAAAACTAGTAGCCATTTATTTAGACACTTAAACAGAGAGCAATTTAAATGCTTATTTTTTGCCAAAGAAACCAAGAAACTAACTTAAGGAGTTAAATAATAGATATGTTAGTAGTAACAAAATGCCTTTGTTTTTCAAAGGTTTAAATTGATAAGAAAATAGAGAAATCTTTACATCAAAGCACAAAATTAGAGTCTAAAGTCTCTTGGAAAGAATGTAAATTTATTAATTCTTTTTGTTATTGATTTTACTATTGGATCACATTCTTATTTGTTGCAAGTAAAGGGTGAATTAGATCCCAAAAACAAGGGCCTCTACAACATTATTCACTACATTAAGTGGGATACCACCAATGAAAATGATTTCTAGATGACATTTACAACCTTGCCCACATCGGTTGTAGCAAACATCTCATATATAAGTTCCTTAAAATGATAATTTAATGCCTCATAGCCTATGCCTTTGGAAATTCCTAACACATTATAGGTCCTTTAAACTTTAACTCTTAAATGTTGTTGAATTTGCTTGAAAAGTACATTAGCTTAATATTGTCATTTATTAAATTACTTAATACAAAGCTCTTACAATTTTAAATTAAATTAATTTTATATTAAAATTATAATATTAATTTATTTTATTTTATAATAATATAATTTTTAATTTTTATTAAAAAATTATAATATTATTTTAAAAAATGAATAGAAATGTTGACATTTTAGATTATTCAAAAATATTTAAATAATATTTTCTCTATATACCCCTTCAACTTTTAAATCTATTATATAATAGTCTAAATTTTTTTATTATATTTTATGTTAAATTATTAATTTTAGATAGTAAAAATTTATTACGTTTTTTTTTTTAGCTTACATAAATAACCTAAATATTTTTTATCAAATTATTATTTTATGCTATATTTTATATAATGAAAATCTAATTTTCTTTATAATATTATAATTGCAATTATTTAATTTATTAGGAATGTAATAAGTATTCACTAAATTTAACTCTATGTACAATGCATTGATTTATATATTTTATTTTATTTAATCTTATACATACATATTCAATTATGATGTCTTCTTAATTCTTTGTAATTGTCTTCTACTTCTCTCCATCTCTCTGGATATTTCTCTTTCTCTACCTTTCCCCATATTTGTGTGTTTGAACTTTGACCTTCAAGAAATTGATTACTTTTGTAGACTTGAGTGCTATCTAATTATGTTTTTGAGAAGTTTCTTTGTTTGCATATATATGGTTCGCTTTGAAGCTTTGTTAAGCTTTCTTTACTGAATTCCTTGTTACTATATATTGCACTATGACTTTGATGAATGCATGTAAAGTTATTATTCAATGCTTGGTACATTTGTGACAATAGACCATAAATCTTAGGCATACTCTATTCTAAACATAATGCTTTTAATATTTATGTTTAAGAAGTTTTGTGTATGTTATCTAATGATCAATATAGAGTAAGGATAAAAGTTGACTAAAACAATACTCCCTTTTATAAGAAATTTTTTGTTTCCAAATTCATTTTGCACGATGACACAATGCATGCCCACCAAACATGGACATTGTCCTTCACAGTTTATTCAACATATACATAATGTACTATGTGAACTACAAAGATCTCCAATGCACACAAATTATGATCAATAGCTATTTAATCACATTCTCACATCTCCAAAACATCTATTCTCCACCTTCATTTCAATTTGGCATCTTCCCAATGTACACCATTTCAACAATCACACGTGTAAAAAGAACTTTGTCGCTTGTGCTCCTTGTTTTTAAAGTAAGAATTGTTTTGCTTATATTTAATATTTGTTTTTATAAGAAACCATATCAAGTCATACTTCCCAAAAAGATGTTGTAATATTCAAACCAAGTATATAAGAGAATAACTTGGTAGAGCTTATTGTTCACTGCATGAATTTGTTTTAATATGATCACATATATGATACAATAAAAGCATTATAAAATGCGGAAATATTTTTACATTCTAAAGTTTGAAAAAAGATGTAATATAAAAGATACGCTTAAGATCATAAATAACATAGAACAAGAAAAAAGTGAATTCATTATACCAATTTGATTATTAATAGAAGAACGAGGAACAATATTATGAGAATTCAACCTCTTCCTCTTATCTCCTCTACTCGTGAAGTATAAATTTCTTATGAATAGAACGAGAGCACCTACTTTGTGAGATTTTTAATTCATGCTCTATGTATTTATTCTATTCAATAAAGTTTAAATTTTATTTCAAGAATATTTAATAAATTAATTATATTTAATGATATTAATCACCTTTTAATAAATTTGTTTTGATCATAATTGATACATGACCAAGAAATCTAAGATCTAAATGCATCAAAATAGAATCTATTTGCATGTAATTCCAAATAATATAGTATAGTTTATTTTAATCATAATTTATCCAATATAAAAATCTTAATTATTATCATGTCTATAAGTTATATTCTTGACACAAATTACCCACTTCAGAAAATCAATATTTCTATTTAGTATGTTCAAAATCTCATACTTGAAATCAAAATCCAAAAGCCATTTTTTTAATATATAATTGTATTGAATATTGTATAACCTACATTGATAAATCCCCAAAAAAATTGATCTATTATTTAAAAATAAAGTGTGTGACAATTTTGCAAGACTATCTTTGTTTGGACATAAATCTATTTAATCTAACATGTGATTTTTATTTGTTATTCAAGATCAAGAAACAAACTTTATAGTATGCTAACATGATACTTATTATATTGCTTGGAAGAGGGGAGTCTATTATTAGTCCTTGTCAAGGCAAAGAACTATTGCCTAGGTTAAACATTAAATGGTGATTAAACTTCTCCTCTTCAACCAATAAACATTCATTCTTTTCATATTCTTACATTTTCCTTTAGTTTCTGTGAACAAAAGATTATTTATATTTAAGAGTTAGCTATAAAATATGAATGCTCATACATTTTGGTTGGCTTAATTGGAGTGTTTGTGAATTCCTATACACTTGAGAAGGTACAAATATACAGGGATGGTGCCAAAATAAATGTTTAAGGTCTAGTTTTTTGCAAAGTGAAGGACTCATAATTACAACCATTAAATGCATTATAAAAGTTCAATTTTTCCCTCTATGCAATTTCTATCGGCTGAACTTGCATATCTCTTACTTTGAATATTAATTATAAATATTTGGTAGTATATAATTGGAGCTTCCCACAGTGCACAACTAATTTCATAGTCTCCAACCAAGAGAATTTGGCTATGTATTCATTCATTGTGTTAGTCTACTCTGCTATTAATTTCTTTGTTCATGCATCCACCAAGGGAAACAATCTGTGTGTCTATGACAACAAAAAAAGAAACTTGTCAGTTAGCATTTGCATGCATGTTGTGAGGTGGCCATTAAGGAAGATCTCAGGGAGCATTTTTAGCCACATGCAAAGTTGTTTTCTCAAAACCTCTAATCTTGTCAATTATTCTTATCAACTTTGGTTCTTTACAAAATTTGGCCTATTCCACATCAGTACATCTTTTTGTGGCATCTCCTCAGTCTCATTGCTTTCTCAATAGTTCCACTCTTTTTGTATCCTGCGATTATCATGTTTACTTGCAATCATTATAGTTAAATAAAGACATCTAGTTGAGACATTTACAGAGACCATTTTTGCAAGCACAAGTGCATTTGGCACTTAGTGATTTCTTCTTATGTTGCATGTTGTCTCAAGGAGATCATTCTAGAGGCTATGGCTGACAATCCAATGATAATAGGAAAAAGTAACTGCCAGTTCCTATAGGGTGTAAAAATACTCTAGTTGGAAATTAGGTCTTCTTCCCCATGCAGGTTAGTTTTTGTGGCATGTGTATGAAAGTTTATGCATGGATTTTGACAATTACAATTATTTGAAAAAGGAGATGTATTTTGTAAAATACAAATGTAAGTAATTTTTCTTCTACGTGATATAAAGAACATAAAGATATAGATCATGTATAAGTGTGTGACTTTTCTTATGATGGAAGGTGTGAATTTACTATATTCTTTGTTGTTCTACTATAATCTAAAGAGTAGGCTCAAACTTGATCCCCAGTACAAATTAGGATGTTAGTATTATAAAGAAAAACTCCATTAAGTTATAGAATAGGGTTACTATTAGCTGTAGTCATGATTTTTGAGTTCCTTATATAGTGTTTGTGTACATTAATTCAATCTAGAAGTGAGGTCGAGTCTAGTGCACAATGCAACAAAACTGGCAGCTAAGTTTTAATTTTATTTTATATAGGTGACATGTGGGTATTATTAGAATGCCAACTGTAGCCTACACCAAAACCATAGATATGTGTCCCCAAATAAAATTGGAAGCATGGGAAGCTTAACAGGGTTCCTATAATTTGAAAGAAATAAATAATGGTGTTTTTTAGATTTTTTTTCATGGTGAACAAGTTTTTGAAGCACAGGTAGTATTTGCATTCGATCAACTATTTAAAAATTTAACTTAATTTTTTTTCATTTGAGTTCATCTTTAAATTACCTTAATCTGCAATTTTTATAGTTTATATTATGTAAGAGTTGTAGGACCACCACAAAATTCAAACACCTAGAACAATACTGAGAAGCTTTGTGATGGGTTTTCATGTTCTCACTCTTTGATAAAATATCAAGATGATTTACAATAAACAAATATATTTCTAGTATCCATAGCTTTCTTTATTTTTAAAAAATTAAGTATTTAAAATCTGCATACTAACTTTCATGTGAATCAACATCTAAATAATATTTCACATGCTTGGGAGGTAAATCTAAAAAGAATTAAAGATTTATAAAATGGTCTTTGGAAAATATGTTTTATCATGTCTGTGATTCTGTCATGTTTATTTGTTTATTCATTTCTTTTAGAAATAATTTGTGTTCTGGCCCAATTGAATTTTTTGTTTCCTTTTCAAAATTATTATGCACTTGTAGGGAAGCAAGCAGAAGACTTACAAGTATAATATTTTCATAGTTTAGAAGAAATTTATTAGGAAAGTTCTCTATTCAAGTGGTTATATACTAGAAAAAAAGAACTATCCTATTATAAAGAAATGTGTATTGTTTATGATTTAGAAATCTTCTTCAAAGGATACTTGTTTTAGTATTGGCTATAGGCATGACTATCGTAGCATGTTTTGCATTTTCTAAAGATTTGATTTTTTTTTTTTTTTGGAAGTTCTTGTGAATCCATAAGGTGTTTACTTTGTAGTTGTCATCAAGAATTTTTTTTAACAACCTCAAATGTATGATTTAAAGTATTTCGATGGTAGCTTCTAAAATTATTTCATTTTGAGTATCTTCATCCATTTTATATAATCTTTTGATGCTTCACTATGACCTGCTCAACTATTTCCAAAATTCCATTTACAATATTATGATACTGGGGACTAGGTTTATCCAAATTTATATCTCTCACACACATATATAGATGAGCCAATAACAATCAGCCCATTGAAACATTTGGTGTTTAGGTGTCACTTAGAATTCATTACTAGAACAAGCATTATTTATGGTAGAGAATTCTTGTTGATCGCCAATGAGCTAGACTTGTTTTTACTTTATTGAGCTAGACAGAATAAAGTAAACAATATTAACTTTTGACATTCACTGATACTCTAAACAATAAAGTTACTACCAGTTAATGCTTTATTCTCCTAGCTATCTCTTTAATGTGCTCTATGCTAATAATCCATTTAAAAGAATTAAGAATCAAATAGAGGCTTGACCCATCATTAGAGTTCAACTATGATTAACCAAGAAGTTTTGGATTAAACTATGAATCTCCTATTATCTATGGCAAGAACTTGGTTGCTTTGCAGCTCTTGTTATTGATGTTCTAGTGAAGGGAAAAATATAATTGATAAACTAGAATTTGATATGGAATAAAGATGTTAAGATTTGCAATATTTATATGCTTGAGAGATTGAAATGATAATTGTACTATTTTTTTTTCTATTTTTTTTCGTTGAACATATCATTCTGTGAAGATTGGTCATTGATGGTTATTGAATTGAATCAAATAGTTAATATTTAGAAATCCTAAATTGTAAGGTTAAGGATTGTCAAAGTAATATGATCTATAGCACAAACATAATTATTATTTTAAATAAGAAATGAAATCTAAAGATGATGGTGGTTTTACTTTGGATTTGTGATTGTTTTATAAATTAATAATTAGGAAATGATGTCTAGTATTCAATCATTTTTAATCTATTTTTAACATAATTAAAAAGAGACAAGAATACATATTGTTGGCATACAAATCAATAGATTCTTAGCTATAAAGAGTATGCTATTTCCAAATTGTTAATCTATGAGTTGGATTTGGCCAATGAACAAGATTAATTTAAATGTTTAAAGTTATGTGCACTTCGCATTTTTCTGTAACCTTGGAAAATACATCATCAAAATCATCTTCAAGATTTTCAAAACTTAGCAATGATTTGCTACGGTAATTAACAAGTACATCATCTCATGTGCCATTGAACATACTAGACGAAAGTAGTTAGAAATGAAAGGATCACAATGATTACAAATGCTAATTAAGGATATTTGTTTTCTACAATCTATCATTCTAATTTTTTGTTATTTTTGGTTTAGTTTTTTCGCACCAATGTTTCCAATCACACTTTATGATTCATAATTAAGAAAGGTCAAGATATTAGACATGTTATTCATGTCTACCTTGTGTAGATAAATTATGTAAGACTTATTGAATTATTTTCCAATAAAAGAACATTATTTTTAGATTTGAATAGGGATTAAACAACCTAAACACAATAAAAAGTAACATAATGTCAAAATACAAGTAGAAAGGGACTCACAAAAAGTGAAACCAAAAGGCTTTTGAATGTGGCCATATTTGCTCGGAGAAAAGGAACATAAATTCCCCACTAAACAAAAGAATAGAGAAGCAATAGAAGAAGATAATTACAACTATTATTATTCTATAAATATTTTATAATATTTTTAATACAAATAATTAATTGTTGTGTTACCTACGTTTATAAATTAATTTTATTGGATAGAATATGTTGAAATATTCAAATGGGAAGAGTGCTTTTGGGGGGGGGGAGGGGGTAGGTGAATCAGAAGTACCACACTTTTAACCTTTCAAATTCTTTAAATCAAATAATTGAAAATAAAATACATGCATGTAAACATATTAAATGAACATAAAGTAAACACATGCAAGTAAACACATGACACCAGAATTTGGTAACCCAAAAACCCTCTAGGAATAAGAAGGTAAAACTGGGGTGGGGATGATACCCACAAAATCACTGCAGCAATAATTGTTTGACCACTTCTGATGATTTTCCTTGTGAAAGGCCTGTCCTATTAAAGGCTTTACACTGTGTCAATAGTGACCTGGTTAAAGGATTTACAAACACTTTACATGAAGTGTCACCCTATTAAAGGATTTAGTCACATCTTCAAAGGATCTACAAAATAGTTGTTAAGCTAACCTATCATCATAAGGTTTTCACTATCTAATACAATTACTAGAGAGTATTAGAAATCTTTGACCTGATTGCTTACAATCTTCAATTGCTGATTTTAGACACTTGATCTGCTCATTTTGATGTGATCCTTGCTCGATTTGATATCTGTTCATATCCCTTGTACTATTCTGACTAACTAGATGTGTAATTGCTACTCATTTCACTAAGTCTGTGATGCCCTTGTTTTCTCTATTCTGCAATTTTGCTATCTGCTTAGCAACTTTCTTGACTTCTCTTCAGCAACATAAAATCATGGAGTCTAAGCCTCCTTATAAATACTTTTAGACTTAGGGTTAGGTATGGATCTATGATCCATATTGAATCTTGAATTCCCACTCATTCCTTGTATTTTTCTCATTGGTTGCATGCCTTCTCCATTTTCCTGATTAGTTGCATGTTGATTGCATAGGAAATATAAAAGATTCATTCTTACCCTTGTTATCCTTTGAAATCCTCCTATGTCAGCTCAAAAAATGGTTTACATTTGAGTTTGTGAAGGCACAAACTCATATGTTGATTCTATATTACTCAGCACATATTGGACTGCTGGTGCTCAACACATATACTATCCTGTTTTGCTTGGCACCTATTGCATTCTGTCTTGCTCAACACATGTATGATTTTGACTCACTCAGCATATGAAAGATTTTGACTTGCTCAACATCAACTGTGACTCGACACCTGTTGGAATTCTGGCTTGGCATATACTGCATCTCAGCATACATAGTGTACTCAACTTCTATGTAGAAAGTGGTTAAGTGTGTTAACACTCAAATGTCAAAACCATTATGAGACCAAAAATCTTCACCCTTGACATGAGTGTTAAAAACACTTAACTAAAATTACTAGTCTAATCTTATCAATACCCTATCCAATATGTTCTAGATATGTACGAAATTTCAAAATTTGTTCAAAATACCTTATAACTCCCTTGAGCTGATTGTGCCATTTCATTCTTGTAACCCAAAATTATGTGTTGAATGTGCCTGACACTTTTTTTCTTTGCCCTATTTCTACAATCTATACCTGTGTATTGAGCTATTCTGTCTTTATTCATATTTCCTCTAAAACATTATTTCTCCCCCATAATATTTACACATAAGAATGTAATAAAAATTTAGTATTCTCCCCCTTAGTCATATCTTCCTTATTGATATTTCTCCCCCTATCTCCTTTATTATTTCTCCCCCTTTTTGACACTTATGTCAAAGGGTTCTAAAGAGTAATACCATATTTGGCCAAAAATGTGCTATTTACCTCCATTATTATTTTCAAAGTTGCATCCCAATTCTCCAAAGCAATTTCTAGTGACTTATGCTGGATGGTAGTCTCTGTAGCAAGATGTACAAGTCCATCTAATGTAGAAAGATTAGGATCTTTCTTTAAGATAGTTTTAGCATAGACTTGTTCTTTGTGGAGAACCTCCAAATGTGGAGTTATGGAGGATTGAATATGCATCAATATGGCCTTTATATTGGCCTCTTCACTTGTAAGCGCAGCTAATTCTCTTTGAGTGTGAAGCAATTGGGAAAAATGCTTCTCACTTTGAGCTGGATCTCTTGGTAATTGCATGCTAGAAATATTCAAATTTCTTTCTAAGCTCATTATCCTCTAGCTTGTCTCTTGTGTGTATTTGGAAAAATCACATAGCTTTTTGTACAGTGAGAAAATGTTCTCAAGTACATTTTTGACCTTTTCAATTTGTTTGGCCAATTCAAATTTTGCAAGTTCTATGCCACTTGATATCTTCTCATTCACCTTTCCTTGAAATTTCCTTTTAGACCACTCCATGAGCATGACATTTGTGTCTTGGTCTTCACTAGTCACCTGGTCAACTATATTAGATAATTGCTCCAATATAGGCTTGGACTCATCTAGTGACTGCAAGCTTGAAGGCATCCATAAATATGTCCTTAATCTCATGTAGTGCTGGCTTGTGTTTATACTCTTTCTGAGTATTTCTTGCCTCTTTCTCATGTTTAATGCATCCTGCATTTCTATAATCTATTCCATGGTGATAGCCTTTGAGTCATAGGTAGGTATTACAATGTCTTCATCTAACTCAGGGTCTCCATAGTGAAGTACCCTAGTCACCTTTGTAGAACTTGAGCCTGGTGTTGAGATTTGCAAAGGTATGGCTTCAGTGCTCAGCTTCTGAAGGGTTTTTGTAGGAGTGCCAGTTTTTGGTAGTTCTACCAATGTTTGTATAGTGGCCTGCTCCTTTTCCTTTGATGTATCCTCCTTCTCATCAGACTTCCCTTCTTCTATACTTGGCTTATGTGTGGTGTCACCTTCTGCTATTGGTGGTGGAAGCGTTAAAATTTTGGTGTTAGTAGCTATATAGATGAAAGGTGGTTCCTTTGGTTTCACCTTGTCTCTTTTTCATTTTGCTACTGCCTTTTGTAGCTCATCTACACTCACCAATATAGGATTTTTGTGTAATTGTGCCTATAGAGTGGATTGGTGAAGGATCTTGGAGAGATTTTTTGCAGTTAGGGGATTGATATTTTGAGCTGAATTATCAGGAACATCCTTGATAGTTATTGTGTCTACAGGTGTGATGGTTACATGAGGAGGGCTAGTCGGTGGCATTTGTGTATCTTCACACTCTGTTCCTCTTGCTACTACTATTCAGCTATTTCCATATCTTCTCCCTTGTGTGTTTCCTCCTCCTCACCTTTTTCTTTATCTTCCTCATCTTCCTTTTATTCTTCTTATTTCTTTTCTTGTTCTTTTCTTTTATCTTCTTCCTCTTTCTTTTCTTCTTCTCCTCTCTCTTCCTTCTCTTCCACTTTCTTTTCCTCTATCTTCTCCTTGGCACTAGCCTCTACCTTATTTGCTTCCTCATCCTTGTCATCAGTTATCTTGTAGATTGTCTTCCATAATTGTGTGGATTTATTTACTACATCCTCAATCTTATTTTGTAGGAGATCAAAGGCTCTATATTTAGGTACAAATTTGCCACCATGTTTCTTATTAGCCTCTATTATTTGACCTCTTGTTAGGTCAAGAATCACTTGTGCTAAGGTAGATTCTCTGATCTCCTTTTCCATTTTTAGACAATAATGCCATTTATTTTCAATTATCTCATATAGCTCTCTAGGCATGGTATTGTCTAACTCTAGAGGTGTATTCTTAAATTCAGCCATCATGGCATATATAGATTCCTCTATTTTATGTTGTTCTTCTCTACTTAGCTTTTTGAAATCAAAAAAATTCAAATCATTCAAATCTACATTCCTAACATTTTCACATTTTTTGTCTATAGCAGATTTGGGAGGATGACTTACCACTTTGAATTGGTTGATATCCTCTGACTCTATTCTTTCCTCATCATCAATGTCCTGTTGTGCCACATAATTTCTTCTTATTTTTGGCACTTCATTAGACTATTTAGTAGCCTTCTTCTTCTCTTTTGTTGTCTATTTGGCTTTTTGTGTGGATGCCCTTGTGCTAGCTCTTGTTGCTAGTGTTGGCTTGGCTTGTGCATGCTTGGTTACCTTCTTGGGTTTGGGCTGAGCTGGAGGCTGAGTTTTAGCCTTTCTCTTCTTTTTCTTGGCTTGTGTAGGTGCTTCCTTGGCTTCTTCTTCCTCAACACCTTCCTCCCTATCTTCTCCTAAGCCTTGTGTCAAATCCATTGGGCATTTCCCTTGCTCTTCTTCTTCTTCACTCTCTCATTCTTCTTCTTCTTCTTTAGCACCTGCTTCTCCTTCAATATCTGCATCAAATTTCTTCTTTATCTTCTTCACTAATTTTTCTTTCTTCTTGATTATAGAGGTTGTCTTTAATTCTATTTCAACTTTGAATTTGACAACATCATATGTGCCAAAGTGAGGAGCCTCCTTATCAATCTCTTCTGCAAGCAATACTATGATTGTTGCTAAGGCTTCATCTACATCAAGTTCATATCTCAATGGCCTTAAACATCTCACCCTCGGAATTACTACTTGAATATAAGTATAATTAATGTCAACCAAAAAGCATATGTCATTGATGTGTTTTTCCACTAGGGAAACTGGTATTCTTACCCTTTGCTTCATGGATTTCTTAAAATCCTCAAAATAACTTGTCATTTGGGCCTCAAAATTATCGCCCATTTGATCAATGAGCTCATTGATTTGTGTGATTGTAGTTTAATTTGGGTTCCAATTCACCTTTCCAATACTCTTCCATGGCATAAAAGAATATGCACATAAGAACTTAACCAAACTTGCATTGAGCACCTTTTGATCTCCTTATTGCTCCTAGGTTCTCATTTATTTGTTGGAAAATTAGTTCTGCTAGATCATATGTATGATCTTTCTTCACAAGTTTGTAAGCTACATCAACATTTATACATGGCACACTGTTCAATCTGTTGGATTGGTAGAATTTGTGAGATATCACTCTCACAGCAAAATCTAGAAGGGGATTTGTTACAGTGTCAATAGTCATACCCCTCTTATTGTAAGGAAACTCAGGTTCAAAAATAGCTTCCTACACTAATCTCATAAGGAAAGTATGATGCAAATCCTATTAAAATCTTCTACACTTACAGATTCAATATCATGTAAACAACAATATTGCAGCCAACCATGCATACAGAAAATAGATAGAGAAAATAACACATAACACAAGGATTTTCCAGTGGGGAAAAACCTTTCGGTAAAACAACCCCACCTCTTCAAAACTTGCACAATGTATTATCTTCAACACAAGGTTACAATACACTTGCAATGCAAGTTCAACATCAACAATAGAAGACTCCAGTAGCTACTCGCAGTACCAACAATACACCTTTTTTGCATCGCATCTCTTTGCAACCCTAAAAATTCGTATAACATGCGCTTCACTTTAGGGCTACTCCCAAAGGTAAACTGTATTAGGGTTTTACCATTCTCCGAGAAAATAGGAACCCCAAAAAAAATTTCGGGGCGATGCCCTGAACCCCACTATTGGGTTAGAGTGTATAGTACTCAAATATCTTAGTTGCCACATGTCTTCACCTATCATGGAATCTTCCTAACATAGCTCTTACATGTCATAGGAATCCATCATAACCATTTTAGTCATGATCTCCTTACACACAATTCAAGATGTCAACACATCAACATTATTTGCAAGAAATACATTTTACAAAACAAATAATAAGAATAGGAATTATACAAGGTTGAGACACCTTATTCCTAACACTTATTCCACTTAGCTCCTGTATTCCTTTCAATGATCTCTTTTGAATCATTGTACACAGTCTTAGGCCAATCTAGGGTTGGGAAACCTGTACCCCTATGTACTATCCTCTTGGTAATCTCCACTAGTCTTGTTTCCAACCACAAACATCCATTGTGAATTTGGCTAAGGACAATTCATATCCATTCTATTTTGAAACTTGTAGGGTAAACTAGGGTATGAGTTAAACCCTTTTTCTCAACTATCTGAAACTCATCCTTTAGAATTTTATTTTTACACATCTTGTCATAGGCTTGGAATATCTCAAGGTCTCTTACAGCTCCTATCTTGTAGTTATAACACTTTCTTACATCTTGCTCTATAACAACCTTTGGTGGAATAATAGACAATGTTCTAGCAAGGTTATTTCTATAGGCGACTCCAGGGATTGGCCTAAACTCAGGTTGTTTTACCTCATTAAAGACTAGCTAGACCTCATGACTATCCTTTCCTTTGGGGTTTCTTGAACTATAAGCCATTATACCAAACTAGGGTTTCAAATATATTAAAAACTTCAATACTGCATAGCTTGGCACTTGATAAATAGTTAAATCGACGAAATGTATGTTAAATCATTGTTCAAATCGATGCAAATGGCTTCAAGGTTGATCTTTGATTTCTTTTGCACTCTTCTTATCTTTTCTCTATGTTTGAATGACATAAAAATGATCAAAATTCAACCTTATACCTTTCAAAACCTAACATTAAATGCTTAGTGCATACAGCTGTAAACTCAGCACTTGAAGGTTTCAACATGACTCGGATTCCATTGGATTTAATTTACTCAACTTCCACTACATTTTCACTTCACTTAGCATTTATTAACATTTCTCAACTTGGCATCAACCATCAAGTTAGTCACTATTAGCAACTCGACATCCATTGGAACTTTACTCGACATCTGAGGACAACTCGGTAGTATTTGTAAAAACTTCAAATTTTTTTGTCTTGGCATCTTTGCTTATGCTAATTTTTCTTTGTGGTACCTCATTGTCTTGGGACTGATGTATGATATAACTTTGTATATCAGTCCCACACACTTGTTCTTTCTTAGTTGGATGAGATATGATCACTTGACCTCTTGGGTGAAGTGATCCCTCGATTTGATGTGTTGCACTCACCTTTCTTCTTCCAAGTCTTGTTCATTTGCCCTCTAATTTGTTCTACATTTACCTTCTCTTTTCCTTTGTTGACTTCTGAATTGGATGCCTTTGACTTTGTTGGGAAATTCTTGCTGATATGACCAGTATTCAAGCAACTAAAACATGTGGTTTGACTTAACCATATGTTGTAATTCCCTCTAAAATGTGTCCTTATGCAATTTTCAAGAATGTGTCCATATTCTTGATAGTAGTGATAGCTATAATTGGTGTTATAGTCCCAATTGCAGTGATGACCATGGTTATTTCCCTTTGTAGGCTGATTAGGTGTCCACATAGGTTTTGAAATGCACTCAAAAGCTCCATGTACATACTTCTTGCAATTATAGCAGTGACTCTCAAATCTTGGTGTCCTCATGGTCTTGGTTTTGCATTCATGTTGATGTCCTTATTTCTTGCACTTGTGATAGTAGCTTGCATTTTTAGGCTTATCATGTTGATGGCCATTCTTGCTCCCGCATACATTAGAGATATGTCCCTTTTTACCACAAAAATGACAAGTAGGTTTAGTGTTATACTCCTTTCTTCTACAGTCTTGGATGATTCTCCTTGTTTAGTGCTAGTGTAACCAAGTCCTAAAGTATCATTACTAGCCCTTGGTGATTTTAGTAATTTCTCAAAGTACTTGATAGCCTCATTGGGTTTGTTGAAGGTTTATGCTATCTCCTTCTTTCTTCTCAATTCATTTTGTAGTTGATCATTTTGTAACTTCAATGTAGAGATCTCAATGTCTTTCATATTTAGCTCATGATGATCATTCATCATTTGGCTTAAGGTGTCAAGTTGCACATTTGAGATTCTTTCAAACTCAATTGTCTTCTCTTCCAATCTACTCGTAAGATTTCTCTTGTCATCTTCTATCATGTCCTTGTCTTTAATGACTTTGTTCTTTTGTTTGGTCACTTCACAAAGCATTATGGCTTGTGACTCTTGTTCAAGCTTGAGTATTCTGATTTCTTTAGCTTGTGCTATGTTTTTCTCCATCAATTTAGCTATTGCTACATCAAATTCTTTGGAATATCCACTTGAAAACACTTGTGTGGTATCAATCTCCTTGTAGTGTATGTCATTTTTAGCTATGGCTATATCCTTTCTTTTTTTTAAGGACTTTCTCAATTCCTCTCTGGCTTCCTCTAATTTGTGTAGAGTGAGATGCACATCAATTACCTAATTGTCTATGATCTTCCCAAGTTTGAAGAATTCCATCTTCAGATCTTTTCTCTAAGCTTTTAGGCTTCTCCTTGTGAGAACCTTGCTCTGATACCAGTTGTTGAAATATTCAAATGGGAAGAGTACTTTTGAGAGGGGGGGTGAATCAAAAGTATTGCACTTTTAACCTTTCAAATCCTTTAAAACAATTAACTAAAAATAAAATGCATGCATGTAAACATTTTAAATGAACATATAGTAAACACATGCAAGTAAACACATGACACCAGAATTTGGTAACCAAGAAACCTTCCAGGAACAAGAAGGTAAAACTAGGGTGGGGATGATACCCACAAAATCACTACAACAATAATTGTTTGACCACTTCTGATGATCTGCCCTGTTAAAGGCTTTACACTATGTCAATAGTGACCTAGTTAAAGGATTTACAAGCACTTTACATGAAGTGTCACCCTATTAAAGGATTTAGTCACCTCTTCAAAGGATCTACAAAATAGTTGTTAAGCTAACCTATCATCATAGGGTTTTCACTATCTTATACAATTGCTAGAGAGTATTAGAAATCTTTGACTTGATTGCTTACAATCTTCAATTGCTAATTTTAGGCACTTGATCTGCTCATTATAATGTGATCCTTGCTTGATCTGATATTTTTTCATATCCCTTGTACTATTCTGATTAACTGGATGTGTAATTGCTGCTCAATTCACTAAGTCTATGATGCCCCTACTGTTTGCTCTATTCTGCAATTTGTCTATCTGCTTAGTAACTTTCTTGACTTCTCTTCAGCAACATCAAATCATGGGGTCTAAGCCTCCTTATAAATACTTTGTAGACTTAGGGTTAGGTATGGATCTATGATCCATATCGAATCTTGAATTCTCGCTCATTCCTTGGATTTTTCTTATTGGTTGCATGCTGATTGCATAGGAAATATAAAAGATTCTTTCTTATCCTTGTTATCCTTTGAAATCATCCTATGTTAGCTCAAAAAATGGTTTACATCTGAGTTTGTGAAGGCAAAAAATCATATGTTGATTCTGTATTACTCGGCACATACTGGACTACTAGTGCTCGGCACATATACTATCCTATTTTGCTCGGCACCTATTGCATTTTGTCTTGCTGAACACATGTATGACTCTGGCTCACTCGGCATATGAAACAATCTAACTTGCTCGACATCAACTATGACTCGGCACCTATATATCACTCAACACATGTATAATGCTCGACACCTGAAGTCACTCAACACCTATTGGAATTCTGGCTTGGCACATACTGTAGCTTGGCATACATAGTGTACTCGGCTTCTATGTAGAAAGTGGTTAAGTGTGTTGACACTCAAATGTCAAAACCATTCTAAGACCAAAAAAATAATCTAATATTCAAATAAAATGTATCTATGATGTTTTTGATATAAAAGTAGCCAAAACTAGGGGGTTGGCCCTATACAATAGTGGTGAAACTACCAAAAGATAACCAAACTAACCCCTTAATGAATTACATTAAAAATAAATTAAAATAAAAGTACTAGAGTTCATGTTCTTAAAACTAACAAAGTTTAACAAATTAACAAAAGGTATGTAGGTGGTTAGGGATCATACCACCCATAGCCCAAACCCAAGTTCCATAGAAAAACCAAAACCATCTAAACTGGATAAAAAGAAACAACTAGTAAAGCACCAAAAAACACTAGGCATGGGAAAGGCCGCTAACTGGTATACTTCTTCTTGCCTTTCCCAACCAATAGAAATTTAGCCCAGTCCTCCACAAGGAAATTGTAGAGCAACTTTGAATCATCTTTTCCAAGGCCCTCCTCCTCCTTCTTGTGAACCAAAAGCTAAAGGGTGGTCACCACCACATGGGTCACCTTCAGAGTAAATTTGGAGAAGAGGGTGAACCCTTCATCCAGCACATGAGACCAATCCTTCAGTTCTTGGAGTTCTTTGGGAGGAACAACCACCTCCTCTACAATACCTATCTTTAGTTCTTTGTTGTGATTCACCGGAGACTTCCTCTTATCCTGCACATCTAGAGTGTTAGTAGGAGCCCTTAACATTTCTAGAGCATTGTTCCTTATTGGGGAAGAATTAGTATTAGCAGAGGCTTTGTCAGATTTTGGGTATGCCTAGTTGGCAATAGATAATGTATGTGTGATTTTGAATTCCTTATTAATCTAATTTATGCTATAAATAGTTATTTTATAAATAATCTTGTACAAATATATACAAATTTTTTGCCACCTGATAAAGCAAAGACACTTATTAAGAAGATATAATAAAAAGGAATGTTATATCATGGTGTGTTATGGATATTACAATGACATACATTATTACAAGATGTGTTTTTTTAGACACAAATTTGTATACCTCTAAAATTGTTCATATTAATTAGATTTATTTTAATTAATAATTTCTCTAGTATTATAGTTAATTTTTATTACTTAATTATGTGTTTTATATTCATCTACTTGTTTAATTTAAATTTATTTAATTATATCAAGTTTGTTTCCTTAAATATTTACATTTAATTTAAAGTTGTCACTCTCTAATGTTTTGAATTTATTTAATACATGTTCCCCTAGCTAAATCCTCTTTTAAATAAATGCATATTTTTTGAATTCTACATATTCCTCATAGTCTTTTAAACTTTGATTAAAATAAATCTAATTTAGTTTAATCCTAATCTTGACCTAGAAACCTAGCCTGCCCAATCACCTCAGTTGCTAAACCTACCCTTTTTACTAATCATCCACTAACCTCACTTATAAAAAGTGATTTCATATCATTATTGCTAATGAGTTTCAAAACCATGTGTGAGCAGCTCTTCCCAAGCAGGAAGCCAAACTTTCATAAATTCTTGTTACACCTCTTATTCTCTTTTCCCCAACTACTTTCCCCAAAGTTTCTCCTTGAGCCTGTCAAACCTTAAATGTACATCTTGTCCCAAGTTAACCTTTTGCATGGTCATATCATCTATCCTGTGTATCTCCTATATGGATGCCACATAGGTTCCACCTCATCCAATTCCTCAACTTCCTCCCATAAATCTAGTAATAGAGCCCTTTCTAAGATGAAATTACTTAGAATTAATTAGAATTGCATTTTTATAATATTATTATTGCTCTAGAAATTCTAAAACATTTTTTAGTATTTTGTATATAAATGTTATTCTTGGTTTATTTCCTAGATCACATTATCATTTAGGTTAAAATCAATCAATCATAGCTCATCTTGCATTATCTTCTAGTAGTGTTCAATCCTCTGATCCATCCATTATTTTTAATTATTGGAAAGTAGATTTTGAAGGGGTCTTGAAGCCCTTTATAGTAGAATTATAATAGATATATTATTAAACCCCAAAATAGACCACACAAAAAAACTAAAAAGATGGAAACATGACAAATAAAATCTAACTAGACAAACTTGAACCAAAAAAACTAGCAAAGAGAAAGTACAAAAAAGAAACAAAAGAAAGGTACACATGCCCACAATAGAAATGATGATGTCTTTATTTTTAGAGTTCCTATCACATTCTTATTTCATTTCATTAAAGAAGAAATAATAGGTGGATCTCATCACTTTAAAAAGACTATAACTTAAGAATTATATGCTCTTAATGAGAAAGAGAATAAAGAAGTAGAAAAAGATATTGCAAATGATAAATACGTGGAAATTAATGTAGAGGTAATTTAAGTAGATGAAATAGTTGATAATGATCATATGGGTGAATAAATGATAGAAGCCAAAGAAAATAATCTTGATCATACTTAAGAAGGAGTCAAAGTGAAAGAAGCTTAGGAGAAAGTTACATCAAGAATAAGTTAGAGGCAAGATGTACTATGATGAAAGTGGTTGAATTATTAGATGATAACACAACAGATGTGGAGGATATGTAGAATACATAAGGTCCAATTAAGGTGCACACTCCTATTCTACTATAGTTAAAGTACTTCAATGAGTAGCTCAAGCCAAAGAAAGGAAGAAGATTGTGAAGAAAAATAAGGACAATAAGCTACTTTCCCTTGCATATGATGATTTGAGTAAAATCGTGTCTAATTACTCAAATAATAAACATGAATCTACATCCATTTAGTTTGAAGGATTTATCAATGCACTAAATACACATTTGGAATCTTTGGAGAAGTGTACTATTGCAAAACTCCAAAAATATTTTGATGCTAAAAGGTTTGATAAGTTGAATTCTTTGGTTTCTAATGATCAAATATCTTTTGGAATTTTTATTCAACAATTGAAGGATGCATTTTTTGAAGGATTAAAAATTTAAAAATATTATATTTTTCTGTCAAAAGATTATTTCTCATGTTGACAAAATTATAAAGGATAGTGTTGATAAGCTAACTAAAATAGATAAGTGTTTGATCCTTTGAAAGGGTTAGTATCATCTCAAGTAGTAAAAATGACCTCATTGAATGAAAAAATCAAAACACTTTTATCTAAGAAATATGGAATAAATAATGGATTGGTGAATAGATAAAAATACTTATTCCTAAACTTGAAATAATATTGAGATGTTTAAAGGAATCAGTTATAATATTTTAATATTATGATGCACTTGACCTAGTAAAAATAGAGAAACTAGACTATGCAATTTTTTTGTCAAATTTAGATTATAGAAAGAATTAAGATATATTAAGATATATACATACTTTTCTACTTTGAGAAATGATTCCTTATATGTATTTAATATTTTTAAAGTAGTTTTGCATACTTATATATAATGGTAGATTATATAGTATTTTGGTATTCCAATTTTGTAGTGTAGACACCTAAATTTGATTACACCACTTTGGTAATCCTATTTAGCTATCTCTAAAGGAATCATTAATTAAATTAATATTTAATTAATCCTTTGCCATCCCCTAGCTGATTAATTTAATTAATCATCTATAGTCCTAATTGATAAATCAAATAACTCATTATTTATCAAATAATCCTATTCTCCTATTCTAAGCATTTTTACGCATATCAAAAATAACAAAAAAAGTTTTAAAATTTTTCCCATAGTTAAGCTTTCATTTTGGAAGATTTTGGGTGACTAATCAAATTGCCTTTTTGTAGCATTGCATGTTGGAGCGTCTTACTAACCTAATCATTTTTTTTGCAGGTTTTTCTTAGAATGAACTTGCATGTTTAAACACATCTTTCATTGCATGAATGCGCTTAAATCACTCTTGAATGCTAGGGATTAAAATCAAATTTTCATTGGAATGCATACTTAAAATAAAAAAACACAATCTTGAATGCAAAGGATCAATTAATCATTGCTATACCTCACACTTCAACTTTGGGTTTTAAAATGAATTCACTCAATCTTGAATGCCTAACGATCAATGAACATTGCATGGTTTTGACACATTTCAATGACACTCACATTTCTTATGTTGACGATCTTTCAATTTCCATTATGTTGACGACGTTGTCAAGTTGGAATTGAACATCTATATCTTAATCACTTGTGTTTTCAATAGATCAGACAATCTAAGAATCAATTGGTGAAAGAACTCTGCTTTTTAGCCCAAGGTCATCTGAATCTTCTCTCCCCTTGTTTCCTTTGCGGGCCATCTTGGGTGCATAAGACTAGGATCAAAAACCTTATTTTTAGTTTTAGGAGGCCTACTTGGGGATTTCATCACCCCTTGGGATGACCTCAACTCTAGTGTTTCGGTGGAGTATAAAGATCGAGAGGTGAATCCAAAGACACCTCTCTTGGGATCAAAATTTTGTCACTCGAGCTAAGCCTCAAGGAACTTTATACCCTTGAGAAGTGAAAGAGGAGAAGTGGGTTACAGCTCCTCTCGGCTGTGTGACATCTTTTTGGTTTCATCTATGGATTTTGGCCTCGCGTACCTTGCGTATATCGAGGACTCCCTAGCTAAACCAAATTTCATCCTTGTAGAAAGCTTCCTAGGATGTTGGTATGTTTGACATGCTTGCTCCAAACTTTTGTCTGCTTGTTTGTTCATAGCTTTTGAATGAATGTTTGCCAACTTTGGTCAAAATCCCAAAAAATCAAAAATCTCCCAACTCAAGGCATACTTAGCGTAATCACTGCCTCATCAGAAAATCGTCCAAGCTCCCCCGCCGCAACTGAATCTATCTAGTTCTTTGCTTTAGAACAATCCCAAACCCAAAGTCCATCCAAATCATCCCCCCAACTAGCTAGCAACCCAATCCAAAATCACCCAAGCCTTTAAGGAATTTTTGTTACTCTGCCAGAGTTTGTTATCCAATCAATCTATCCAAATCCCTCAATCTCCCCAAGGTTATCCCTTTGTCAGAGCTTTGTCTAGGGTAATCTAGCCTTGTCACTTGTCATCCCTCATCACCTTAAGCTAAAGGTTGCGATCCACAAGTGGTCAATCTCGTGTAATGCCCATAGGATCATTTGTCTATCCTTAAGTTGACACCAAAAGCCACCAATCCTGCACATAGGAAAGCAAAACTCTCACTTTTTGACAGCATACCCTTGAAGTCTTCCATCCACAAGAAAGCCAAAAATATCAAACCAATCCTCCTTAGGTCTGTCATGCAGCTTTGACTCTCCCTAGGAAATCTTTCATCATCCAATCCAAAATCTGTGCTTAATCCAAATCCAACCATGAGCTTCCATGTTCATCCATATGCAAGAACCCATCCCCATCCAACTCATCATCAAAACATGAAATCCCAACCCTATCATGATGAGTTTGGTTGCATTGTCCTTTCTCCCACTACATCATATTCCAATGATGATGAAAATCTTGTTGGCTATGATGGGTATCTTGAGAGCCTTAGATGCCTTCCGCCAACCATCCCCCAAAATCCAAGCATTCCTCCAAACTATCTAGTCATGCCATCTCATATCCCAGCTTCTCCTCCATCACCTAATCAACCAAGCTTCCAATCTTCCACCCCCTTCACACTAGCTATTCCTGTCAATCCACCACCTCCACCTCCGACACACAAGTCTCCCAGGAATATCCTAGAGGAAATACAAGAAAATTTGCCTCTAATAGTCGATAAGCCATGTCATCTAATCCAACCATGTGAAGTAGTCAGTGATGAAGCTTCCCCATCTATAATATCACCTCCATCTCCCATAGCTATCATCCCCATACCATCCATAAAATTGCTTAAAATCCTTCCACTTCTTGCAAGCATCAAAATCTCACCACCTGTCAAATCCCTCCAAATCCTATCCACATCACCTCCAAGCATTTCCAAAATCTCCCGTAATGACCCTTATGCATCCATCTTCTACTCACCCATCTCCACTATCGAATCTCCCATCTATCCATCTACTACCTTTGAAGAATCCATCCCTTCACCTCCTATCGCACCATCCACTCCAATCCAATCCTATCACGATCCTACCCAAAAGCATGTTGACATCCCCCAAAGCATAAACGAAGATATCATCGTACCATGTCCTCCATCCATAATGAAGTCACCATCGCCTCCATCTCCAAAACCTCAAGCCATACCTCCTCTACTATAGGATATCTTCTCATCCCATCAGCTAAATCAAGATCCTATCCTACCATCTCCTCTACTCCATGCTTCCATATTACCACCTATCCAAGCTATTCCACCATCTATAATCTACACTCTTGGTTGACTTACATTCATCCATGGTGGCCCCCTCTCAGCAGAAGAATTAAGAACAGTATCTCCCCATTGCAGTACATCTAATAAAGCACTTCTACCATTTTCTACAAGCAAAAAGTTTCCTCGGCTCATTCAAATGCTCAATCAATGGCATTATCAAGTTCAAGGTTTAGGACCACAAGAGCAAGGAATCAGAATGCCTATTATTGCACAAAAGAATCCAGGATTTCATGGTCTTGGATATGTATCCAAAGGCTCACCATCTAAAAGTGTTGGTACATGCCATCCCCTAACCAAGCCTATCTCCAAGCCCACCATACCAGCCTCCCATCACTCCTTCAAAAAATATTATGTCATCCCCCCTCCACCATCTTTGCAACCCAAAACAACCTACCATATCCCCCCTTCATCCGCTAAATCCATTTTGGGTCTCTATGTCCCAAAATCTACCGTCCTCCATCCTCCTATCAGCCATCATAAAAATCCTATTCCATCCATTCCTACACAAGATCAACAAAGGCACATATCAAGGCACATCATCCATCATCATCCCCATACATGCTCTTCCATATCCTTCCATATCGCAAAGCTTCTCCTAACCATCTTCCCAAAGCTTACCACAGCAATGTGAATGCCAACTTCAAAATGCATAAAGCTAAAAATCCACATCCTAGGCAATCATATGTCTATTCTAAAAGACATACTCCAAAAAGGAAAAATCCAATCAAAGAATGCAAAATAATGCAAAAGCCTATGAAATGAAAATCCAAAACCATGTGGATCCAAAAGAAAAAAGTTGAAACCCAATGCATAATGGCATCCACCATTGCTAATCCCCCATCCAGTGACTCGTGTCCCCTATCTCCTAACTCCATCTTGGGTGCCTATATCCCCAAGCATGCTTCCACAAATCCTCCATCAAGTCTGCATCTACCATCTAACCCCCATGTGCTCTTTTCACACCTGTCCCAACATGTGCCAATGTTGATCCTACAAGCATCCCCAGCTCATGCTCCTTTCTAGCCTTTTCATCCCTCCATGTCCTACCATCAATCCCATCTAATCCAATCTATTGTATAAATCACACATCCAGTGTACCAATAGCTAGCAACAAAATTGAACATTCCAATAGCCACTGAAAAAATCCCAAAAAAGCCAAAAATAGTTGAAGAAAGCCAAAATCATTCCAGCTAAGTCCAAAGTCAAAAAGTCAAAAAAATAAAGGAAAATAAAGTGTCCACTGGTGAAAACTTGGCAATTCAAGCGCTTTGGACAAGTACCATGATGAAAACTTGGCAAACAAGCGTCATGCATAATCCAGCCATCCCCAGGTTAGCCTATCATCCTCATGCTTTTGGTCACATCTTGCTATCCAGCTCCATCTTCCAATTTATCCACCTATCTTTCATCCTCCATCTTTTATCTATCACTATCCACTTATCTTCTGCAACCTCACCCCATCATCCCATCTATCATCCATCTCCCTAGCACCTTCAGTTTTTCCATCCTAACTTCAATCCTATCACATCCATTGTAAGCCCTCCTTTCACATGTCATCTTGTGACTGGGGGCACTGTATTCCTTGGAGATCTTGTCTTGTCCATCCTCCCTTGTCATTGGTATCTCACTCTAGGCTATCCTCATGCAAATCCAATGTCATCCTCTCATTAGCCATTCACTCTAGCGGTATCTATCAGCTCAGCTACCACCAACCTTAGCATTGTCCCCATCCTTGGTCGCACATCTATCATCATCATTGGATGCATCCTGCCAAATCTATATCTTCCACTATCACCTCATCCTTATCTTTTGCATCTTGCACCAACTTGAGCCATCTCGCTATCTTATCATCTGGAGCTCCTGTACAACTTGTAAATAATCTTGTATCCAATGCTTGTATCATAGCTTGTATATCCAATCTTGTCCAGAATAACTTGTACATTTTGTACCATATCTTGGTCTGTCAGCTTGTACATCCTCTTTAGCTTAGTACCATTATATCTATCTAGCTTTTGTGTCAGTTCATCCTTGATCAACATCTTGCACACATCGCACAAATCTTGGTTGGCTATTCCAATGCATCCTTTAGCTAGATCTCGTGTCACCAAAGTGTTATCCTCT
The DNA here is from genome assembly GCA_028749045.1 of Cupressus sempervirens. Classification (NCBI taxonomy): domain Eukaryota; kingdom Viridiplantae; phylum Streptophyta; class Pinopsida; order Cupressales; family Cupressaceae; genus Cupressus; species Cupressus sempervirens. The sequence goes on along the minus strand of CM053788.1, from coordinate 683,735,613 downwards.
TAGTTCAGCTTGCCAGACGCATCACTCATCCAGATCCATTAGCTTAGGTGCTCTTTGATAGATCCTTGTAGGATATAGCTTTTCTCATGTCTGATCTTGGTCTGTTAGTACCTCGTCCTACCCATCTTGTTGGAAAATGGTTCTCTTTTGGATTTTCGCTTTCTTTTGATTTGGAATCTTCCCTTTGGGTCTTGAAGTATCTTTTCCAAGAAATCTTTTTGTTCCCTCCTCAAGGTTGCCATGATCTTCCATATCATGGTATACTACGAATGGGGCAATCTAAGCGTAAGGTCTTGATCAAGTCTTTTGTTTATTTTTCTTTTCTGCTTGTGGGTTACCCAGTATCGGTTCCACTCTAATTCTTTCGAGATTCATGTGTGATGCTGGGGCAATCCTTGCGTGTTTGTTTTGATTCAGTTCATCAGTCCTTTGGATGGTTGGTGACATGGCCTTGATGTTCTTGGTAACCTTGGCAATAAACCAATAGTCCTATAGAAAATCTAGTGCTCAACTACATGGTGGTACTTCTCTTTGAAGTATCCCCCTGCTCAAAAAGCTTCAATGGATTCCCTTCATCTCCATTATCCCCCATCCATATCTAGCATCCATCTCTCCTACCCCAGCTTGTGCAACTGTATCTCTCAGAATCAATCATCACTCTTAGCTTTATGGATCCACAATCCTAGTCTTAGGGATCCACCAATCCAATCAATCCACCAAGCCTCATCTTTCGAGATCCACAATCCTAGTACTAGGGATCTTCGAAACCCATCTTCCGCCAATCTGACTCTTTGAAATCCTATTGCATAAACTTTATAATCCCCTCATCCATCTCCCTATCTTGGATTCCTTTTTATAGCACTCCACTCCTTCATCCTCCCCCCAATCCTAGAATGTCTTAAGCTTGCTTCCTTTTGCACATCTAATTCTCCTTTATCATTCTCCCATAGTGAGAGTTTGAGCTAATTCAGCCCCTTCTCTTTGCCAATCTGAGTCTCCTTGCTTATCGCAGATTCTTTTGCTTTTCAAGAAGCCTCCAAGCCTCATCTTCTCTCCCTACTACCTTCTTTAGGGGGCATCTCTAAGTCTAGTCTCTCCTCTTCTTATCTAAGACTAGGGCAACCTTGTTGCTAAAGCATCTTCCTTGTGTCGTCTTCGTTCAAACTTCTTTGAAATAGTGTTGTCTCAACACTATCCTAAATCCTCCATTTAGTCTAATCCACCCCATCCACCCATACTAACCTAAGCTTAGCCACTAACTCACCCACCCTCATGAATGCCATCCACTTGCACATCTCTAACATCCTTAATCTAATCCTAACCCAAGCCTAATCCCCCCCTAACCTTGTCACATTCCCTAAGTGAGCTTAAGACTTTCTTAAACCAAACTAAAGTGTCCTCCCTCAAAATATCCCAACCATAAAACTTTATCCCAACCACAAAGCCTTCAATGCTCTTACATGCTCTTAAAAGCTCTTACAAAGCCATTATGAGGGCCATTTAAGGCCTTGAGCCTCCTTTGTTTACTCATCCTTGCCCTTTGCTCCATCCATTGACCCAGTGACATGTGTCACTCCCTAATTGGTGCTAAACAAGCACAATCCATGTGCTCCCCTTTGAATACATCCTAGCCCTCCCTAGAGCTTTCATCTCTCCTTGCATCTTAACCCTCCATCCCTCAAGCCCTTGGCCTATAAATTAGATCCCCTTCCAAGCCATTTTAATCACAATCCTTGAGCTAAATTTATAATCCTAGTTTGAGAAATAAAGCCCTTAACCATACCCTTATAATGCCAAATTGAGAGCTCACAAAGCTACCAAATTTCCATTACCCATCCCCACCATTGAAGCAAACTTGAAGCCCTTTGAGCATACATACCAATCCTTTACTTAGACTCATCTACCAAGCAAAGAGTGAAATTCTATTGGGAGATTCCATTCATTTGGCTCACATTCCTAATTAGGGGTTCCTCTTTAGTCTCTCATATATGTTATATTGATCTTGTTAGTTAATGCTTTGGTTTTAAAATAGATTAGTGTTTTCTTGTTAACATATTAGTGTATACATGTAGTGCTTCCGAAGTTTTGTCATTGACATCAATAGGGAAGAATGATAAGTGAAAAATAGATAGGGAAATATCTATTTATCTCAGGGGGTCATACTTTTTTGGTTGTGAGAAGTTGTAGAATTTTGACAAAAAAAATTATGGACACTTACTTGTTTTTTACTAAGTGTTTCCATGAATGCCAAAGGGGGAGATTGTTGAAAAGAGACACAATATTATGACTTGTATTTTGTCACTTATGGAAATACTACATGTTTTTAACGGTCACTTTTCATGTAAAATAGAGTTACCAAAGGTCATATGACAAAAATGACTAAACATGGTAGAACAAAGATAGTAAGAAGGGTAAAATAAATGCTTTAGTATGGATAGGTAGAATAGTTATTTGGAAATAGAACCTAGGGAGAGATTCAAAAATATGTATATTACCATATCACTTAGTAATTTTTAAAGATTAAGTTATGATATTCTACATATGTATTTGATTGTGAATAGTGAAAAGCAAAGACAATTAAGCAGTAGATTGATTAATCATCTCAACTATTTAATTATCAAGGTTGATTTTGATATTAAGATGATAGATCTAACCAATTAGAAGAGGTATATGATGATATTCAAGGTTAAGTGAATTATTTTTGGAATATTTTGCTAACACTATACTCATTGTATATTTTTCTCTTGTCACTAGTAAAGAGCATTGTTCTTTGAATCAAATATATAAGATCTAGTTTTTGAGTTATTTAAGAGTAGTGATGATTATCCATGATAATGAAATATTTGATAATGATGATGGTTATGAAAAGTATCTAATGGAAGAGGCTAGGTGAGCAAAATAGAATAATTTTGGTATGTATTCAAAGTATTCAACTATATGGAACTATTCAGGAATAGTTGATTTATTATTTAGTTCAACTTTTGGATTACAAGGCAACAAATCTTCCATATTGCAACCTAAGAAATTAGGTCTAGATAATGTTCCTAGATGCATGTGAATACCCCATTTGGTAAAATATTCCAAAACAATATTACTTTTAACAAAGTAATTTTTTGTGGCTACCATCACTATTATTTTTCCCTTAAAAATATTTTTATAGGAAAAATATGGTGTTATAACGTGTGGATGATTTTTTTATGTTTGAGTTCTTTATTACTTGTTGCATTTTGTTTATAGTCAAGAATATATCTAGTTAAAGTAAAACTTTTTAGAACTCTAACCCACCCCCCTCATAGCATTCCATAATTCTATCACATTGAACATGAGGTGCACTAAAAATTACCTCTATCACTTAATATAAATAGCTTGTCATCCATTAGATTGAATGAATTGGTCAAGTTGAGAATACACATCCACATGTCCTAAATAATATTCCATCAAGGTAGCAACCAAAATTATTGCATAACCAATCCAAATTGAGCCAAAAACTATACCATTGTCTTGAGCAACCCAAACAACCAAAATATGATTCTTCGATCAATCATCCATAATTCACTTAATTCATAATTATAACCTTTGCAAATTCATATAATCTAACTATATATTTTTGGAAACTATAGTTGGAACAATTGTTATGGTGTCATTGATGTCAAACCTATGGTACGACAGAATGTCAAACCTACTTGAGAGACATTTACTAATAGTGTAGAGTGCCATATCATTTGATTGATGAAGAGGATTTGAAAAGAAGAGATAACAAGGTGAGCTAGTGATGTTGATGAGTGATATGAAGTTAAGTATCATGGAATTACAATGGATACTTGATAAGTTAGTCCTTGATAAGATAATGTGTTGTTCAATCAATACATAAAGTGAAGAAGATTGTTGTATGAATCTTAGAGTTAGAACAAGTCAAAAGAATAAGCTTGATCGAGTATCAGTATTAGTTAAAGTAAATAAAGGAGTTGGAGAAAAAGATTAAGGAACTTAGTAGAATTCAAATAAAATAGCTCAATTCAAGTGATAGTTATTACCAAGAAAATGTATGAAGAAGTGTTAGTAGCAATCGAGCATAGTAATGGTTGAATGAGCCCGTTGATGCCAAGTGAGACACTATAGTATATGTTGAGCTACACAATAATTACCAAGCAAAAGAACACAATAATTTCCAAGTGACAATAAAATTTATAGTTTTTAAAATAATAAAATTTGAGGCTAACACAGTTGGAATTTTAAATTAGTCAAAGCATGTGAAAGATAAAGATTGATGAGCTGGTGTATTTAATGCTTGGGGAGAGCTTTTTATACAATCAAAGAAAAGGATTTGATTAGAATTTTCTAGACAGAGAGAGAGAGAGAAAAAAATGTTAGAAGGATTCGATGAATCTGACCTAACCTTAAGATCAATGGTGTTGTTTAAGCATAAAATGATTGAAATTACCTATTTAAGGAGGCATAAGAGATGTTTTCTAAGATTTTTTCATTGAATTTATTGGTGATCCTAAGGAGAAACTAGGAAAAGGAGAATAACATAAGAAAAGTGTGAAGAGTTTTGTGAGTTATGATTGCTTGAGGAGATGCCAAGCATATCAGTGATGGAGATGTGAATGGAGGTCTATCAATGAATCAACAGATCATGAGAGAATTAAGATCTAAATTTGCAAAGTGAGTTATATTCTATAGATAAAACCTATTGTTGTATTCTAACAATTATAAAAAATAAAATCCTTTAATCAAGGTTGACCTAGCAATCATTTTATAAATCCTTTTATCAAGGTGGCATTCTAATCAAATGATCCAAAGTTCTCTAACAAGGTCATTGCTAACAGGGTGATTAAATCCTTTAATAGAGTCACATTTAATATTGTGTTGTATAACCTTTAATAGGGTCAGCTCTTAACCAAGCTCACTTCAGAAGAGTGAACAATTGGTAGCATGTTACTTGCTGGTTTTTCTCAAATTGGGTTTCCACATTAAATCCTAATGTCAAAGTGTTAATTTACATGTGTAGATGTTATTGTTATGCATTCTATATTTTATAGTAGTTTATTTACTAGAAGTCGGCACATATAGGAAATAGAGAGTTAAGAAATTGTACAAAAAAATGATTTGTTGATGATATGCTATATGAGGAAAGTTGTTTTATGAGATTGATTAAGTTGTGTGAAATTGTTAAAAGTTGAATTGGTACACCTAGACCAAAGGATAACTATTTCATCCCCCTCTTGGCTATTTTAAATCATTATAACATTTATATCCTTGAAACCATTTATATTTTTAGAGAATTTCATCTTCAATACAAGAGTCATACCAAACCAATATTCTCACTTAACATTATTGGAGCATTATCTCAAGAAGGGGAAATATATTGACATCAATGATAAAACATAAATTTTTTAATACATATATGTATGATATTCCTTCAAAGTTAAGTTAGTGAAAGTCAATCTGAGTACTCTAGATACATAACCTAGTTAGATCTCATACTAGTTAAGAGATTCTTTAGTGAATGAGTGACTAGTTTTGTAGGAATATCCACAAAATTTAGATAGCTTATCTTATCACCATGTGTACACCCCTACAAAGGTATGACCCACTAGATTAAGAAATTTGAAAAGGGGGGTCCATAGATCCATGTTTGGGTGGTAAGAAAATTATGATTATAATTATCTTCCAAACGTATTGGATCACAAAGAAACTTAGGATTAGAAACTCCCATTGCATAATACACAATAATTTCTAACCATGCCTCATAGTTCTTTAAGAATTATTTAATCTAGGGTATTATAGCTTCTTAATTTAATATCAACATTCTTCTTCATATAAATATAAAGTTTTTAATTTTTATTTATATTCTTCTATTATTAAAAAAATGCACTATAATAATTAGAATGCTAGAATAGAAATGTTAGACTTTGTATCAATTTTATTTAAGTCTTGTAATTCCTCCTGTTGGAAAATACAATTGAGACAATTGTTATGTTTTCATTGATGTCAAACCTTATTGGTAAGATGGTTTGCTAACTGAGTAGAGTGCCATGTCAAGATGATTCATGATGAGGATTTGAGAAGGACATAACAAAAGGACCTAGAGGAAAGGTTGAGTTATATGAGGAACTACAATAAGCACTTGAATCAATTTGACTTTGACAAGATAAAGTGATTTTTTAATCATGCTTCAAGTAAAGAAGATAGTTGTGTTGGTATTATTGCCATTAGTGACAACACTTATCTATATCAATATACCTATCGAGCACATCACTCAGTCTACAATGTATACCGAGCATTCAGTATCAACCTTGTACATTCATCACTTAAGTAGTTCACACTGAGCATTCAAGTGTTAACCGAGATGAGTATATCTACCGAGTGAATGTGCAACCCAGTAATGTCTACCGAGTTTATAGTGTCCACCTAGCTTCACAGTGTCTACCGAGTGATGGAAATGCAATGCCTACTAAGTGATGGAAGCGCAGTGCCTACTGAGTGATGGAAGCACAATGCCTACCGAGTGATGGAAGCGCAATGCCTATCGAGTGATGGAAGCGCAGTGCCTACCGAGTGATGGAAGCGCAATGCCTACCGAGTGATGGAAGCACAGTGCCTACCGAGTGATGGAAGCATAGTGCCTACTAAGTGATGGAAGCACAGTGCCTACCGAGTGATGAAAGTGCAATGCCTATCGAGTTATGGAAGCATAGTGCCTACCGAGTGATGGAAGCACAGTGCCTACCAAGTGATGCAAGCGCGGTGTTTACCGAGTGAAAGTAAGGTAAACAAAGGATTCAATTTTTACTGAGTGATACTATATCCACCGAGTCTTCAATGGTTATCAAGTTTAGAGCTATGTTAGGTGATTAGTATCAACCAAGCCTTCACTTCTACCGAGTGCATGACAATGTCGAGTAATGCAGTGGACACTGAGTATTAGAAGGTCACTGAGTCAATTCAGTGAACCCGAGTTATTTACTATTTGGCTGACTCAGTAATATTTTGTTCACTTGTTTTTTAGCCGACCTTGCAATTGTAATTATTGGAATGGTATATATGTAATGTATTATTTCATTTTCAATGTGAGTATGTATGTGATATGGATCAGGGTATCAAGAGAGACATGCAATTTTTGAGAAATGTAAATGTGAATCAGTAGAAGAGCAGAGTAAGAAACAAGGTCAACAAGGAGCAGTAAAGATTTATCAGTCACAAGAGGTGATATATACTTCAAGGATCTAATCATCAAATCAAGTTTGTAAGTAGATCTACTATTTCATCCTAACAGGTGAATCAATTTTGTAAATCCTTTAACAGGGTATACTTAACAGTCTTTCTATAAATCTCCTAACAGAGTGCATACTTAAGTGTATGTTTGTAAATCCTCTAACAAGGTGGACCTAGCAGTCCTTTGTGCTCCTAATAGTGCAAATCACTAGAAGTGGTCAATGTAAGCCTTAATAGGCCAACTTCATACAACAGTAACAAAGTTTTGTGGGTATCATCCCCACCCCAGTTTTACTTTCTATTTGGAAGGTTTTTGGGTCACCAAATCACTGTGTACATGTGTTATGGATGTTTTATTTCTCATATATGCAGTAGATTAGATAAGTGAATGATGAATGGTTAAAGTGTTGAATTATTTAAAGTTTTGAAGTTACTGATTCACCCCTCCCCTCTTAGTAACCTATCATATCTTGAATATTTCCAACAAGTTGTACTAAAGCCTAGAAGAAGTGATCAAAGATTGACCAAATGTGTAGGCTTGACTAAGAAAAAAAGAAGAACATTAAGGAACTTGAATTTTATGCCGAGTGATGCTAGAGTCGACTGAGTGACAGTAAACTCGAGTGAAATATAGTGTCGATCGAGCATCAGTATTGACCAAGTGAGAATATATGTATTGAATAGAAAAGTTAGTAGTGACCAAGTAATCTAGGTTTGACCGAATGTCAGAGCATAGTGTTGGTTGAGGGACAACATTTGACAAATTATGAGAAAATCGTGATTTCTAGCCAACATAGTTGATTTCTTGGAATATGTAAAGTGTGTTGAAGATAAGTATGCATAACCTAGCATATTTAATTCAAGGCAAACTGTGTTTGAGTGTTTCTATGCAAGAATTTAAGGAAAATTTTGGAGAAGTTTGTAGAAGAGAAAAGAGGGAACAAAATGATGGAAGGATTTGATGAATCTAACCAAACCCTAAGATCTAAAGTGATGTTTAAGTGGAAAAAGATTAGAATTACCCATTTAAGGAGGTACAAGGGAAAAACTAAGAGAGGTTAGTAGAGATGGTGAAGACCTAATAAGGTTGGAGTAGTTGATGTTATTGATTGGTGAACTTAAGCATGAGGTTGAGAAGAGTTATGAATAGGTGAATAGCGATTGCTTGAAGGAGTGCCAAGAAAATTAAAGGTAGAGATAAAAATGGAGGCCAGTCAGTAGATCAGTATGTGAATCAAATTGTGATATGTATTTGCAAAGTGAGTTGTATTGATCAAGTCAAACCTGTTGTTACTTTCTAACCATTATATCAGTATTGAAATCCTTTAATCAAGGTTGGCCTAATAGCCATATGTAAATCCTTTAATCAAGGTGACATTCTAATGGGATATTCTTAATCCCTCTAAAAATGCCACTCTTAAAAGGTTGATTAAATATTTTAACAAGGTCCGTTTAACAGTGTGTTTCATAACCTTTAACAGAGTTGGTTCCTAATAGAGCTCACTTTAGAAGAGTGAGAAATTAGTGACATGTTACTAGTATTATTTTCCAGAATTGGGTTTCTACATTAAATCCTAGTGTCATACTTGTGTGGATGTCATGAAATTTTTTTTACTGTTAATGTTTTACATTATGCAAGTTTGTTACTATTAGGATAGTGGACTGAAGGTTTGTGGTACTAATTGTTTGTTATAGAGATTGAGTTATTCAATGTTTATATCTGAAGTATTTGAAGTGATTGAAAGTTTAATTGGTACATCCAAACCTTGAATAATTGATCCCCCCTCTCAGTTATTCTAAATCATTCTAAGAATTGGTATCAAAGCATTGGTGCCTATAGAGAAATGTTTGAAGATACTTGAAGCTAAAGATCATGATGTATAAAAAGGAAGTGTCAAGGTTGAACAAAGAGAACTTCCCTGCATGGTAGAGTTTGATGAAGTTACATCTGGTAGGAATTGGAGATGGTACAATACACTATATAAAATACACATATGCGATGATACCAAGTCCTCTGACATCTCAGCAAATAAAAGAGAAGCAAGAAAACAATTGAGTTATGTTGGAGATTGCATTAACCCTAAGCTATGTCGAGTTTGATGACACAATGGAATGCAAAACAACCAAGGAAATGTGGGACACAGTACATACCATCCATGGAGGAGACACAAATGGTTTGAGAGAAAAATCAAATATCTTAAGATGTAAATTTGATAAAATTAGAATGATAGAAGGTAAGAATATTGTTCAATATTGTGGAAGAATCAAATAGGTGGTAAATTCTATAAGAGGATAGCATGTAAAGATTGGTGATGAGAATGTGATCATCAAGGTATTGAGAACTCTACTTCCTATTTATGCTATTAGGTTTATGAAATAAAAGAATTGAGATGTACCCCTGGTAATAACCTAACTTTGGAAGTTGTAATTGGTAGGCTAATTTCTCTTGAAATGTCAAATTTTGATAATTTCAGTCCTACTATTGTTGAATCTGCTTTCCAATCTCAATTGGTTCTTCGTACGAAAGGAAAAGGAAAATGTGTGAATAGTGATAGTAATGTTTCTGATGGTGACCTTGATGAGTTTGAAGCTTTTATGGCAAGGAGGCTTCCAAGAGGCAGAGGAAAATACAAAGATAAACTTCATATAATGTATTTTTTGTGTAACAAATTTGGTCATGTTGTTGCAAGATGTCCTAACATAGAAGATAAGGATGTAAGAAGGGGAAAAAGTACAAAGGGAGAAGAGATGACATAGACAAAAAAAGAAACAAGGACTACAAGAAAAAGGTAAGAAATCATGATATGTTTCTAAAGAAGAAAGTAATAATGAGATTGATAGTAATGATGAATAAGTTGTATATATTCTATGAACGAAGATTCTGATGAAGATGAGAAAACTTCATTAATTTCATATGTGAGTAAAGGTGATAGGTGGATAATTGATAGTGGTTCTTCACATCACATGATTGGTGATAAAAGTAAGTTTGAAACCATGGAACCATACAAAGGTAGTTGTGTTAAGTTTGGTAATGATGAACCATGTCTTGTGAAAGGTAAAGGATTAATACATTTGACTGATAAGATAAAGTAACGATAATGTTTATTGGGTTGAAGGAATTAACAATAACTTTTTGAGTGTTTTATAGTTGAACAAATCAAGATATAGAGTTGAATTCCATCACAAGAAGGCCAAGATATTTGATATTGATGAATGGATTGGAAGTGGTGATCAGACAAGAGATAACTTGTTCTTGTTAGAATTGTTTAGAATGACTTGGAGGGGGTGTGAATTAGTTATCCAAGGTCTAGGATTCAAAATAAAACTTTTCACATCTTAGTGAACCCATATCCATAAAACATATTCATCATGCATGCATCCATTAGATCATACAATCACTTAAACTTGTAGGTTACTGTCAAACCAACTTTGCTAAAATGTAAGCATGAAACATAACATATTCAATTACACATTTGACACAATGATTTTATATGGAAAATAAATTTGGGAAAAACCACTAGAAACATGCTACTCATTCTCACTCTTCTGAAGTGATGCCCTATGAAAGGCCAACCCTATTAAAGGTTATAGTACACACTATTAAATGTGACATGTTTAGAGGATTTCAATCACCCTGTTAGGAGTGAGCCTTGTTAAATGACTTTAGATCATTCACTTGGAATTGTACCCAGTTAAAGGATTTACAAATGACTATTAGGTCAACCTTAATCCAAAGGATTTACCCTAGACTAGTAGAATGATTAGAAAGTAATAGTAAGTCTTGATCTGATAATAACTTACAACTCACTTGCAAATTACAGGTCTTTGTTTTTGTCCTCCATTTTTCTTGGCTTTCACATGCTTTAGGTCTAATTGCTTGTTCACCCTTCAAGCATTCATACCCTTAAGCCTTATTTCCTTGCTTTCCAATAGTAGTCTCTTATGTTCAGTCTCTTCCTTAGAACTCTTGTATAACTTAGGTTCTCCAACATTGATCAACCTTGCTTCTGACTAGCCATCTCTATAATAGAAAATTAAGATCTTTTATTGTTCATCCTCTATCATTCATTTTAGGGTTGGGTAAAATTAGGTAACTTTCAATGAATCTACCCATCTTTTCATTTTAGTCCCTTCTATATAAACTTCTCCTTCAATCCTCTTTGAATTTTTCTCAAAATAGTTTACCATGAATTATGTGCCACCAATTCATCATAGTTATATTCCACATGCTTCACAAAATTTAAGATAACATGAATACTGGTACTTGACATCAATATGTTGACACTCAGCTTCCATACTATTCTTCTACTCGTCGTCAACTACATCACTTGGCAAACACTAAAGTTTACTAGTGCTCTGCACTAACTAAATTTTACTTAGCTTATACTGTATCACTCAACATACACTGAAATTTGACTTTTCTCATCTCCAACTAATTTTTTGCTCAACTTGCACCAACTTTTCTCAACACCTACTATCCACTAGATCAAGCTTGGCAGACTTAATTCTTCTTACTTATTCTTCTAGAATTTGTCAGTGTATCCAACCTTTGAAACCTTAAGTAGATAATCAATGCACTATATTATCACTATCTTAATTGATATTTGTACTCCTTTTTCATTCCATAACTCAATCTTTTCTCTAGGTATTTTTGTTATCTCATTTGATCAAATCCTCCTCATCAATCAAATAAATGATAGTACTCAAATCAACTAAGCAATGATCTTACCAACAAGTAGCATGTTTGTTATCAGTGATAAAATAATGATTAAAACACATTCTTATACTTGTATCAATCTGTTTTCAACAATCTTTGTCTTTGGAATTGATGGAAAACCAGGACAACCAACAATAATGGCAAAAAGAAAATAGTTCCTTGTATTGAAATCTCTCCCTCTATCAGTAGCTTTCATCTTTTATATAGGTTATAAAATTCTATTCTGATCAATAGAAAATCAACACATCCTTATGAGTCCCTCATGATCATTTTCTCTCCTTATGACTCCTTATATCTTCCTCAATACTATCTCCCTCTTACTAGCTAGATGTATGTCTTTTAACCATTAGGTACCCTATCTCCCTCTAAGTAGATATTCCATGTTTCTTCATATTTATGTATTTCTTTTCTGTATTTCTCTCTTTCTACATAATATCTCCTTCTTTGACATCAATGCCAAAGACTTGTCATCTTAATATGTAGATATTAATATAATTAGTTTCTCCCTCAATCACCTAGCTTGTGACTGATTTGTAGCTCTAGATCTTTGATTACTTTAGGCAACTCCTAAAGTAAGATCCACTACATCAATGCATAACATATGTGAATCGTCTTAGTTGATGCAAGGCACTTCTTATGCTCCTTAGATAGACTGAGATAGGGGTATCACCCCTAGTTTACCTCTTAGATACTCAGGAGCATCTTTAGGTAATGCTTTTGTGAAGATATCAGTTATTTTCTCTTTTGAATTCACATATTGCATCTTCACCTCTTTGTTTTGAATGATACTTGATTACAATGTGCTTAGTCTTTATATGCATCACATGATTCTTTGATATATTTATAGCACTTGTGTTATCACAATAAAGTATCACAGGTTTAGTGATTTCCTCCATACCTTTGAGTAGTTATTTGATCCATACAATTTTTGTACAATTTATTGCAACAAAAACATATTCAACTTTGGTAGTAGATTGAGATATGCAATTTTGTTTCTTACTAATCCATGTATCCAACCTTTCCTAAGAAAAATGCTCCTCCACTAGTGCTCTTTCTGTCATCAATATTTCTAGCCCAATCAACATCAGTGTAGGCTCTTAACTCAAACTTCTCATTTTTCTTGTAGTATAGACCATAGTCTTTTGTACCTTTCAGATATCTCATTATTCTCTTAATAGACATAAAATGGTTCTCCCTAATATTACCAAAGAATCTTGCAACTATCCCAATAGATAATGCAATATCAGGTCTACCACGTACTACATATTGCAATTTGTCAATCATAGACTTGTACAATATTTGCACCTTAATTGAATCATCATTCTTTGACAATTTGTGTCCTATCACCATAGGTGTGCTTACTGGCCTAGAATATTACAATCCAAAAGTTTTTAGTATATCCTTTACATATTTTGATTGAGTGATGTATATACCATATTTTATCTAATGTACTTGCAAACCCACAAAGAACTTGATCTCTCCAAACATAGACATCTCAAATTATTTCTTCATTTCATTTGTAAAGGCTTTACATAACATATTCTAACCTCCAAATATGATATTATCAACAAAAATTTTAGATAGTAAAATACCTTTTCCTTTCTCTATCTTCAAGTATAGATTGTTATTATCATTAGTCCTCTCAAATCCAATCTTCAAAAGATAATTGTGAAGCCTTTCATACCATGCTCTTGGTGCTTGCTTCAAACCATATAAAGCTTTGTGTAGTCTACATACCATGTTTTTGTTCTTAGCATCAACAAATCCTTTTGGTTGTTCTATACAAACCACTTTTTTCAATATGTCATTTATAAATGCTAATTTAGCATCCATTTGATAAACTTTCAAACCTTTGTGTACAGAGTATGCAAGTAGAGTTCTTACTCCTTCCAATCTTGCAATAGGAGTGAATGTTTCTCCATAGTCTTGTTAGAATTACAATAAGAAAGGTAAAAAATTTAGGGGGGGATGAATCAGTAGTTTAAAAATTGACCCAAAAAAATTCACCACACAACCATCTCATACATTCAATAAGTAAACTAAAATACCATGTAAAGCATGTACATTTAGATCATGTAAACAAGTAAGCATTCACACATACGTGGCATTAGATATGATTACCTAGAAACCCTCTAATGAGAAGGTAAATTTTGGGTGGGGATGACACCCACAAATCTTCACTACTGCAATAATAAAGTGTATCTAATGAAAGTCACAATGTTTGGTCATGAGACATTATCTGCCCTATGAAAGGTTTGCCCTATTAAAGGCTTACAAAGATTGTTAGGTCTTACCTTATTAAAGGATTTCAACACCCTATTAAAAGTGTGCCTTGTTAAAGGACTTCAACTCACAATTAAGTAAGCACCTTATTAGAGGATTTCAATACATCCTATTAGGACTACTCTGTTAAGAGATTTAATTGGTTCACTTGTTAGAATGTCTTAGCATTGATCCTGAGGTTAGCACTTTGTTGCTTGATGATAGATCACCTCTAAACTGATGCATTCTTGATTAGATGTCTCTCTATTGTTTACTATTTCCTTCCTTTGTTCTCCTTTCACTTATTATGCAAAGCAATTTCAATTCATAACTCCTTAGCCACCATGAATGTCCTGCTTGCGCATGCAAACTTATCTCTTTGCTCCTTCCACACACATAAGAATTTTAGGGTTTGTCCTTCTTAAGAAGACCTAGGTGACTTAGGGTTGGGTATGAATCAACGGTTGTGATTCATCCATTTTTCTACTCAAACCTTCCCTTTACTTGATTGGATGCATGCACTTCATAGGGATTCCAACTTAAGATTTGTCCTTATCACCAAAATATTGTAATTAAATATGTAAGTTGGCTCAAAAATGATTTACATAGTAGTTTGTGCCAATACAAAAAACTATGACAAAACTGTGTTACTTGACATCTATAGTCTATGATGCTCAGCATATACTAATTTCTATGCTATGACTTGACATCTGAATGATTTGACATGCATTGCTTACTTGGCTCCTAAATCACTTAGCACACACAATATCCTTGGCACTTGAGTGACTCAGCACTCATATAACTTGGCATGCACAAACTCATACATGTTGTGCTTGGCATATACTACTTGTTTGGCATAGACTAATTAAATGACTTAAGTGTATAGACACTCACGAGTCAAAACCAATCTGAGATCAAGAATCTCCCTCTTTGACATGAGTGTCAAAAACACATGGTCATGCATTAATACTATTATTCTTACAAGCATAACATATCTCTTATTCAGCTTTTGTACAAAATTTCAAAATATCAAAATTTTGTAACAACTTATACCTCAAAATCTCATAACTCCCCCTATGTTGTTAGATCTAGTTTTGTACTCAAAATGGTACTCCCACTGAGTAGATGTGCGTCAGCTGATCCTCTTTTACTTGTTGTTTGTGCTTGCTCCCCCATGCTCTTACTCTATCTTAGTTGTTGTCTAATGTGGAGATTGATCAATCCTCAAGTGGGAGATTGTTAGATTGTGGTGACTAATAAGAGAAGTACTATATATATTCCATAATTCCTTGGTCAATTACTCAAAAATTGGTTCTTGTGGTGGTATTGAGCTATAAGGGAATACAAATTGTAATCAAGTTGTAATCACTAGATCATAATTATATTGGAATTGTTGTTTGGTGGATATAGCCGAAGAATTGGGTGAACCACATTAAATATTTGTGTCTTGTGTTCTCTTCTACATGATCTATTATTTTCTATTATTGTTTATATTTGCATGTAATTGTGAATTTTGTCCGTGGTTTAATCCTAACAAGTGGTACTAGAGTGAGGTTATTTTCCTTTTTCCAGTTATACTATGTTGAAATGTCTCACAGTTGAGTGGGAGTCTCACCGTTGAGTGGGAGCAATGGAAGATGAGGGTAAGCTAAGGGTTGACAAGTTTAATGTGCAAAACTTTTAGTTATGGAAGATGCAAATGAAGGATTATCTCTATTAGAAGGATTTATGGAAGTTGTTGAAAGGAAAAATGATGGGGTCAAGCCAAATAACATAATGGAAACAATAGGAAGGGGGAAAACTTTATTAACTATTTAAATATGCTAATACATTCAATACAGAGAAAATAGATTTCAAAACATGCCCTAAGGGCTTACAATAGCATAAATTTGGAGATAATTTCTTCTCCCAGTACCTCCTCTCAAACTCCACTTCGAACTGCCTTTTACAATGCCAGAAATGTTCTTAAATAGACCCCAAAGGGTTATGGATTAGGAATGCATTCTAGAAAGTGCTAGTTGGCATCCACCAACCAAATAGAAGTCTCCAGAAGTCACGTTAGAAGTCGGCACAAAATTAGAAGAATCTAGAAACGGTAACTGAACTTCCAGGAGGCATAACTTTTGAAGTGTAGCTTTGATTGATGAACCATTTACATTTTCAAAAAGCTCTCGAAGTGCTCTATAGCTGTATGAACTAGCTTCACTCATCCCCTATTTTTTGGCCCTATTTGAGGTCATTTAATGCCCCTAACCTGACTTTGAAGCATTCTCAAGAGGTCTCCAAAAACTGAAAAACTGCAATAACTTTCAAACCATGGGATCTTTTGACCTGATTCTTTTTTTGGAATGCTCTAAATTACAATTACATTCATTTGGCACATTTACACCCTCTAATTTTTCAAAATTATGGCTCAATTACATACTCCTTTTTTTTGAAATTTACACATATCCCAAGGTGTTCAAATACTCTAACCTAGAACATTGATAGTGGAATTGTGAGAGTTGGAACCTTTATTTGACCCAAATGGATATCCAAAAATGAAAACACATGAAATAGAAACTAACTCTAAGTACATTTTTTTGGGTGACACAGGATTACCCTTATACCTCTGGATGCTCCTACATCAGACACCCAGGGTAGATTGAAAAGTGACCCTGTCACTTTATGAATGGTAGAGGAAATCCCAAATGGGAAACCTCAGCTACTAATATCCAAGTTGAGTCCTCTATTAGTCATCCTTTCCACTTGACCAGATACTTTTCATACTACCTATTTCTGGTACTCCTACCCACACGACTATCCAGAATCTCCTCTATCTCCTCCCTCTTAGAAGTAGGAATTGGACATGGCTCTAACATCAGCTCCTCATCTGCACCATCATCATGATACTCTATCAAGTTTGCAATGTTGAAGATAGGAGAAATATGAATACTATCTGGCAACTCCACCTTATATGCATTTCCTTAGCCATATTTCTTCAAAATTTTGTAGGGGCCAAATTTCTTCATTTTCAGCTTGTTGTAAGTACCGACTGGAAATCTTTCTTTTCTTAAGTGTACCATGACTAGATCCCCTACTTGAAACTCCTTATGTCTTCTCCTTTGATCAACCCTAGCTGTATACTGTTGGTTCATCTTAGTAATGTGTGCCTAGACCTCCTCAAGTAGATGCTTGATATGTTCAGCAAATTCTTCAGCTTCAGCACTTGTCCTCTCCCCTTGCTCTATCTTCCTCAATTCTAGTGCAATTCTTGGGCTACTTCCATATACAATTTGGAATGGTGATCTACCAGTACTATTTATAGAGTTATTGTAAGCAAAATTTTCTTGTGGTAGAATCAAATTCTACCCCTTGGGTTTATCCCCAACTAAACATCTCAATAAATTGCCCAAACTTCTATTTACCACTTCAATCTGTCCATCAATCTGCAGGTGATGTGTAGAATTTAATTTCAAGTCTATTCTCAACTTTTTCCACAATGTCCTCCAGAAATACCCAAAAAATTTAGTATCTCTGTCAGAAACTACACTCCTTGGGAGACCATGTAGTCTCACCACCTCTCTGAAAAACAAGTCTGCAATATGGATATCATCATGAGTTTTGTCGCATGGAATGAAATGTGCCATTTTGGAGAACCTATCAACCACCACAAATACTGAGTCATTACCCCTTTGTGTCCTCAGCAATCCAAGAACAAAATCCATAATTATGTCCTCCCATGGCTTTGATGGAACAGGCAATGGCTGATATAGTCCAGCATTGTGACTAAATCCCTTGGCCACTTGACAAACCTGGCAATTTTGTACAAACTTCTTCACATCCTGTGACATTTGAGGCCAAAAATAATGTTCTTTGAGAATGCCAATGGTCTTATCTCAACCAAAATGTCCTTCCATCCCTCCACTATGTTTCTCCTTAATTACATTTTCCCTCATGGAACTCCTTGGAATGCACAATTGACTGCCCTTGAACAACATTCCATCCTGAATCAAATAGTCTAGCCACTTGGTTCTATCTACAACAACAAGCTCTTTACAAGCTTTTCACACTTTAGAAAAATCAGGATCCTTAGGGTATAGATTCTTGAGTTCATCAAACCCAACTACTTCAACCTGCATTACTGTAAGCAAAAACTGTCTCCTACTTAGCGCATCTGCAACCCTATTAGATTTTCCACTTCTATGCTTGAACACAAATGTATAGCTCTGTAAGAACTCTACCCACTTCATATGCCTATGATTCAATTTACCTTGGCTATTTAGGTACTATAATGCCTGATGATTAGTATACAAAAAAAATTCCTTTGGCAATAAATAATGCTTCCATTTCTTTAAGGCCTGAACTATTGCATAGAACTCTTGATCATAAATAGAATACTTCTTTTTTGCATCATTCAATTTTTCACTAAAATATGCAACAGGCTTACCTTCTTGGCTCAATACAGCTCCAATAGCACTACCACTAGCATCACAATCCACCTGGAACACCTTTCTAAAATTTGGAAGTGCCAACATAGGTTGTTCTGTCACCTTCTTCTTTAGCAATTCAAAACTTCTCGTAGCTACCGCAGTCCATTTGAACTCTTTTCTATCCCCTCTTATTGTGTAGTCAAGGGTGCACATATGCCATTGAAATTCTTAATGAATTTCTTGTAAA
Organism: Cupressus sempervirens; assembly: GCA_028749045.1. NCBI lineage: Eukaryota > Viridiplantae > Streptophyta > Pinopsida > Cupressales > Cupressaceae > Cupressus > Cupressus sempervirens. The sequence goes on along the minus strand of CM053788.1, from coordinate 683,716,757 downwards.
AACTAACCAGACCATGAAATGATCTTACCTCAGTAGAAGACCTTGGAGTAGGTCATTCCAAGATGGCTTTTACCTTCTCTGGATCCATTTTGAGACCTTCAGGTGATATAACAAACCCCAAGTAGACTAATTCCTTTTTAGCAAAGGTACACTTCTTTAGATTAATTAATGGTTTCTCTTCCCTCAACCTCTCAAGAACACAAAAAATATGCAATAAATGTTCTTCCAAAGTCTTTCTAAAAATTAAAATATCATCCAAATAGACAATAAATTTTTTTTCCAAGAACTTCTTAAGTACCTCATTCATAAGTTGCATGAAGGTGCTCGGGGCGTTCGTCAATCCAAAGGGCATGACTAACCACTCATAAAGACCCTCCTTGGTCTTGAAGGTAGTTTTCCACTCATCTCCTTCTCGTATCTGTATTTGGTGATAGCCACCCTTGAGATCTATCTTTGTGAAGTACTGAGCTCCACTCAAGCAGTCCATAAGATCATCCATTCTTGGCAAAGAAAATCGATACTTGATGGTTATCCTATTTATAGCTTGAGAATCTGTACACATCCTCCACTCTCCATCCTTCTTTGGTGCTAGTACTGTAGGTACTACACATGGACTCAGGCTCTCCTAAATCAAGCCCTTCCTCAATAGCTCCTAAACCTATCTATTTAGCTCCTCAATTTCAGTAGGAGTCATCTTGTGAGCAGCCTTGTTAGGCAAACTAGCTCCTGGGATTAAATCTGTCTGATGACTGATTTGCCTTACCAGTGGCAATCCTTTTGGAACATTATCAAAGATGATATCTCCAAAATCACCTAGTAAATCTGAAACTTCAAGTGGTATTTCACTACTACCTTCTTTATCTTTCCTAGGAATCAAAGCATAGCACATACGTTGATGTTTCATGCCATCTAAAAACTTCCTTCCATCAACAAGAAAAATCCTAGCACTGCTACATACCTTTTCACCTTCCCTTTTCATGGACTTTATTTTGTGGTGAACTCCATCCTTTGTTAGAGAGTATGTGTTTGCATGACCATCATGTACTGCATGCCTATCAAACTACCATGGTCTACCCAACAATAGATGGCAAACATCCATTGGAATAACATCACAGAGAACTTCATCAATGTAACTCCCAATTTTGAACTTCACTAAACATTGTTCACTTACTAGGACCTTATGATCATCTTTCACCCAAGAAATTCGATAGGGCTAGGGGTGTTTCTCCTTTTTGAGCTTTAGCTTAGAGACCATCTCCTCTGATACCAAGTTATCAGTGCTACCACCATCAATGATTACATCACAACATTTATCCTCACACTTCCACAAGGTATGAAATAAATTCCTCCTTTTTCCTAGTTCAATCTCACCACTTAGTAGGACCCTTTCATTTACTAAAGTCTCTCCTCTTTTTGCATCCTTTGAATGTGATGATTATGCATCTTCATCCACATGAGCAACCCTAGCTTGACCCTCAGCTCTCCTATATGTCCTTCCTTGTCATTGAGGGAATTCAAAGGCACGATGACCTTCTTCATTGCAATGGAAACAAGTACCATGAAAGCCTCCTCTTCCTTTTTCACATCCTCTACCTCTTCCTTTCTAATTTCCAAAGTCTTGATTATGAGAGCAGTTGAAACCCTCATTCCTTTGGTTCCTACTAGTACCCACATCCTCCTTTTTCTTATGGGTTTCATTTTGGCTTCCAGATGACCTACCACTACCCCTTCCTCCTTGACCACATCCTCTTTGTCTCCCTTCAAACCTTTTATTTAGCTTCTCTTCAACTCGTAGGGAAAACTGGTATGCCTCCTCAACGTTGGTCATTCTTACTAGACTTAATTCCTCCCGGATGCTAGGTTGCAACCCACTGATATAACGAGCAACCTTCTCCTTATTTGCTTCTACATGCCCTACTCTAATTAAGAGTCGATAAAACTCCTTCGTATATTCTTGGACTAATTTTTCTGCTTGCTTTAACCCATGCATCTTCTTAAACAAATCAAGCTCATAATCAACAAGAATGAATTGCTTCTTCAATTTGTCCACCATATGATCCCACCTTGTGATCTTCTCCTTTCCTCTTCTATTTCTTTCCAATTGAACCTCTTGCCACTATATTTTGGCATGGCCTTTCAGATTGGCCTTTGCAAACTTAACCCTAGTTGGATCCCTGATATCCTCATACTCAAAGTACTCTTCCAGTTTATTGATCCAGTCAATCAACTCATCTAGTTTCAATTTTTTTGAAAATACACCCACATCAATTATAGGTCTTTTATTAAACTTAATAATAGCCCTAAAAAGCCTCTCCTCTACCTGATTCATAACTTCCCCATCAACTTCCACTTCTGGTCCAATTTCTTCTTCTTCATTGTCATCCTTACTTTTGTCACCTACAGTAACATTTGTTCCTCTATGGAGCTCCTCCTGCAATGCTTGTACCTACCTTTGGAGGGCTCTAACCTCCTCAAGATTAATAGATCTAGCCATTCTGCCACACTCTCTTCATGGAGGCATCTTCTTAATTCAAACCCACAACCACATAGCCCTAGTGCAAATTGCCTCACAGTCGGCACTCTGTCTACACACTCAGGAAAACCTGCTCTGATACCACTTGATGGGGTCAAGCCAAATAACAGTATGGACACAACAGGAAATGGAAAAACTTTATTAACTATGTAAATATGCTAATACATTTAGTACAGAGAAAATAGACTTTAAAACATGCCCTAAGGGCTTACAATAGCATAAATCTAGAGATAATTTCTTCTCCCAGTAGCTCCTCTCAAACTCCACTTCGAATTGCCTTTTACAATGCTAAAAATGTTCTTAAATAGACCCCGAAGGGTTAAGGATTAGGAATACATTCGAGAAAGTGCTATTTGGCATCCACTAACCAAATAGAAGGCTCCAGAAGCTACATTAGAAATCGGCGCAAAATTAGAAGAATCTAGAAATGGTAACCGAACTTTCAGGAGGCATAACTTTTGAACCATAGCTCTGATTGACAAACCGTTTACATTTTTGAAAAGCTCTTGAAGTGCTCTATAGCCCTATGGACCAGCTTCACTCATCCCCCATTTTTAAGCCCTATTTGAGGTTATTTAAGGCCCCTAACTTGACTTTGAAGCATTCTCAAGAGGTCTCTAAATTAAAATTACATTCATCTAGCCAATTTACACCCTCTAATTTACCAAAATTATGGCTCAATTACACACTCATATTTTTTTAACATTTACATGTATCCCAAGGTGTTCAAATACTCTAACCTAGAACACTGATAGTGGAACTATGAGAGTTGGAACCCTTATTTGACCCAAATGGGTATCCAAAAATGAAAACACATGAAATCAAAATTAAGTCTAAGTACATTTTTTTGGGTGACACAAGATTGCCCTTATACCTCTAGATGCTCCTGCATCAAAAAACCAAGAATTAGGGATCTATGTCAAATGATGACTGGGGTCTTTTAGATAGAAAGGCACTTGGAATCATTCAATTATGCCTGGCACCATTGGTGGCAAATAATATTACAAAAGTGAAGACGACAGAAGAGTTGATGGAAACCCTAAGGAAATTATATGAAAATCCCTCCACTTCAAATAAGGTATCTTATTAAATGTTTATTTAATATGAAAATGACTGAAGTTGGATCTGTTGCAGATCATTTAAATGAGTTTAATACTATTACTAGTTAGTTATCTTCTATGGGTATTAATTTTTATGAAGAAATTAGGACTGTCTTAATTTTTTGTTCTTTACCTAAAAGCTAGAATGACTTGGTAATGATTGTGAGTAATTCTATTTTTGGATCTAGTACCCTAAAATATGATGATTTGATTGGTGTTATTTTGAGTGAGGAAACTCATAGGAAAATCTCAAGTGGATCTATATTAGGAAGTGCTTTGAATGCACAAAGTCAAGGTAGAATGATTGAGAGAGGAAGTAATTCCAAAAATCATGGGAAATCAAGAGGAAAGTTAGAGGGGAGGAGGTCTCAATCGAGAAGACCAAATGACTGCTGGTACTATGGGTAACCAAGGCATAAAAACAAAGATTGTTAGACTCAAAAGAAAAATGAAGGAGATAAACATGTTCCAAGGTTGAGTAGGAATTTAATTTCAGCAAGGCAACTCAATGATGAGGGTTGTGTAGTTACTTTTAATTATAAAAATTGGAAGGTTTCAAAAGGTTCCCTTGTAGTATAAAAAGGTGTGAAAGTAGGTACCTTATATCTTTGTATAGGTCATATTGTTCCTTCTACTTTAATTATTTCATAGAAAAATGAATGTTCAGGAACAGTTGCTACAATTGAGTAGGGAGAACAAATAATTGTTGTAGATTGTGATACAGTGTTGTGGCACAATAGAATTGGGCACATGAGTGATAAAGGTATGAAAGTACTTCATTCAAAGAAAGATTTACTAGGTCTGAAATGTGTTAATATAGATTTTTGTGAAACTTTTGTGTATGGAAAAAAAAAAAAGAGTGAGTTTTGTGAAGACTAGGAAAGAAAATAAAAGGCAAAAATTAGAGCTTGTGCATGTAGAACAAGATTTAGTATGCAAAGAACATTAACAATAAAGTAAACATTCACAAACTAAAATTAAATTCACATATATGTTTAGACAAAGAAAAGCAAACAAGAAGTGCAAACCTCACAAGAGAAAACACTCCATGCTTTCTTGATTTTGTAGATGTGTCTTTTGATGTGGATGTATGCTCAAGATGCTCAAAGCTGCTTCAATGGAGATGGGTAATGGAAAATTGATAGCTTTGTGAGCTCTCAATTTGGCATTATAAGAGTATGGGTATGGATTTTGGCTCTCAAAAAGGCATGATAACTTTAGCTCAATGATTGTTGTTTAATGGCTTGGGAGGGGATTCAATTTATAGGCCAAGGGGTAGAGGGATGGAGGGTTTAGATGCAAGGATGGGGAGATGGTTAAGGAGGGCTAAGATGCACTCAAAGGGGAGCACATGGATTGTGCTTGTTTAGTACCAATGGAAAGGTGACACTTGTCACAAGGAGGATGAGTGTGAGAGGGGTTAAAGGCATGATGAGTGGGGTTGAGTATGTAAGAGAGATGTAAGAGGAATGAGTGTGGAAGAGGGAAGAGTGTAGAAGATGGGTGTAAGAGTCATGAGTGGGCTTGTAAGAGTCTTTTGTAGTTTGTAAGAGCACTCATGACTTGGTGGTTGGAATTTTTGAGGGGAGACTTTGATTTGGTTTAGGAAAGTCTTAAACTTGTTTAGAGAATGTGAAAACATTAGGGGGTGGATTAGGATTGGGTTTAGGATTAGATTAGGGATGTTATAGATGTGCAAGTGGATGGCATTAATGAGGGTGGGTGAGTTAGTGGCTAAGCTTGGTTAGTATGGGTGGATGGGGTGGATTAGGCTAAATGGAGGATTAGGGATAGGTTAGGGGTTTTTGGATTTGAAGATTTTATTTATCAAATAGATTTATTTAATAAATGGGGATTTTTGGAATTAGATAGAAGAAGAGGATTTAATTGATAAATAATAGGTTTATTTGATTTATCAATTAGGACTATAGATGATTAATTAAATTAATCAGCTAGGGATGGCAAAGGATTAATTAAATAAGAATTTAATTAATGATGCCTTTAGAGATGGCTAAATTAGATTACCAAAGTGGTGTAATCAAATTTAGGTGTCTACATTTTGCCCCTCTTTGACATAGTGTTGAGACAACACTATTTCAAAGAAGTTCTAATGAAGATGACACGAAGAAGATTTTTTAGCAACAAGGTTGCCCCAGTCTCGGATAAGAAGAGGAGAGACTAGACTTAGATGATGCCCCCTCAAGAAGGCGGCGAAGAGATAAAAGAGGCTCAACGGCTTCTTAAAAAGTACAAGAATCTGAGATGAGCAAGGAGACTCAGATTGGCTTAAGAGAAGAGGTTTAGTTAGCTCAAACTCTCACTATGGGAGAATGATAAAGGGAAAATTAGAGGCACAAGAGTAAAGAAAGCTTAAGACTTTCTAGGATTGGGGGGGGGGGGATGGAGAAGCAGAGCGCTATAAAAGGAATCCATGGATAGGGGGATGAATGATGGAATGATAAAGCTGATGCAATAGGATTTCAAAGAGTCAAATTGGCAGAAGATGGGCTTTTAGAGATCCCTAGGACTAAGATTGTGGATCTCGAAAGATGAGGCTTGGTGGATTGATTTGATTGGTGGATCCCTAAGACTAGGATTGTGGATCCCTAAAGCTAAGCGTGAGGAGTGATCCAAAGAGATACTGATGCATAAGCTGGGATAGGTGCTGGATATGGATGGGGGATAATGGAGATGAAGGGAATCCATTGAAGCTTTTTGAGCGGGGGGATACTTCAAAGAGAAGTACCACCATGTAGTTGAGCACTAGATTTGCTATAGGACTATTGGTTAATTGCCAAGGTTACCAAGAACATCAAGACTTTTTCACCAACTGTCCAAAGGACTGACGAACTAACTCAAAAAAAACACACAAGGATTGCCCCAGTATCACACATGAATCCCAAAGGAAGCAGCGTGGAAACAACACTGGGTAACCCACAAGTAGAAAAAGAAAACAAGAAAAAGACATGATCAAGACCTTACGCTCTGATTGCCCCATTCATAGCATACCATGATATGGAAGATCCTGGCAACCTTGAGAAGGGAACAAGGAGATTTCTTGGAAAAGATATTTTAAGACCCAAAAGGGAAGATTCCAAATCAAAAGAAAGTGAAAATTCAAAAGAGAACTATTTTCCAACGAGATGGGTAGGACAAGGTACTAACGGACCAAGATTAGACATGAGGAAAGCTATATCCTACAAGGACCTATCGGAGAGCACCTAAGCTGGTGGATTTGGATGAGTGATGCGTCTGGCAAGCTGAACTAAGAAGGATAACACTTTGGTGATAGGAAATCTAGCTAAAGGATGCATTGAAATAGCTAACCAAGATGTGCGATGTGTGCAAGATGCTGATCAAGGATGAACTGACACGAAAGCTGGATAGATACAATGGTACTAAGCTAAAGAGGATGTACAAGCTGACAGACCAAGATATGTTACAAATGTACAAGGTTGTGTTCATGTTTGGGTTTTGTGAGATGGAAATGTTCGTGAAGGGTGGGATATCTGTAATAGTTGATAGGCGGATAGGTAGATGGTTTGCAAAAAGCTTAAGTGAAAATGGGGTTTTTTGTGTGCACATGATAGTATACAAGCTAAGATACAAGCTTATTTACAAGTTGGAATATGGTACAAGCTTTGGACAAAATTTGGATATACAAGCTATGATACAAGATTTACAAGGTATAATACAAGCTTTAGTACAAGATTTACAAGCTGAGGTAGAAGATTTACAAGCTATACAGGAGGTACTTACAAGCTCCAATAGATTTTGGATATTTGGTTGGAACACCAAGGGAATAAGTAGGGGTTTTATGGCGATGGTGGGTGGATGGATGAGGGATAGGATAGTGATAGATAATGGATTAGTCTTAGTACACAAGGTGCCTGAATTACTAGGATTTCATCAAGGTACCTATCCAAGTCACTTGAATTGCCAAGTTTTCACCATTGGATGCTTATTTCTCTTTACTATTTTATTTTTTCATTTTTTCATTTTTTCAAAAGTTGGGTATACCAAGGATCTTCAAGCATAGAACCTCTTGAGATGAATGATGTTAGTAGGATCATTCAAGAGTTCTCCTTTCGGTGTAGATAGCTAATAGGCTCCAAAGCCAAAGGATGTAGTGACAACATAAGGACCAAGCCATGTAGGTTCAAACTTGCCTTTCTTTTCTTGATCTGCTTGGACTTTCATGTTTTCTTTGAGGACCATGTCACTTGGCTGAAAGTGTCATGGAAGCACCTTCTTGTTGAAATTCCTTTTGAGATGAGTTTGATAGACTGTGAGATGATCATAGGCTTGTTGTCGCTTCTCATCTAAGAGATCTAGCTGGGTGAGTTGAGCTACTCTGTATTCTTCATCTGAGATTTTCCCTCGCAAAGATATACGTAGTGAGAGAAGTTCAACTTCTATAGGTAATACCACTTCGGCACCATAGACTAGGGAGTATGGAGTTGTTCCTGTGGATGTACGGAAAAAGGTTCGATAGGCCCATAGAGCCAGATTTATTTTTAGGTGCCAATTGTAGCCAGAATCATTAACAACTTTCTTTAGGATTTTGAGGAGAGTTTTGTTAGTTGCCTCTGCCTGGTCGTTACCTTGTGGGAAATATGGGCTAGAAAAGCGGTGATGGATGCAGAGGGAAGTGCATAATTCTTCCATGTTGATATTTTCAAAGTTACCTCCGTGGTCAGTGAAGATGGTGGATGGGATGCTGAAGCGGCAAACAATGTGGTACAAGATGAACTTGGAGACCTAAACTCCTGTAGCTGAGACTAGGGGGACTGCTTCCACCCACTTAGTGAAATAGTCTATAGCTGTTATTATCCATTTATGTCCATGAGATGAGAGAGGTGTGATAGTTCCAACTAGATCAAGGCCCCAACAAGCAAAAGGCCAAGGTGGTACAATGGGTTGTAGATCTTGTGCTGGAGCGTGCACAAGATTTGCATGCTGCTGACATGGGAGACACTTTCTGACAATGTCACAGGAGTCTTCTTCAATGGTAGGCCAATAGTAGCCTACTCTAAGGATTTTTCATGCTAGGAAAATACCACTCGTGTGGGCACCAAAAAGTCCAGAGTGTACTTCTTTTAACGCCATTGTGGCTTCATTTTCATCTAAACATCGAGAGAGAGTATCGTGATAACCTCGACGATATAGGGTATTGGCTATGATGACATAGCAGGATGATTTTTGGATAAGGTTCTGGCATTGGGTGTGTGTGAGGTGAGGGGATATGATACCATCATTAAGGTAAGCATGAATTTCATGGTACCAAGGGGATTGGGAACCAACCAAGATATAAACACGGTTTGAATCCGCATTCGCATAAGTGGGTGTGAGGAGCTTCTCGACTAAAAACTCATACTATGTAGCTTCTTGGGGAATTTCTAAGAGCGAGCTGATAGTGGCCATGGTGTCTTCTGCCTTGTTTTGCATTCGAGGCACTTGTGTAAACTAAAGCTTTGTAAAATGCTGGGTCAGCTGATCAACCAACTCTTTGTAGGGTAATAGCTTTTCGTCTTTGGTTTGATATTCATTTAGGATTTGCTTGATGATGAGCTGAGAATCGCCAAAGATTTGTAACTCAGTGATATTCCATTTTGCAGCTATCTTTAATCCAGCTACAAGAGCTTCATATTCTGCTATATTGTTGGTACTAGGGAATTGTAGCTTGAAGGCTTTTGGAATATAATCTCCCTGAGGTGTGACCAGCAATATTCCTACCCCTGATCCATGAGATGTATATGAGCCATCAAAATAAAGCTTCCATGGGGGTTGTTCTTCAATTAGGAATATATGCTCGTCTGGAAATTCTGTGAGCAAAGGATATGCATCTACTAGAGGTGCATCAGCTAGGTGATCTGCTATAGCTTGCACTTTGATTGCCTTTCTGTCCATATACTGGATGTCAAACTCACTTAGTAGCATAACCCATTTTGCTAGCCGACCTGTGAGTGCTGTTCTAGAGAGCATATACTTGAGAGGATCAATTTTGTATACTAGTTGGATGGTATGACTTAGCATGTAGTGGCGAAGCTTTTGAGTTGAGAAAACAACTGCCAAACAAGCTTTTTCCATAGGAGTGTAATTGAGTTCATAACCAACTAGGGTTCTACTGATATAGTAGATGGCTCTTTCTCTGCTATAATCATCAAGCTATGCTAGAAGTGCCCCTAGAGCAGTAGGCGTTGTTGATATGTACAAAATCAGGTGACGATCAAGAACTAGTGGAACCAAGATAGGGGGATTGGTGAGATACTGCTTGAGCTGGTTGAAGCTGCACTAACATAAAGGATCCCACTTGAAGTTCTCATCCTTCTTTAGTAAATGTGAAAATGGTGTACACTTATTTGCAAGCTGAGAGATGAAGCGCCGAATAGATTGAAGCTTTCCCTGAAGAGAGCGAAGCTGTCGCAGTGTTTGGGGAGGAGGCATGTCTAAGATAGCCTTGACCTTCTTGGGGTCAATCTCTATACCTCGTTTAGAAACTATGAAGCCTAGAATCTTGCCAGATGTGACCCCAAAGACACACTTCTTGGGATTTAGCATGAGATGATATTGGGCTAACCTATCAAAGACTTTCTCCAGGTCAGCGAGATGATCCATGAAGGTGTGAGATTTGACTAGAATATTGTCCACATAATCTTCCAAAATGCTATGGATAAGATCATGGAAAATGGCTATCATAGCTCTTTGATAGGTAGCCCCAGCATTTCTTTAGGCCAAAAGGCATCATGGTGTAGCAAAAGGTTCCCCAAGGGGTAGTGAATGTTGTCTTATGCTAATCCTCTTTTGCAATCTTGATCTAATTATACCCAAAAAATCCATCCATAAGGGACAGAATTTCATGTCCAACTGTAAGATCTACAATCATATCTATGTTGGGCAAGGGAAAATCATCCTTTGGACAAGCTTTTTTAAGATCTCTGAAATCAGTGCAGATTCTAATGTCACTGAAAGGCTTAGTGACAGAGACCATGTTGGAGATCCACTCTGAGTAGTCAATAGGTTGGATAACCTTAGCAGCTAACATTCTTTCTAATTTAGCTTTGACCAGTAATGCCACCTTGGGGTGCATTTTTCTAAGCTTTTGTTTGACGGGCTTGATCTTTGGATCGACTGCAAGATGGTGAACTACAAGCTTTGGATCCAACCCTAGCATGTCCTAATATGACCATGCAAATCAGCCAATGTTCTCTCTTAATACCTCAAAGAGGAGATCAGCTTGGTCTTGTGATAGGGATGCAACAATGTGAACAAGTTTGGGGATCTCTGAAGAACCGATGTTGACTTCTCTAGTATCCTCTATTAGAATAGATGACACCTCTGGTCGATTATCTTGAGGAGGCAATACAAAATCCTCATGTTCTACATGTGGCTCTGGATTTTCTTGCTGAGGGGTTCTCTTTGCTGCCTTAGCTAGTCCCAAATTCACCTTAGTTCTAGTTTTGGGTGTATCAGAACTAGGTTGGGGATTTTCTCCAAAATACCCCTTGGGATCTAGCTTATAGATATAGGCAGAATCCGGCTTTGTCTACTTGTGAGGTGTTTCAACTCCCATGAATCTTAGAAGCACTTTCTCTGATGTGAATTCATCAATGTGTATGACACTTGGTTGGTCCCAATCTATGAGGTGTGGATGAGCGAGTGGTAGGTCAATGAGATGGATGGATAGTTCTCGAAGAACAGAGTCTCCTAGGAAGATTTGGTTTGGCATATCATCATAGGCTCTCTTTTCAACTTCCTCAAGAATGTCTTCGATTTTGACAAGGTCATGGTGGATGTTCAAAAATGCATGACCGTTCTCGTTGGTGCTCCCAATTATGGGTATGCCAAAGCTAAGACCTAACTTCGTTTCCCACTTATGTGCTTCGATGGGACATTGCATGCACCTTTCTTTTGGTCCTAGTCCACCACCTTGATAGTTCCATTTTTCAGTGATGAACTTATGTTCTTGGGGATACTTCTGGCTGAAGTGATCAAGGCGTGCTTGATTTCTTGGAGGTGCATCCTTATGTAACCAATTGTTGATATCTGGAGTGAGCTCCTCATGAAGAGGGGTTTTTGAGGATACAAAGGCTATTGGGCCAAACTGTTTGTATCGAGGAGGTGGAATCTCCTTAGCTTTGTGATATGTTGGTCGTCCATGGGTATGTGGATCAAGTGGGATTGCTCTGACAACAAATGCATCTGACAAACTATATTCTCCACAGCCTTTGTTGTTGATCTTTATTGTAGATAGGGTGGAGGCGAGGATGGTTTCTGCATCATTACAAGTGTGGGATGAGCTGGCGATGGCTGTGTCGATGTCTATTCCAGGACAATGATTTGTATATGAGGCTTCAACTGCATTGCAGTAAGCAAAGGGTTCTGGATCGGCATGGATGGTTACCTCAGTGCCCTGATGCAAAAATTTAATGCACTAATGGTAGGTGGATGGAACGGCCTTCATAGCATGAATCCATGGGCGACCGAGGAGGATGCTAAATGGTAGGTTTAGATCAACAACATGGAAAATTGTCTCTTGGATGATCGGCCCGACCTTGATTGGTAGCAAAATAGTCCCTTCTGTGGTTCTTTCCAAGTTGTCATAAGCTTTGATGGTGATAACCTCACTGATCATATCTGCCTCAGTATACCCAGCTTGTTTTATGAATTTTAGGGTGCAAATATTCAAGGCTGATCCATTTTCTATCATTACTCTTTTTATAGCGAAATTGGATACCATGATGGTTATGCGAAGCAGAAGGGTGTGATATGGCTCGACTGTGGGTATGTCGGTGGGTTTGAATGATAGGGCACATGAGGAGGATAGGTGTCCAACAAGATTACAAAAATTAGTAGCATTGATATCAGAAGGGACACAGGATTCTATGAGAGCACTATCAAGGATGTCTTTGTACATAGGACTAGTGCAGAGAAGGTCTAAAATGGAGATTTGGGCTGGCATGTTCCCAAGGTGTTCCAAGATATTGTACCAGCTTTTTGATGGAGCTGATGGTGCTGATGAAACTGGTGGGCCTGTGATTTTAAATTGCGCTCTTCGAGTGGTAACTGCACACTCATTGTCTGGTCCTCGAATATTGATAACATTGACAGAAGGCTCTTTCTCAGATATACAACCTATAAGGCTACCATAGTCTATATAGGATGAAGTGTGGTCATTGTTCTTCCCATGCTGTTGGTTTGGCTGGTGGTTGTTGGTGTTGTTTTGGATGGGTGCTTTTCAAGGATTTTGGTTGTTGTGTGGAGGAAAAGCATTTTGATAAATCTGTAAGCTTGTGTTGGGAGAGGTTTGGGCACCAACGGTGATTTCTTTCCAATCAATGAGGTCCTGCACATAATCTTTTAGTTTCATGCATCTGAGGGTGGTATGACCATTTACCCTATGGAACTTGCAATACTCATTGTCCTTGTACCATGCAGCTTTGGATTGGCTTGGATCAATTTGTTGGGTAGGAGGAAATTTGATGAGATTTTCTTTAGCCAATTTCTCAAAAATAACATCCAATGGCTCACCAAGGGGTGTATAGTTTCTAGGTGCGGGTTGGAATCTGGGCTTTTGCCTTGTACCTACATTGATGGCATTAGCTTGATTGTTAGACCCTTGAAAGTTGGGTCTTGTATTGTGGTTTTGATAGCTTTGGTTATTCTGTTGTTGGTAGTTGATAGCTTGTTGATTGTTTGTTTGATATGGTGGGTTAGAAGGACCAACAATATTCACATGTCTGGTGTCAGTAACCCCATCTGTTGCAACATGCTTGTTTTTGTTCCAATACCTAGACTTGTCATTGGAATGTGATTGATTTTGGTTGGCCTCTTTCTAAATCTTGACCACACCATCTTTGATGAGTCCTTGCTCAAGGATCTTTACTTTCTCTTTGATATCCTTATAGGTCCGCAAACAGTTCATGGTCATGTGGTGAGCCAAACTGGGATGGGCATTATCAATAAATATTTTCACCACATGGCGCTCTGGCAAGGTGCAGGATATGCGGGTGGTAAGGGTTTGCCATCGTAGGTATTCAGCAAGGCTTTCTCCATCTTTTTGCTTGGTGCGGACAAGATCAACTATTGATAGCTCTATTTCAACAAGATGGGCATCAAATGCCTCAGCTAATTCAGCAAAGTTTTTAATTGTGCCATAGGGGATTCTGTAAAACCATTCAAGAGCTGGTCTAGCCAAGCTTTTGGGAAAAAGGCGCAAGAGGAAGACATCATTGTATGCCTCATCCTGGCAGTGCATGTAAAATTCTTTGATATGTGTGACAGGGTCTCCTTTTCCTTTGAATTTGTCAAATTTGGGTACCTCAAAGTGTTTGGGAAATGGTGTCATGGTAATGGCTCTATCAAATGGGTAAGGACACACGTTCTCAAACTTGAATGTCTTCGAAACATTCCCTTCTTGGATGGCTTTCAGAGCTGTCTTCATTTGCTCACATTCTCAATTGATAGGTGATGGCTGGGGTGCCCCCAATGTAGGAGTGCCTTGAGGTAGGTATGCGCTAGATGGGGCCACTGAATATGGATGGTTGTGAGGGATTTGTTGATAGGCATTGTACATTGTTTGGGCAGCTACATGGTGGATGATGAGTTGCTGAGGGGGAGGTGGCGCATATTGCTACATGTGCTGCAAGGCTTGCTGTTGATATGGGATTCAAGGTTGGGATTGAGGAACATAAGTTGGCTATGGGATAAATGAATGGCTTTGTGGAGGTAAGGTATAAGATGGTTGTGAAGCTTGAGGAAAGGATCAGGGGGCTTGTGGGGTTTGACCAATATATGTGGGTTGCGCCCCTATTTGGTATGGCATCTGCAAATAATTGGTGCTTGGCTGGGGTGGTGGATTACCTCCTAGAAGTGGCATTGAAAATTAGTTGGTAATAGGAGGTAATGGATTAGTTGGTGGTGGAGGTGGTGGGAATTGAAAGCTTGGGAATGGAACTGATGGGGTTTGATAGCTTGGTGGCTGGATTTGGAAGCTTGGTAGAGTGGTGGCAGGAGCTGGGGTCACTTGGGAGCTTGGTAGAAAATTGGTAGTAGCTTGTGGGATTTGATAGCTTTGGGGAGTGAAGGTAGTAGCTTTTGGATTTGTGGCTGATGGTATTGAGCTCCCAAGACCTAATGGAAATGATGGGATTGTGCTTTGGGTTGTGGTGAACAAGCTAGGGGTAATGAAAAGTTGATTACTTGGCCCCATGGGTGGCATCCCTATTGTATATTGCTGAAGTTGGCCAAAGATTCTAGCACTGATTTGGGAGATGGGTGGATTTGGAAGGCTAGGTTGGGGAGTAGCAGCAACAATAGTGAAGGGGGTGAATGGTGAGTTTTTTTGGGTAAAGGGGGTTTGGAGTGGAGAGGTATGAACCAAGGATGGAGTGGTGGTGGCTGAGTTGGCTTGCGGCATGGAGATTTCAACTTGGGTGGATGATGGTATGTTTGGGTCTGTTGGATCATATGGATTGGCTGGAGGCTCTTCTTTTGGCATATATTGAGGATAATTTGGATCATAAGAGCCTATGGGTGGCGAAAGCTACCCAAACAATGGGTGAGATGGATCTGATAATGGAGGGGGTCTTCCAAAGTCAAAGGTTCCTACATTGTCCTTTCAAAAATTAGCCATGATTGTCTCTTTGTTCTTGTCTATAATGGCGTTTACCAATACTGCATTTCCTAGTTGGTTCATGAAAGCTTCAATGTCAGTAGGTGATGGCATAGCTTTTTTTGGGCTAAAGGATGGCTGAGTGCTCAAGGGGGGTGTTGTTGTTTGATCCAAATGATAGGGATCCATTGTTTCTTTCTTCTTGGCTAAGCGAGTGACGGGTGGCATGAAGATGCAGAATGTTCCTAGGGATGAGATGCAACAAATTCTGGTGGATGCAAAAGGGGGGAAGGCTTTTCTATGCAAATGATTTCCTAGGTTGAGGAAAAGCTATATGAAAAAACCTGAGGATTGGGTTGGGGATTCTAACTTCAAAGATATGTTGCCAAAGCACAAAAGGTCTGCTTTCCTATGTGCAAGCTTGGTGGTGATTGTGTCAACTTAAGGATAGACTAATGATTCTTTAGGAAGAACACGAGATTGACCACTTGTGGATCCCAACCTTTAGCTCAAGGTGATGAGGGATAACAAGTGACAAAGCTAGATTACCCTAGACAAAGCTCTGTCAAAGGGATAACTTTGGTGAGATTGGTGGATTTGGAAGATTTTAGGAATGCCAAACTTTTGGCAAGGTGACAACAATTTTTGAAGGCTTGGATGTGAAGATTTTGGATTGCTGGCTAGATGGTTTGATTCTAAATGAGATGGATGAGCTAATAATGCTTAATGGGATAACCTAAGATGGTTGGCTTTTCTACAAAGATGACTCTAAAGTGAAGCTTATCCAAGAAGATGTGGAGAAACAAGGGTGTCTAATCATGAAAATCATGCCTAGTTGGTAAGGCATAAGTAGGATTAACTCCTGGATGTTGGCTAAATTTGATGGTGCGCTCTAACCAGGCCTCTTGAAGTGCTTCGTCAGTAGCTTTTTCCTCTACTTTGTGGAGTTTGGCAATTCGCGGGCTTGGTGCTATTTCTTTTCTCTTGGCTGAAAGTTCTTGGTATGCTAGAGATGGCTTGAGTTTGACTTTGTGAAACTTCTATTTGGGTTTGGGTTGTTCCGACATAAATTCCTAAATTTTTTTGGCTTTGAGAGATCTCAATTGTTTTGCTTCGACTCGTTCAACTTCTAAAATAGGCAGTGACTACACTAAGTGTGCCCTAAGCTAGGATTGACCAAGTTTGGCAAACATTCATTCAACAAGTAAAATAAAATCAAGCAATAGATAGGAACACCCAGATAGAAGTTTGTGGTTCTCAGAATGTGATACTTGCACTGAGGAGTGTGTATGTTCTACAAATGTTTCTATTAGTTACTTCAAACACATTAACATCCTAGATGGTTTTTTGAAAGGCTGACAATTGGTTTAGCTAGGGAGTCCTCGATATACGTAAGGTACATGAGGCCCAAATCCGTAGATGAGACCAAAAAGATGTCACGCAGCCGAGAGGAGCGGTAACCCACTTCTCCTCTTTCACTTCTCAAGGGTATAAAGTTCCTTGAGGCTTAGCCCGAGTGACAAAATCTTGATCCCAAGAGAGGTGTCTTTCGATTCACCTCTTGGTTCTTATACTCCGTCGGAACGCTGGAGTTGAGGTCGTCCAAGGGGTGATGAAATCCCCAAGCAAGCCTCCTAAAAAGAAACAAGGTTTTGGATCCTAATCTTATGCACCCAAGATGGCCTCGAAAGACTACAAGGGGAGAGAAGACTTGGATGACCTTGGGCTAAAAAACACGCTTTTTCTTTTACCAACTGACTCTTATGTGTGCTAATCTAGACTTTGCAAGCATTCATGTTTAAGAGACAATGTTCAATTCCAACTTGAAGCACCAACAAAAGTAAATCAATCGAAGAATGCAAACAATAAGAAGAGTTAGGGTCAACAAAAGAAAACTCGTGCGCCCGGAGGCCCTCCACATCAAGTATCAATTTTTTTTTTTTAAGGCATTCAAGATTGACTGTGAGTTTGTTTTAAGCCCAAAACAAAAGTGTGTGAGATTCGATTTCAAGCGCGTGCCCGGAGGCTCTCCATGTCAGTTGTTGTTCAATTTTAGTGCCCAAACTTGAAGTGTGATCGATTTAATCTAGAGTTTTGATCATTTAAGAATTTTGATAAAGTTAAAGCAAATGTTCAAAGACCAAGTGAGTTAGTTAGATTGTGGAACATTTAACACTTTTTTCAAGTAGACCCATCCCCATAAATGGCGCTGAGATTGCAACCAATGGTTGAATTGATGGGTGATTAGAAAAGAGGTGAGTCCAAGGAACTACTCAAATTGATTTTTGCAAATTTGTATTTAACTTAACAAAGTTTCTTAATTGTCCAAAAATCAAACTTTACCTAAGTTGCATGTGAAAAAGAGATTTGTTTTGTTCAATTTTAGAAGATCCAAATGAAGTGTTTGATATTGCAATGGTTAATTGATCTTTGGCATTCAAGATTGGATTTGTTTTTTTAAGCATGCATTCCAAAGAAAATTGATTTTAATCCATGGCATTCAAGAGTGTGTTTTGAGCAACATTCATTCAATGGAAAATGTGTTTAACCATTCAAGTTCATTTTAGCAACATGCATTCAAAGACAAATGGTTAAACATTCAAGTTCATTTTTTAGCAACATGAGAACTTGCAAGAAACATGGTTAGTGGTTCCATATGTGCTCCAACCTACAATGAGACAAAAAAAAGTAATTTAGTTAGTCACCCAAAATCTTCAAAAATGAGAGCTTAACTATGAGAAAAAAAATTTTTAACTTTTTTTGTTGTTTTTCCTACGCATAAAAATGCTTAGAATGGTCTAAATCCTATGGAATTTTTTTATTTATTTTTTAACTACAAAGTGCAAAAATAAAGATTTTAAAACAGAAGTGCAACAGACACAGGCGAAGACGACAGTTCATCGGGTGCAGATGCCAAACTGCAGAGACGTTGATCTACGAAGACGGTAATCTACAGAGATGACAAAGGAACAGGTAGAAATGATAGATTAAGTTGACGGCTACAGAGACGATAGTCTAGGTTGCGAAGATGATAGTTTGATGGCTGGCGACAGTGGAGACAACAAAGTAGCTGGCGGAGATGACAGTTTGCAGGTGCAGACGCCAAACTGCAGAGACGACACTGTGCAAAAAAAGCTAGAAAAACGTGGATTTTTTTCCATAATTTTTTTAATTTTTCATTATTTTTAGATTTTTTGAGGGTATGTCTTCTTCCTAAGTGCGTTCTTTAACCTGCAAAAACAAGAAAAACACCCTACAACTCACTCAAACAACAAGAAACATTAGATTGTTAGAAAAATAACATATAGATAGAAATTGATGATTAAATGACACATAGTGGGGTCCCACTGGGTGTGCCAAAATGTAGAACAAGATTTAGTATGCAAAGAACATCAACAATAAAGTAAACATTCACAAACTAAAATTAAATTCACATATATGTTTAGACAAAGAAAAGCAAACAAGAAGTGCAAACCTCACAAGAGAAAACATTCCATGCTTTCTTGATTTTGTAGATGTGTCCTTTGATGTGGATGTATGCTCAAGATGCTCAAAGCTGCTTCAATGGAGATGGGTAATGGAAAATTGGTAGCTTTGTGAGCTCTCAATTTGGCATTATAAGGCTATGGGTATGGATTTTGGCTCTCAAAAGGGATTAATAACTTTAGGTCAAGGATTGTTGTTTAATGGCTTGGGAGGGGATTCAATTTATAGGCCAAGGGGTAGAGGGATGGAGGGTTTAGATGCAAGGATGGGGAGATGGTTAAGGAGGGCTAAGATGCACTCAAAGGGGAGCACATGGATTGTTCTTGTTTAGCACCAATGGGAAGGTGACACTTGTCACAAGGAGGATGAGTGTGAGAGGGTAGGGTAAAGGGTTGGTTAAAGGCATAATGAGTGGGGTTGAGTATGTAAGAGAGATGTAAGAGGAATGAGTGTGGAAGAGGGAAGAGTGTGGAAGATGGGTGTAAGAGTCATGAGTGGGCTTGTAAGAGTCTTTTATAGTTTGTAAGAGCACTCATGACTTGGTGGTTGGGATTTTTGAGGGGAGACTTTGATTTGGTTTAGGAAAGTCTTAAACTTGTTTAGAGAATGTGACAACATTAGGGGGTGGATTAGGATTGGATTTAGGATTAGATTAGGGATGTTAGAGATGTGCAAGTGGATGGCATTAATGAGGGTGGGTGAGTTAGTGGCTAAGCTTGGTTAGTATGGGTGGATGGGGTGGATTAGGCTAAATGGAGGATTAGGGATAGGTTAGGGGTTTTTGGATTTGAGGATTTTATTTATCAAATAGATTTATTTAATAAATGGGGATTTTTGGAATTAGATAGAAGAATAGGATTTAATTGATAAATAATAAGTTTATTTGATTTATCAATTAGGACTATAGATTATTAATTAAATTAATCAGCTAGGGATGGAAAAGGATTAATTAAATAAGAATTTAATTAATGATGCCTTTAGAGATGGCTAAATTAGATTACCAAAGCGGTGTAATCAAATTTAGGTGTCTACAGTGCATACAGATGTATGGGGACTGGCTCAAGCATCTTCCCTTAGTGGCTCTCTTTATTATGTTAAATTTATTGATGATACAAATAGAAAAGTATAAGTTTATTTTCTTAGACATAAATCTGATGTATTTCAAACTTTTAAGAAATGGAAATGCTTGGTTGAAAATGAGATTAGCAAGAAATTAAAATGTCTTAGATCTGATAATGGTGGTGAGTATTGCAGTCATGAATTTGAAAACTATTTCTCCACTAATGGTATTCATAGACAAAAGACTATTCCAAGGAATCCATAGAAAAAATGAGTGGTTGAATGCATGAACAGGACTATAATTGAGCATGCAAGGAGCATGAGGTTGCATGTTGGGTTGCCTTTACACATGTGGGCAAAGGCTATCAATACTATTTTACATTTGATTAATAGACATCCCTCTACTCCTTTGGGTTGTGCTATTCTAAAGGAAGCATGGAGTGGTAAGAAGGTGAGTTATTCTTTTCTTAGAACTTTTGGTTGTGAAACATTTGCTCACATAGATTCTGAAGATAGAACCAAGCTGGGAGCTAAGTTAAAGAAATGTGTATTTGTTGGATATGTCATTAATGAATTTGATTAGAGGTTATGGGATTTTAAAAATTGTAAAATTGTAAGAAGCATGGATTTCATATTCAATGAGAAAGTGTTGTATGAAGATCTATTGTAGCAACATGAGAAGAAAAAAGATGATTATGTAGTGTTGGATGACACTCCAAAAGACGATGTTCCAAAAATCCCTCATGATGTGCAACAACGAATACCACACAATCATGTGATGTTAAAAGGTCAACAAGGCTGAGTAAACCTCTCAAAATATTTTCTCCTTCCTTGTATTCTATTTTACTTATTGATGCTGGTGAACCTGAATGTAATGATGAAGTTGTGTAGGTGGATACTAAGTTTCAATGGGAGTTTGCAATGAAAGATGAAAAGTACTCTTTCCTGAAAAATAAGACATGGGATTTATGCAAGTTGCCTATAGGTAAAAGGGCTTTACAAAATAAATTGATTTATAGGTTAAAAGAAGAGGATGGAGGTAAGAAAATATTTAAAGCCAGGCTAGTTGTAAAAGGACTTGCACAGAAAAAGGGCATTGATTTTGATGAGATATTTTCTCTTGTTGTTAAGATGACTTCTATTCGCACTATTTTAAGTATTATGGGAACTAAAGATTTGCATTTGAAGTAGCTCAATGTTAAAATAGCCTTTTTTCATGGTGATTTTCTATATATGGTACAGCCACAAGGATTTGAGGTCAATGGTAAGGAGAACTTAGTGTGCAAATTGAAGAAAAGTGTATATGGCTTGAAGCAAGCACCTCGACAATGGTATCTGAAATTTGAAATTTTTATGCATGAGGATGGATAAAATAGGTGTCATTTAGATCATTGTGTTTTCTTTCAGAGGTTGGATGATGATAGCTACAATATTTTATGTTTATATGTTGATGATATGCTTGTAGCTGGGTCTAATATGGATCATATTAAGGGGTTGAAATGCTAGTTAGTGCATGCATTTGCTATGAAGGATTTGGGATCAGAAAAATAAATCCTTGGTATGAATATTTATAGAGATAGAAAGAATAGAAAGTTGACACTATCTCAGGCTGATTATGTTGAGAAGGTGTTGCAACGTTTCTCTATGGAGAATGCTAAAGCTGTCAGCACACCTTTACTTGGTCATTTAAAGTTGACTAAGGAGATGTGTCCCAAGACACAAGAAGAGGATGATAAGATATCCAAGGTATTCTATGCTTTAGCTGTAGGAAGCTTGATGTACACTATGGTATGTACAAGGCCAGATATTGCACATGTATATGACTCATTAGTCTGTATATGATTCATCTAAGAATTGAGCATTGGAATACAATTAAATGAATTCTTAGATATTTGATGGGAACATCCAGTAAGTGCTTACACTTTGAGGGCTCTACTACTAATTTATAAGGATATGTTGACTCAAATTTGGTAGGGGATATTGATGCTAGGTGCAATACTATAGGTTATATATTTACTATTGGTGGGGCAGCGATGAGCTGGGTTTCTAGGTTACAAAAGGTTAATGCTTTATCCACTATAGAGGCAACCAAGGAGATGATATGGCTCCAGTTATTCTTGGAAGAATTGGGACACCTTTAGCAAGATAATTATTTTTTTATAGATAGCTATCATTCCATTCATCTTGTAAAGAATTCAGCTCTACATTCCAAGACCAATCATATACAGTTGTGGTACCATTTCATTTGGTCAGTTTTGGATGAAGGCAAGTTAAAGCTAGAGAAAATACATCTAGATGGAAATCCAATGGATATGTTCACAAAGGTGGTGACAAGGGAGAATTTGAATTCCTCTTCAGCTTCAATTGGTCTTCTATACTGAACAAAAATAAAAGAATAGCAAATTCTAGGGTGGTTTGATCTAGTGGGAGCCCCATACGGTAGCGGTATTACTATAGGATCAGTCTCTAAGTGGGAGATTGTTGTCTAGTGTAGAGCTTGATCAGTCCCCAAGTGGGAGATTGTTAGATTTTGGTGACTGATCAGGGAAGTATTGTACATACTCCATCATTACTTAGTGCAGTTTGGGGCCAGGCTGGGCCTTGAGCAAAGGTTTGGGGGTGGTAGCCCCCAATATAGCTCGGTCCATTAGGCCACAACTATTTGGGGGTTTGAGGGAAGAGCCCCCAAGAAGAAAAAATTGGGCCCTATTTTATCAAGATTTTTGACCAACATGTAATTATTATTTATAACCCTAAAGCAATAAAAATACTTGTATAAAAGGGCTTAGGGTTAGGGATTGTTTCATTAGGGGTGATGTGAAAATTGGTTCTTGAAATAGTATTGATCTATAAGGGATTACAGATTGTAATTAGGTTGTAATCACTAGATCATAATAATATTGGACTTGTTTTTTGGTGGATGTAGCCCAAGGATTGGGTGAACAACATTAAATCTTGGTGTCTTATGTTCTCTTTTGTGCAATCTATTATTTTTTATTATTTTTTATATTTGCATGTAATTTTTTATTTTATTTTGTGGTTTAATCCTAGCATTAGCTTAGCTCTCTTTCTCTCCCTTTTCTTAAGCTAATTTTTTAGCTCTCTTTCTCCCCCTTTTTGACACTAATGTCAATGGGCTATACACTGATAGTGTGTTTGTCCAAGAAAGATTTATGGACCTCAAGAATAATTTTAAGAGTATCATCCCATTTGTCACAAGCTACCTCCAAAGACCTAGGCTAGCTTGGCAGCAAGGTGAACTAGGCCATGTAATGTAGAAAGATTGGGGTCTTTCTTCGTAAGAGTTTCTACATAGCCTAACTCTTTGTGCAAAATCTCTATGAGAGGAGTCAATGTTGTTTGAATGCCTATTATTTTGGCCCTTATGTTGACTTCATCTACAGATAATGCTACTAACTGACTCTGGGTTTGCAAAAAAATCCTAAAATGCTTCTCACTTTGAGCTGGAGTCATGGGTAATTTTGCACCTGATGGATTAATTTGACTTTCCAAGCTCAAAATGTGACTCCTTGTCTCTTGTGTGAAGAGTGTAGGATTGCATAGTTTAGTGTACAAAGAGAAAATATTCTTATACAAGTTGCCAATGCAACTTGTGTAAGTGCTATATCACTAGATTTTTTTTCATTCACTTTACTTTGAAATTTATTTTCAAACCATTCTAATAATTTTGCATTAGTATCAAGGTCATCATCACTTACCTTTTCCACTATATTTGACAATTTTTAATAAGTGGCTTGGTTTCATCTGGAGTAGGCAGATTGAATACATCTAGGAAGATGTCTTTAATATCAAGCAAAGCTTGCTTCTACCTATGCTCCCTTCTGAGTAGTTCTCAATGTTTCTTTCTAGCTAGGGCTTCTTGAAGTATACCCATATGCTCTATTGTCATTGTGGCATAAACAATTTCTTCATCTAGGCTTACATCTCCATATGTTATTACCTCGTCTACCTTAGATGAACTTGGACTCGGCACTGAGAATTGCAAAGGTGTTGCATCTGTGCTTGACTTCTAAAGTGTGTGACTGAAAGGAGTGCCAAATTTTGGTAAAGTAACTAGTGCTTGAATTGTTGCTAGCTCCTTTGGATTTGGTGTCAACTTAGTCTCTTCAAGATTGTCCTTTTTTGCCACATTATCTTGGATTCCACCTTGAACTTGTGTTAGAGGTGCAAATGAATCTATCTGACCTATTTGACTTTGTATTTTAGTAGTGGCTTGAGTTTACACTTTATCCTCTCCAATTGCATCAACCTTTTTTTATTTAACTTATGGTACTATATTTAAAGGTTGTACACTAATGACTAAGAGGTGATGGTAGGTGGTTCTTGTGTATTCACCTCTTCCCTTGTAGTGTCAGTCAGTGATTTCTAAATTTCATCTACACTCACCAATACAGGGTTATCACACAATTTATCCTGCAGTGTAGATTGATCAAGTATCTTTTTCATGTCTTCCTTTGTTAGGGGATTGATGTTTTGAGTAGTGAGATTAGAAACATAATTTACTATGATAGTTTCAATATTCACACTTGTTATTTTTTGCGGGCTAACATTTGGAAATTGTGTATCTTGTACACTATGTTCTTGTTTTTACTCTTCCTCAGTTGTAGCCTGATTATCTATGTTCATTTGAGTACCTCCCTCAACTATGTCTTCATTATTGTCATCTTCTTCATCATTTTTAACCTCAATAGGCTCTTGTTCTCCTATTTTGACTATAGCTAGCCCATATGTGACTTTCCACATCTATGTAGTCTTCTTTATAACATCTTCTATGTTATTCTATAATATGTTGAAGGCTCTATATTTAGGAAAAAAACTAAGAACATATTTCTTTATGGATTTAGCAATTTGTGCCTTGCTAAGTTCAGGCATGATTTGAGCGAGGAAAGTTTCTCTCATTTTCATTTCAACATCTAAACAATAATGCCATTTTTGCTTGACTCTTTTATATAGGCTTTTAACTATGGAGTTTGCAATCTCTAGAGGAGCTTTCTTGAAAGTAACCATCATGGCATATATTGCCTCCTCCACTTGATTCTTTTCAACTTTTTTAAGTTTTTCAAAATCAATGTGAGAAAATCCTAATAAATCTACATTATTTCTAACATTCTCAAATAGTTTGTCTAGATCTAAAGATAGATAATGACTCACCACTTGGAATTGGCTATTGTCATCAGATTTAGTTCTTTCCTCATCAAATTCAGTCTGAGCAATGTATTTTCTTCTTGGTATTTTTTTTGCTCCTCCTTCCTGTTCTATGGGTTTGGTTTTCTCTATAGCCTTTTGTGTAGTGATATGTGCACTAGCCATTGTGGTAGGTGCAGTAGGTTTGGGCTGGCTAGATTTAACAATCTTCTTGGGTCTTTTCACTATTTGTTCCTTAGCCTTTCTCTTCTTGTGATAAGTGGGAATAGGTGCTTCCTCAGCTTCTTCCTTGACACCTTCTACAATTTTTTGTTTCTTTCTCTTGTTGATATTCACCCTTTCCTTGTGTCAATGAAAGTGGTGCTTGAATTTGAGTGTCTTCTTCCTTTTCATCCTCTTCCTACTTGACACCTTCACCAAATTTTTCCTTCAATTTCTTTACCAATTTCTCCTTCTTCTTGATGATAGAGGCAGTTTTTAATTCCATAGTAATCTTAGATTTGGCCATCCAATAATTACCAAATGCTTTGGCATCTTTGTCTATTTCTTTTGCAAGTAATGTTGTTATTATCATAGAGGCCTCATCTATATTAACTTCATAGCCTAATGGCCTTAGCCATCTTACTCTTGGAGTTTCTTCTTGAACAAATGTGTAATCAGCATCAACTAGGAAACAAACATAATCATATTGTTTTTTCCCTAATGATATTGGAATCCTCAATCTCTTCTTAATAGATTGCTTGAAGTGTTCAAAGTAATTGGTCATTACTGACTCAAAATTTTCACCTGATTGTTCAATGAACTATCTTGTTTGGACTGCAATAGACCTATTTGTCTTCCATGCCACAGTGCCAAATATAGGAAATTTGTTATGAACATAAAAGAAGAAACATATCAAAATAGATCCAAATTTACATTGAGCACCTTTTTTTTTCCTTATTGCTCCTAGGTTTTCAATCAATTGTAGTTGCAACTCGGCAAAATCATATGTATGATCCTTCTTCACAATATTGTAAGCCACATCTACTATAATATAGGGTACATTATTCAATCTATTTGATTGGTAAAACTTATGTGCAATTACCCTTACTGCAAAATCTATTAGAGGATATGTGATGGTGTCTATGTTCATTCCCCTCTTATTCCACACAACCCCTATGTTCTTCTCAATAACTTCTTACGTTGATCTAGGTTGGATACCATGTTACCTTATGGATTATTCTCTTTGTGATTTTTATTGGGCCATTATCCAACCATAGTGAACGATCATGAATCCTACTCAAGACAATCCTAATCCATTCAGTTTTTAAAACATTAGGCAAATCTAGGGCACGAGTTAAACTTTTCTTTTCTACAATATTAAATTCTTCCCTTAACACACCATTTTCACAAAGCTTTCCACATTCTTCTCTTATTTCCATGTCACCAATACTCCCAATTTTATAGTTGTAACACTTTTTGATATCCTGAATCATTAAAATGTTTAGTGGTATCATGGATAATGCACTAGAGGGATCTTGTTTCTATGCAATGTCTGGTATGGCTTTGAAAATAGGTTGTTTTACTTTGTTGCTAACCAACTAAACATTCAAAACTTCTTTTCCTTCTACATCTTTTTCCTTCAAAGAACTAGACGCCATTTTACAAAACAAGGGTTTATAAAATTAGAAATAGCATAGCTCAGCACATGATAAATACCTTGCAAAATTTGATAAGATGATGTCGAATAGTTGTTCAAATCTTCTACAATCTCTTTGGATGGAATTTCCAAATCTCCTCTAGCTCTTCTTTCTCTCTCTCAATTTCAAATGATGTTAAATGTGTAGAAATTGATCAAATACCCCTTTCAAGTACTACAATTAAAACTTAATGCTTACATAGTTGTAAGCTTGGTATCAACTAATTTATGGCTAACTCGACATCCACCATTATTTCCATTTTTTTGGCAAATATTACAAGCTTGGAAAAAATTAACCAATCTGTTAGCTCAGCATCCTCTAGCACTTCACTCAGCAATCATAGGAGACTTTTCATGCTCGACAGTAACATGAAAAACTCAAAGATTTTCTTTGATTCCTAATAACACGTTGCATCTGTATTCATGCTTATGTAATATTTTTAGAACTAAATCCTTTTGGAACTGATGTATGATATAACTTTTGAATATTAGTCCCACATACCTTTTGATTGTTTAGTTTGATGAGGTGTGATCACCTAACCCATCAGGTGAAGTGAATCCTTCCCCACTTGATGTGCTACAATTCTCCTTTTTCTTCCATGTCTTGTTTATTTCATTTCTAACATTTTCAATATCTACCTTGCCTTTTCCTTTTTTGAACTCACAACTTGGTGCCTTTGACCTTGTTGGACAATACCGATTGATGTGACCAATCTTCAAACATCTAAAACATATGGTTTGTCTCAACCACCTTTTGTAGTCACTTCTAAAGTATGTTCTTATACAATTCTCAAGAACATGTCCATAGTCTTGACAATAATGACAACTATACCTTGTATTATAATCCCAATTATAAGAGTTGTCATTGTTCTTTACCTTTATTTTCCTATTTGATGACCACATGGGTTTGGATCTACACTCAAAAGCTCTATGTCCATACTTCTAATAGTTATAACAATATCCTTCAAA
This sequence comes from Cupressus sempervirens, assembly GCA_028749045.1. NCBI lineage: Eukaryota > Viridiplantae > Streptophyta > Pinopsida > Cupressales > Cupressaceae > Cupressus > Cupressus sempervirens. Next base: position 683,689,152 of record CM053788.1, on the reverse strand, counting down.
TCTTTGAGTGTGCATGATCTTAGTTTTGCATTCATATGCTTGATGACCTTGTTTGTTGCACTTATGATAGTGATCCATGCTCTTTTTCTTAACATTTTGATTTATAGTTTTGCTTCTACATACATTTGCAATGTGTCCTTTCTTACCACAATTATGACAAGTAGGTTTGGAATTCTTACCTTTATTACTCCTTTCTTTAGCACTTTTGGATGACTCTCCTTCTTCAGTACTTGTGTAGCCCAGTTTAGATGTATCATTGTTGGATCTAAGAGATCTCTTTAATTGCTCAAATTATTTGATGGCTTCATGATGTAGGAGCATCCTAGGTGTAAAAGCAATCTTGCATCACCCAATAATATTTTTTATTTTCAATCTTTCTATTTTAATAAGGACTAGTAGACAAGGTGGTTACTATTTATGGGAGCTTGGTACTTTTAGTAAGTTTATCATACAAGCTCAGAATGCTCTCATTTTCTATAGGAAGATTCATTTTAGAGACATAAACCTACCATTAAAATATCATTGCTCTAGCTTAAGTATCAAAGAAGTTATTGTAGATTTTTAGTGGAAAGATTTGTAGAAAAATCTTTAGGCTCATTGTTGGAGGCCTTAGAGTGCCTGGATGAGGTCTGAAAACTTGATAGAAGGGCACTAGCATAGTTTCAAGCCTGTAGATCAAGAGTTGGTGTTTCCAAAAAGTGGTTATAATAACCAATTAGAGCAACAGTTTAAGAGTTATGGCCTTCCGAAGTTGGGCTACCCTAAATATCTAAAATAATTGTCAAAGATATATTTGGCCAACTCTTTATGCATTTTTAGGGTCTATGTATTAAGTTTCAATGTCTAGAATATTCCCAGGTGACATAAAATTGTCTATTTAAGAAAGGCCTGAACATTGTCTAGAACAACTCTAGGTGATAGTTCGCAGCTTGTCTTGCAAATTATTTTTATGAAGGCATCCATGTGAGTTAGCATATTGTACTTGTGAATTTTGTAATTCTATATTTGCTATGCAAATAAAAAGTCCATATTTTGTTCTCACATTTGTTGTTGTTTCTTTGATTTATGTTATGGCTTATGGTATTAAAGGGAGCACCCTTTATAGATTTTTTGAGTGTGTGGATAGATCGCTAACTGTAAGGCAGTTCACACTAGGATCATGGTTTAGGCTGAGTGTGTAGATAGATCACCAATTGTGAGGTAGTTTGCACTAGGGTTTCGATGAAAGCATGAAAATGCCTCCAAAAAGAGAACGTGGCAAAAGAGTCGTAGGTGTTGCACATGAGGGTCTCCTAGCCCTCCAAAAAAATGCAAGCATTGGAAGAACAAATGAATAGAGGAATGAATCTTTCTATAAGAGATGAAAGTGAGGATGAGCACAAAGTAGAAGAAAATACCAAAGTAGAGGCAGTTCTAAACACAGAGGAAGAGAGGCTTTTTAGGGCCATCTCCATGATTAGAAAAAGACCTAGGTTTGAAATTCCCAAATTTTTGGAAAATCTTAACCTAGAGGAGTTGATCAATTAGATAAATGAACTAGAGGAGTACTTTGAGTATGAAGATATTGAGGATCTAGATTAGGTCAAGTTTGTGAAGGCAAAACTAAAGGGACATGTGAAGATCTAGTGGCAACAGGTTCAATTGGAGCAAAATAGGAAGCAAAAGGACAAAATCACCATATGGGAATAGATGGTAGCTAAACTGAAGTGACAATTCATTCCTGTGGATTATGAGCTTGATCTATTGAAGAAAATGCAAGGGTTGAAGCAAGCAAGAAAATCTATTCAAGAGTATACCAAAGAGTTCTACTGAGTTCTCATTAGAACTAGCCATGTAGAAGCTGATAAGGAGAAAATGGTTGATTATCTTTATGGGTTAAGTCCAAGCATTTAGGATGAGATGAGTCTAGTTTGAATGAAGATTATTGAGGAGGCATACCAATTTTCCCTAAAAGTTGAGGAGAAACTGAGCAAGAAGTTTGACAACAAGAATAATGGAAGAGGTCATGGTGGAAGATCTGGCAGATGATCTTATGGAAGTTGTAATGATGATTAGAAGAACAAAGATGAGGCTGGAAGTAGCAGTCAGAACCAAAGGGGAAAATATTCTAATCGTTTCCATGATCAAAACAAGAAAGATCAGAGAGGAAGAGGTAGAGGACAAGGATCTAGAAGAGGAGGCTTTTGCGAGAAATGTTTTCACTGTAGAGAAGAAGGGCACAGAGCATTTGAATGTTCCCAACACCAAGGAAGGATGGGAAGAATAATAGAAGGTCAGGCCAGAGTTGCACATGTTGATGAAAATAATTGATCCTCACATTCTAAAGATGTTGAAAGAGAAGTCCTAGTTAATATAAGAGTCCTGCCGAGTGGTGAGAATGAACCTAATCAAATAAGGAGCTCATTTTACATAAGGTGCAAATATGAAGATAAATTTTGTAATGTGATCATTAATTGTGGAAGTTATGACAATCTAGTGTTAGAAATGATGGTCACCAAGTTGAAGCTAAAGAGACAGAAACACCCACATCCATACCATATTGCTTGGGTGTAAGATGACTACAAAGTCATGGTCAATGAGGAGTGCTAAGTGAAATTCAAGATTGGAAGCTACTAGGATGAGGTACTATGTGATATCATACATATGGACATATATCATATGTTGCTAGGTAAGTCATGGCAATTTGACAGGCATATTTTACATGACGGGCAAGCAAATAACTACACTCAAACCAAGGATGGAGTGAAACATATGTTGAAACCATTGAAGGATAAAGAAGAAAAGGTATGTAGTGTTGCCAAAATATGTTTTATTGATGGAAAAGAGTTTCTCAAATATATGAAGTGTGAGCATATGTGTTTTGATATAATTCTAAAAGATAGTAAAAAATAAGTAGAGGAAGTATTTGCAGAAGTTGCAAATTTATTGGAAGAGTTTTCTAATATTGTATCAAATAATGTACCTGATCGATCTCCCCCAATGAGGAAGATCAGTCACCAAATGGATTTGGTTCCAGGAGTCAATTTGCCAAACAAAGTACTGCATAAAATGACACCAGCAAAAAAGTGAAGAGTTGAATAGACAAGTTCATGAGTTGTTGTAGATGGAGTTGATTTGAGAGAGTTTGAGTCCATGTGTTGTACCAATCATATTACACCAAATAAGAATGGAGAATGGAGGATGTGCATGGATTCTTGTGCTATCAACAAGATCACAATCAAGTACAAATTTTCATTCCCAAGGATGGATGATATTATGAACTATTTGAGTGGAGTTGTATTTCACCAAAATAGATCTAAAGAGTGGGTACCATTAGATTCGTATCAAAGAAGGTGATGAGTGGAAGACTACTTTCAAGACAAAATGATTGTACAAGCTATTAGTCATGCCTTTTGGGCTAACCAATGCACTGAGCACTTTCATGTGACTCATGAATGAGGTACTGAAGGAGTTTCTGGGTAAGTTTGTCATTGTTTACCTAGATGATATTTTTATCTTTAGTAAGACATTGGAGGATCATTTGATCCATATTCGAAAGGTGTTTGATAAGATGAGAGAAGAGAAGTTGTTGATAAACCTGAAGAAGTGTAGTTTTATAAAGGAGTTGGTGTACCTAGGATTTGTAGTCTCGGCAGAAGGTTTGAAAATGGACCTAGAGAAAGTGAAGGCTATCCTTGAATGGCATACTCCAAGGAGTGTGATAGAGGTAAGATCTTTTCATGGACTAGCTAGTTTTTACAGAAAGTTCATAAGAGGTTTTAGCAATATTTGTAGACTCTTGACTGAAATAATAAGAGGGGATAGGAAAGAATTTAAGTGGACTATAGGAGCAGATGAGAGTTTTAATCTATTGAAATAGAAGGTTACTGAGTAGCCTATTTAGCATTTCTAGATTTTAACAAGGTATTTCAAGTAGACTATGATGCTAATGGTACTGCAATATGAGTTGTTATGAGTCAAGAAGGTAGACCTATTTCTTATTTTAGTGAGAAATTGAATGATGCCAAAAGAAAATATTTTGTTTATGTTCAAGAATTTTATGTTATAGTTCAAGCATTGAAGAAGTGGAGACACTATCTTCTTCCTAAGGAGTTTGTTTTGTATATTGATCATAAAGCTTTGCAATATTTGAATAGTCAAGGTAAATTAAACTAAAGGCATTTAAAGTGGGTTGAGCTTTTGCAAAGTTATACATTTTTTTTGAAATACAAGAGTGGGAAGTCTAATGGAGTTGCATATGCTCTTAGTAGAAGAGAAATATTATTGATAGAAATGAGATAGAGGTGGTTGGGTTCAAGGAGCTCAGTACTTTGTATCCAAATGATCCTAATTTTGGTGAAGCGTGGAAGGCTTGTATAGAACCTGTTACACTTGACAAGACAAAGTGGTTGGATTTCGTGATCCAGGATAGGATGTTATTCAAAGGAAGCCAGTTGTGCATTCCTAGAAGTTCAATGAGAGAGAATCTCATCAAGGAGAAGCATAATGGAGGATTGGATGGACATTTTGACAAAGATAAAACCATAGCTTTGGTTGTTGAGAGTTATTACTGGCCATAGTTGTAGCAAGATGTGAAGAAGTTTGTACAGAGTTCTAGAGTATGTCAGATGGTGAAGGGAGTTAAGCAAAGTGCAGGGTTATATCATCCATTACCTATACTAGAGAAGCCATGGGAGGATGTCAGCATGGATTTTGTTCTTGGATTGTCGAGGAATCAACATGGGCATGATTCTATTTTCAAAGATGGCACATTTTATTCCTTGCAAGAAGACTAGTGATGTTGTTTATATAGCAAAAAAAATTTTAGAGAAGTGGTGAGACTACATGGTCTACCAAAGAGTATAGTTTTAGATTGAGATACCAAATTTGTTGGGTATTTCTAGCATACATTGTGGAAGAAGTTGAAGATAGATTTGAAGTTCAATTCATCACATCATCCAAAGACTAATGGATAGATAGAAGTTGTGAATCACAGTTTGAGAAATTTGTTGAGATGTTTGGTTGGAAACAAGACAAAAGGATTGGATATGATTTTACCATAGGGAAAATTTGCATATAATAATTCTGTCAACAGGATTATCAATAAATCATCATTCCAAATTGTATATGGGAGTAGTCCCAGAAATGCTTCTAAATTGAAGAAGTTGGATAAAGGAGAGATAAGTAATGCTAAAGCAGAAGAATTTATTGAACATTTGAAGAACATCCATGAGGAGGTGAGGAAGCACATTATAAAGATGAATACATAGTACAAGGCTAAGGCAAATGTGAAAAGAATGTATAAGGATTATACTTTGAACTTGTGTTAGAGGTGCAGATGAATCTATGTAACCTATTTGACTTTTTGTTTTAGTAGTGGCTTGAGTTTCCACTTTATCCTCTCCAATTGCATCAATCTTTTCTGGTGTAACTTCTAGTATCTATCTAAATTTTGTACACTAGTGACTTGAGGGGTGATGGTAGATGGTTCATATGTTTTCACCTCTTCCCTTGTAGTTTCAGTCACTGATTTTTTAATTTCATCTATAGTCACCAATACAGGGTTGTCACACAATTTAGCCTGTAGTGTAGATTGATCAAGTATCTTTTTCAAGTCTTCCTCTATTAGGGAATTGATGTTCTGAGTAGTGAGATCAAAAATATCATTTATTGTGATAGTTTCAATAGTCACATTTATTATTTGTTGAGGGCTGGCATTTGGCAATTGTGTATCTTGTACACTCTGTTCTTGTTGCTACTCTTTCTCAACTGTAGCTTGATCATCTATCTTTATTTCAGTACCTCCCTCAACTATGTCTTCATTATTGTCATCTTCTTCATCATTTTAAACCTCAATAGGCTCTTGTTCTCTTGTTTTGACTTTAGCTATCTCATATGTGAGTTTCCACATCTGTGTAGTCTTCTTTACAAAATCTTCTATGTTATTTTGTAGTATGTTGAAGGCTCTATATTTAGGAACAAATCTAACAGTGTGTTTCTTTATGGCTTTAGCAATTTGTGCCTTGCTAATTTTAGGCATAATTTGAGCGAGGGAAATTTCTCTAATTTTCCTTTTAGTGTCTAAACAATAGTATCATTTTTGCTCAACTCTATCATATAGGCTTTTAGGTATGGAGTTTTCAATCTCTAGAGGAGCTTTCTTGAAAGTAGCCATCATGGCATATATTGCCTCCTCTACATGATTCTTTTCAACTTTTCTAAGTTTTTCAAAATCAATGTGAGAAAATCTTGATAAATCTGCATCATTTCTAACATTCTCATATAGGTTGTCTAGATCTGAAGATGGATTGTGACTCACCACTTGGAATTGGCAATTGTCATCAGATTCAGTTCTTTCCTCATCAGATTCAGCCTAAGGAATGTATTTTCTCCTTGGTCTTTTTTGTGCTCCTCCTTCCTACTTTGTGGGTTTGGCTTTCTCTTTAGCCTTTTTTGTAGTGACATTTTCACTAGCCCTTGTGGTAGGTGTAGTAGGTTTGGGTTGGCTAGGTCTAACAATCTTCTTGGGTCTTGTCATTGTTTCTACCTTAGCCTTTCTCTTCTTCTGATCAGTAGGAATAGGTGCTTCCTCAACTTCTTCCTCGACACCTTTTGTAGTTTTCATTTCTTCCTCATGTTGATCTTTACCCTTTCCTCATGTCAATACAAGTGGTGTTTGAATTTGAGTGTCTTCTTCCTCTTCATCCTCTTCCTACTCAGTACCTTCATTGAATTTTGCTTTCAATTTCTTTATCAGTTTCTCCTTCTTCTTGATGACAGAGGCAGTCTTTAATTCCATAGTAATCTTAGATTTGGCCATCTCATAATTGCTAAATGCTTTGGCATCTTTTTCTATTTCTTCTGCAAGTAATGTTGTTATTACTATAGAGGCCTCATCTACATTAATTTCATGGCCTAATGGCCTCATCCATCTCACTCTTGGAGTTATACTTTAGGAGTTGCCTAAAGTAGTGAAGGAAGAAGAATAAAATGTTGTATAATTTATAAGACATGAAGATATCTACATGATAAAGATGTATGAGAAAGTTGAAGTGTCTTTGGCATTTTTGTCAAAGAATGAGATTATGAAGTACTCACCTATGAAATAATAAGAGAGGGGGAAAATATATGTAAGGTGTTTCCAACAATACAGAGAAAGCCGATTGATTTCATGATATGATATGAGCTTATGTGTTACATATCAAAGTTGCATGGATGAGACTCAAAATGAAATTAAAAGAGAGAGATTGTTGGACATATGATGCAGGAGCATCCAGAGGTATAAGGGCAATCCTGTGTCACCAAAAAAAATGTACTTAGACTTAGTTTTTGTTTCATGTCTTTACATTTTTGGATACCCATTTGGCCCAAATAAAGGTTCCAACTCTCATAGTTCAACTATCAGTGCATTTGAAAATCCTGAAAAAATAGGAGCATGCAATTTGGCCATCATTTTGGTGACCTAGAAGGTGTGACTTGGCCAGATGAATGTAATTGAGATTTAGAGCATTCCAGAAAAAGAATTAGGTCAAAAGGCCCCACGGTTTGAAAGTTATTGCAATTTTTCAGGTTTTGGAGACCTCCTAAGAATGTTTCAAAGTCAGGTTTGGGGCATTAAATGACCTCAAAAAGGGTCAAAAAATGGGGGATGAGTGAAGCTGTCCATAGAGCTATAGAGCGCTTCGAGAGCTTTTCGAAAATGTAAACGGTTCATCAATCGGAGCTACGGTTCAAAAGTTATGCCTCCCGGAAGTTCGGCTACCATTTCTGGATTCTTCTAGATTTGCACCGACTTCTAACGCGGCTTCTGGAACCTTCTATCTTGTCGGTGGATGCCTACTAGCACTTTCTAGAATGTACTCCTAGTCCTTAACCCTCTGGGTCTATTTAAGGAGATTTTTGGCATTGTAAAAGGCAGTTCGGATTGGAGCTTGAGAGGAGGTGCTAAAAGGAGAAATATTCTCTAGATTTATGCTATTGTAAGCCCGTAGGGTATGTTTTGAAGTTTATTTTCTCTGCACTATTTGTACTAGCTTATTTTCTTAGTTAATATAATTCCCCCTTTCTATTGTGTCTATTTTGTTGTTGGGTTGTGTCCCCATCAACATAGAGATGTGAATTGGAATGAAACTAAGGATATTAATGAAGATTTGATACTAAACATAGAGGGAGATGCTCAAAGAAAGTACATGTTTTGGATTGCATGGTAGCTAGAGGTGTTTCCATCAATACCAAAGAGGAAGATTGTTGAAATACAATTGAGACAATTGTTATGTTGTGATTGATGTCAAACATTATTGGTGAGAAAGTTTTCTATCTAATTAGAATGCCATATCAAGATGATTAGTGACAAGGATTTGAGAAGAATGACATAACAAAAGGACCTAGGGAAAGGTTGAGTTATGAAGAACTATAATGGGTACTTGAATCAGTTGGAATTTGACAAGATAAAGTGATTTTTTAATCATGCTACAAGTGAAAAATACAATTGTACTAAAGCCTAGAAGAAGTGATGAAAGATTGACCAAATGTGTAGGCTTAACTAAGCAAAAGAGAAAAAGATTTAAAAACTTAAAGCTTATGCTGAGTGATGCTAGAGTCGACTGAGTGACAATGTAAGTTGAGAAAAATATAGTGTCAACCAAGCATCAGTATTGACCAAGTGATAGTATATGTTCTGAACACAAAATTTAGTAGCAACCGAGTAATCCAGGTTTGACAAAGTGTCAGAACACACTGTTGGTCAAGGAGAACATTTCATAGATTATGAGAAAATTGTGATTTCTAGCCAATAAAGTTGATTTTATGGAATACGTAAAGCATGTTGAAGATAATGATGGATGACCTAAAACATTTAATTCAAGGGAAACCATGTTTGAGAATTTCTATGCAAGAATTCAAGGAGAAGTTTGGATAAGTTAACAAAAGAGGAAATGAAATGATGGAAGGATTCGATGAATTTGACCAAACCCTATCATCTACAACATAATGTTTAAGTGGTAAAAGATCAAAATTGTCTATTGAAGGAGGTAAAAGGGCTAACCTAAGATAGGTTAGCAGAGCTGGTGAACACCTAATAAGGTTGGAGCAGTTATTGATGCTATTGATTGGAAAACTTGAGTAGGAGGCTGAGAAGAGTTGTGAAGAGGTGAAGAGTGATTCCTTAAAGAAGTGCCAAGCATAACAGAGATAGAGATGACAATGGAGGCTAGTTAGTGGATCAACATGTGAACCAAATTGTGATATGTATTTCTAAAGTGAGTTGTATTTGTTAGATCAAACCCATTGTTACTTTCTAACCATTATATCAGTATTGAAATCCTTTAATCAAGGTTCACCTAATAGGTATATGTAAATCTTTTAATCAAGGTGACATTTTGACAGAATTTTCTTAAGTTGTCTAATAAGGCCATTCTTAACAGGGTGTTTAAATCCTTTAACAAGTTCACATTTAACAATGTGTTTTGTAACCTTTAACAAGGTTTGCTCCTAATAGAACTCACTTTAGAAGAGTAAGAAATTGGTGACATGTTACTAGTGGTTTTTCCCAAATTTTGTTTCCACGTTAAATCCTAGTGTCATAATTGTGTGGATGCCATGTGAGATGTTTTAGTATTAATTTTTTTCACTCTACAAGTTTGTTACTATTAGGATAGTAGACTGCAAGTTTATGTTATTAATTGTTTTCTATAGAGACTAAGCTATTCAATATTTAGATCTAAAGTATTTGAAATGATTAAAAGTTCAATTGGTACATCTAGACCTTGAATAACTAATTCCCCACCCCCCAATTATTTTAAATCATTCTATCACCCCCTTCTTCTTAAATTGAATTCTTATCACAACAATATCATCTTTACCTATTAAAACTAAGATTCAATTGAAAAAATGGTTTGCATACTTAGAAGAAATGATGATCAAGATACTATTAAATAAAAGGATGTACAATTGTATAATAGACTTCCTACACTAATTCATGACAACAAGTTTGCACAAATTATATTGACTAAGTATTTATAAGTATATAATAATGAAATATTAACATAATGATTTGCACAAGAGGAAACATGAGTGAGAATAATCTACACTTGAGAACAATTATGTGTCTATTTATTAGACTTTATCTTTTACCTAAAACCATATTTTATTTATAAAATTTGAGTTCCATCTAAAGTATTTAATAGAGGTGTAGAAGTTCAGAAAAACTGATGGGGACACAACCCAAGCACAGAATGGACACAACAGGAAAAGGGAAATTGTATTAACTGTGAAAATAAGCTAGTAGATTTAGTATAGAGAAAATAGACTTCATAACATGCCTTATGGGCTTACAATAACATAATCTGGATATAATTTCTCCTTTCAGTACCTCCTCTCAAAATCCACTCCGAACTGCCTTTTACAATGCCAAAAATGTCCTTAAATATACCCCGAAGGGTTAAGGACTAGGAATACATTCTAGAAAGTGCTAGTAGGCATCCACTAACCAAGTAGAAGGCTCCAGAAGCCATGTTAGAAGTTGGTGCAAATCTAAAAGAATCCAAAAATGGTAACCAAACTTTCGGGAGGCATAACTTTTGAACCGTAGCTTCGATTGATGAACCGTTTACATTTTTGAAAAGCTCTCGAAGTGCTCTATAGCCCTATGGACCAGCTTCACTCGTCCCCCATTTTTTGGCCCTTTTTGAGGTCATTTAATGCCCCTAACTTGACTTTGAAGCATTTTTAGGAGGTCTCCAAAACCTAAAAAATTGCGATAACTTTCAAACCATGGGGCCTTTTGACCTGATTCTTTTTCTCGAATGCTCTAAATTATAATTACATTCATTTGGCCAATTTACACCTCCTAGTTCACCAAAATTATGGATCAATTACATACTCCTATTTTTTTGGCATTTACATGTATCCCAAGGTGTTCAAATACTCTATCCTAGAACACTGATAGTGGAATTGTGAGAGTTGGAACCTTTATTTGACCCAAATGGGTATCCAAAAATGAAAAACACATGAAAGAGAAACTAAGTCTAAGTACATTTTTTTTTGGGTGACACAGGATTGCCCTTATACCTCTAGATGCTCCTGCATCAGACACCCAGGGTAGATTGAAAAGTGACCCTGTCACTTTATGAATGGTAGAAAAAATCCCAAATGGGAACCTCAACTGCTGAAATCCAGGTTGAGTCCTCTATTGATTGTCCTTTCCACTTGACCAAATACTCTTCATACTGCCTGTTTCTGGTACTTCTACCCACACGATGATCTATAATGTCTTCTATCTCCTCCTTCTTAGAAGCAGGAATTGGACATTGCTCTAACACCAGCTCCTCATCTACACCATCATCATGATACTCTGTTAAGTCTATAATGTTGAAAATAGGAGAAATGTGAACACCATCTGGAAGCTCCACCTCATACGCATTTCTTGAGTCATGTTTCTTCAGAATTTTGCAGGCGCCAAATTTCTTCATTTTTAGCTTGTTGTAAGTACCGATTGGAAATCTTTCTTTTCGTAAGTGCACCATGACTAAATCCCCTACTTTGAATTCCTTATGTCTTCTCCTTTGATCAGCCATAGCTTTATACTCTTGATTCATCTTGGTAATGTGTGCCTGAACCTCCTCATGTAGACGCTTGATATGTTCAGCAAATTGTTCAGCTTTAGCACTTGTCCTCTCCCCTTGCTCTATCTTCCTCAATTCTGGTGCAGTCCTTGGGCTACTTCCATATACAATTTGGAATGGTGATTTTCTAGTACTCCTATTTATAGAGTTATTGTAAGTAAACTCTGCTTGTAGTAGAATCAAATCCCATCCCTTGGGCTTATCCCCAACTAAACATCTCAACAAATTACCCAAACTACTGTTTACCACTTCTATTTGGCAGTCAGTCTGTGGGTGATGCGTGGAACTGAAATTTCAAGTCTGTTCTCAACTTCTTCCACAATGTCCTCCAAAAATACCCCACAAATTTAGTATCTCTGTCAGAAACTATACTCCTTGGAAGACCATGTAGTCTTACGACCTCTCTAGAAAACAAGTCTGCAATATGGACAGCATCATGAGTCTTGTGGCATGGAATGAAATTTGCCATTTTGGAGAACCTATCAACCACCACAAATACTGAGTCATTACCATGTTGTGTCCTTGGCAATCCAAGAACAAAATCCATACTTATGTCCTCCCATGGCTTTGATGGAACAGGAAATGGCTGATATAGTCCAGTATTGTGACTAAATCCCTTGGCAACTTGACAAACCTAGCAACTCTGTACAAACTTCTTCACATCCTATGAAATCTGAGGCTAAAAATAATGTTCTCTAAGAATGGAAATGGTCTTATCTCGACCAAAATGTCCTGCCATTCCTCCGCTGTGTTTCTCCTTAATCATATTTTCCCTCATGGAACTCCTTGGAATGCACAATTGACTACCCTTGAATAACATGCCATCCTGAATCAAATAGTCTAACCACTTGGTTCTATCTACAGCAACAGGCTCTTTACAAGATTTCCATGCTTCAGCAAAATCAGGATCCTCAGGGTACAAATTCTTGAGTTCATCAAACCCAACTACTTCAACCTGCATTACTGTAAGCAACAACTGTCTCCTACTTAGTGCATCTGCAACCCTGTTAGATTTTCCACTTCTATTCTTCAACACAAATGTATAACTCTACAAGAACTCTACCCACTTCATATGCCTCTAATTTAATTTACCTTGGCTATATATGTACTGTAATGCCTAATGATTAGTATACAAAACAAATTGCTTTGGCAATAAATAATGCCTCCATTTCTTTAAGGCCTGAACTATTGCATAGAACTCTTGATCATAAACAAAATACTTCTTCTTTGCATCATTCAATTTTTCACTAAAATAAGCAATAGGCTTACCTTCTTGGCTTAATACAGCCCCAATAGCATTGCCACTAGCATCACAATCCACCAGGAACACCTTTCTAAAATCTAGAAGTGCCAACACAGGTTGTTCTATCAGCTTCTTATTCAACAATTCAAAACTTCTCGCAGTTGCTGCAGTCCATTTGAACTATTTTCTATCCCCTCTTATTGTGTCAGTTAGGGGTGCACATATGCCACTAAAATTCTTAATAAACTTCTTGTAAAAACTAACCAAACCATGAAATGATCTTACCTCAGTAGCAAACCTCGGAGTAGGCCATTCAAAGATGGCTTTTACCTTCTCTGGATCCATTTTAAGACCTTCAGGTGATATAACAAACCCCAAGTAGACTAACTCCCTTTTAGCAAAGATACACTTCTTCAAATTAATTAATAGTTTCTCTTCCCTCAACCTCTCAAGAACACTAAGAATATGCAATAAATGTTCTTCCAAAGTCTTGCTGAAAATTAAAATATCATCCAAATAAACAATAACAAATTTTCCCAAGAACTTCTTAAGTACCTCATTCATGAGCCGCATGAAGGTGCTTGGGGCGTTTGTCAATCCAAAGGGCATGACTAACCACTCATAAAGACCCTCCTTGGTCTTGAAGGCTATTTTCCACTCATCTCCTTCTCGAATCCGTATCTGGTGATAACCACTCTTGAGATCTATCTTTGTGAAGTACTGAGCTCCACTCAAGTAGTCCATAAGATCATCCATTCTTGGCAAAGGAAACCAATATTTGATGGTTATCCTATTTATAGCTCGAGAGTCTATACACATCCTCCACTCTCCATCCTTCTTTGGTGCCAATACTGTGGGTATTGCACATGGACTCAAGCTCTCCCGAATCAAGCCCTTCCTCAACAGCTCCTGAACCTATCTGTTTAGCTCCTCTATTTCAGTAGGAGTCATCCTGTGAGTAGCCTTGTTAGGAAAACTTGCTCCTAGAATCAAATCTATCTGATGACTGATTGTCCTTACTGGTGGCAATCCTTCTGAAACATTATCAGAGATAATATCTCCAAATTCACCTAGTAAATCTAAAACTTCAAGTGGTATTTCACTACTACCTTCTTTATCTTTCCTAGGAATCAAAGCATAGCACATACGCTGATGTTTCATTCCATCTAAAAACTTCCTTCCATCAACAAGACAAATCCTAGCACTGCTACATACCTTTTCACCTTCTTTTTTCATGGGCTTCAGTTTGTGGCAAACTCCATCCTTTGTTAGAGAATATGTGTTTGCATGACCATCATGTACTGCATGTCTATCAAACTGCCATGGTCTACCCAACAATAGATGGAAAACATCCATCAAAATAACATCACAGAGAACTTCATCATGGTAACTCCCAATTTTGAATTTCATGAGACGTTGTTCACTAACCAGGACCTTATGATCATCTTTTACCCAAGCAATCCGATAGGGCTAGGGATGTCTCTCCCTCTCGAGCTTTGGCTTAGAGACCATCTCTTCTGATACCAAGTTATCAGTGCTACCACCATCAATGATCACGTCACAACATTTATCCTCACACTTGCATCCGATATGGAACAAACTCCTCCTTTGTCCTGGTTCAATCTCATGACTTAGTAGGACCCTTTCATTCACCAAGGTCTCTCCTCTTTCTGCATCCTCTGAATGTGATGATTGTGCATCCTCATCCACATGAGCAACCCTAGCTTGGCCCTCAGCTCTCCTATCTGTCCTTCCTTGTCATTGAGGGCATTCAAAGGAACGATGACCTTCTTCATTGCAATGGAAATAGGTACCACGGAAGCCTCCTCTTCCTTGTCCACATCCTCTACCTCTTCCTCTCTAATTTCCAAAGTCTTGATCACGGAAGCGGTTGAAACCCTCATTCCTCTGGTTCTTGCTAGTACCCAAATCTTCATTTTTCTTTTGGGTTTCATTTTGACCTCCAGATGACCTACCACTTCCCCTTCTTCCTTGACCACACCCTCTTTGTCTCCCTTCAAACCTCTTATTTAGCTTCTCTTCAACTCGTAGGGTAAATTGGTATGCCTCTTCAACGCTGGTCATTTTTACCAGACTTAATTCCTCCTGGATGCTAGGTTGCAACCCACTGATATAATGAGAAACCTTCTCCTTATTTGCTTTTGCATGCCCTGCTCTAATCAAAAGTTGATAAAACTCCTCTATATATATTCTTGGACTGATCTTCCTGCTTGCTTTATCCCATGCATCTTCTTAAACAAATCAAGCTTGTAGTCCACAAGAATGAACTGCTTCTTTAATTTGTCCACCATGCGATCCCACCTTGTGATCTTCTCCTTTCCTCTTCTATTTCTTTCCAATTGAACCTCTTGCCACCAGATTTTGGCATGGCCTTTCAGTTTGGCCTTTGCAAACTTAACCCTATCTGGGTCCCTAATATCCTCATACTCAAAGTATTCTTCCAGTTCATTGATCCAGTCGATCAACTCATCTGGTTTCAGATTTCCTGAAAATAGACCCACATCAATTGTAGGTCTTTTCCCAAATTTAGTAATGGCCCTAAAAAGCCTTTCCTCTGCTTGATTTAGAACTTCCCCATCAAATTCCCCTTTTGGTCCAATTTCTTCTTCTCCATTGTCATCCTCACTGTCGTCACCTGCGGCAACATTTGTTCCTCTATGGAGCTCCTCTTGCAATGCTTGTACCTGCCTTTGGAGGGCTCTAACCTCCTTAGGATTAACAGATTCAACCCTTCCACCATGCTCTCTTCATGGAGGCATCTTCTTAACTCAAACCCACAACCACACAGTCCTGGTGCAAACTGCCTCATAGTCGGCACTCTGTCTACACACTCAGGAAAACCAACTATGATACCACTTGATGGGGACACAACCCAAGCACAGAATGGACACAACAGGAAAAGGGAAATTGTATTAACTATGAAAATAAGCTAGTACATTTAGTATAGAGAAAATAGACTTCATAACATGCCCTATGGGCTTACAATAACATAAATCTGGAGATAATTTCTCCTTTCAATACCTCCTCTCAAAATCCACTCCGAACTGCCTTTTACAATGCCAAAAATGTCCTTAAATAGACCCTGGAGTGTTAAGGACTAGGAATACATTCTAGAAAGTGCTAGTAGGCATCCACCGACCAAGTAGAAGGCTCCAAAAGCCGCGTTAGAAGTTGGTGCAAATCTAGAAGAATCCAAAAACGGTAACCGAACTTTCGGGAGGCATAACTTTTGAACCGTAGCTCCGATTGACGAACCATTTACATTTCCAGAAAGCTCTTGAAGCGCTCTATAGCCCTATGGACCAGCTTCACTCGTCCCCCATTTTTTGACCCTTTTTGAGGTCATTTAATGCCCCTAATCTGACTTCGAAGCATTCTTAGGAGGTCTCCAAAACTCAAAAAATTGCGATAACTTTCAAACCGTGGGGCCTTTTGACCTGATTCTTTTTCTGGAATGCTCTAAATTACAATTAAATTCATCTAGCCAATTTACGCCTCCTAGTTCACCAAAATGATGGCTCAATTACATACTCCTATTTTTTCTGCATTTACACGTATCCCAAGGTGTTCAAATACTCTATCCTAGAACACTGATAGTGGAACTATGAGAGTTGAAACCTTTATTTGACCCAAATGGGTATCCAGAAATGAAAACACATGAAATAGAAACTAAGTCTAAGTACTTTTTTATTTGGGTGACACAGGATTGCCCTTATACCTCTTGATGCTCCTGCATCAAAAACCAACTTCACAGTTCACCAAGAACGCTTGCATGCAAACAAGTTGTTGTTGAAAGGAAACCAAAGAGGGAAAAAGCATAGCTTGGAAACCTCAACAAAGTGAGAAAAATGTATTCTAAGATCATGAAAAATAAAATACAAGAGTTCAACCTTAAAGGTGAATGAAACCCTAAAAAGGGAAAAGAAACTAGGTTGTGCATTATAATTAATATAAAATATTAATTATATGCACCTAAGAGATAGCTTAAGTAAACTAGAGTAATAGACAACTTAATTAATTAAATCAACATGATCTAATTAATAAGCGTAAATAAATAATTACTCTAACACCCCCCCTTAAGTGAAGCTCGGGAGGTAAGCTAACCTAGCAAAGCTATGAAAGTAGGAAAATGGGTCCCAACAACAAGGCCTGATCAAGTACCCAAATCAAGGAAATCTCTGTAAATCGGAGACAAAGGAGAAAACCTAGTGGGAAAAACCCCTCTCCAAAAAGGGATAGAACAAATGTGCTAAAAAAACATGAAGGAAGGAAGACCTCAACAAGACCCCCCAAGGACAACTTCCATAACCCCAAGAATAGACTGCAACTAAAGATTTGGTGAAGATGCTGGCAACCTGTGCATCAATGGGAATATACTCCAAAGAGAGAACACCATCCTAAATCTACTGACAGATGAAATGCATATGAAGTTCTATGTGTTTACTATGTTGATGTTCCACTGGGTTGCAGAAAATATGAATAGCACTCTGATTATCTCACCATAGAATAGTGGGATGATTAGGATGAAAACCAAATTCAGTCATCAACTACCAAAGACATAAAATATCCTAACTAGCATGCACTGATGTTCTATACTCAAACACTATAGATGAAAGTGTGCAAGCATGTTGCTTCTTACATGACCAGTTGATAGGACTAGAGCCAAGACAAAAGATAAAGCCAGAAGTAGACTTCCAATCATCAACATCACTAGACCAATCTGAGTCAATGAAGCCAAAAATGTGAGGACTCGCTAATGTGTAATGAATTCCATACATAAGTGTGCCTTGAATGTATCTCAAAATATGCTTGGCAGCTTGCCAATGACTCTCATGAGGCTCATGTGAAAACTGAGAGATAAGACCAACTACAAAGGAGAGATCAGGATGAGGATGTGTCAAGTATAACAAGTTGCCAACCAACTATTGATACAATATGGGATCCACTAAAGGAAAAGTACAAGAGGTAGACAAAGTAACACCTGACTGAAAAGGTGTGGGAGCAGGCTTGCAATCAAGCATGTCAAGAGCATACTTCTATTGGTAAACAAAGATCCCAATAGAGGACTGAACAATCTATAGACCAAGAAAGTAGTGCAACACACCAAGATCAACCATCTCAAACTATTCCACTAATGCTCATTGAACATCCGGAAGCATAGAGGATGAGCTACCTGTGAGAAGAAGGCCATCAACATATAGCACAAAGATCAAAACCTCAGCCTCAAGATGTTGAATGTATATTGTAGGATCAGAATGGTAACATGTGAAGCCTGTAGAAAGTAGAAAGGAGTCTATCTTCTCATACCAGGCCCCTCAAGACCATACAATGAGCATCAAAGTCTACAAACCAAGGAGGAATCTTGCACAAATCCCTAAGGTTGCTCCATGTAAATCTCCTCAATAAGATCACCATGTAAGAATGCACTCTTCACATCCATCTGAAAAATAGGTCATCCCTAAGAAGCTATGAGGGATAAGACAAGGTGAATATAGCTCATCTTGACAACAGGGGAAAATGTTTCAATGTAATCAATACCCTCAACCTATGAAAACCCCTTCGTAACAAGATGTGCCTTGTACTTATCAATAGAACCATCAGCAAAAAACTTAGTATGATATAACCATTTACATGCACTAACTTTCTTCCCTTAGAAAGAGAACAAACATCCCAAGTATGATTCTTCATCAAAGAAGAATACTCCTCCTCCATGGAACTATCCCACTCAGAATGTCCTATTGTTGCTACAAATTTTTGAGGATCATCACAAATAGCATGACTGAGAAGACTAGAACCCGCAGTATGAGACCAGGTGTGATAGGAAGTAGAAGGGTCACCGGCTAGAGATCTTGCAACCTCAACTGTAACACGACCCCATTTAGGCATATGTGGAGGATCCTATGGTAGAGGTAAAGGGGTTCACCAAGATCATCATCCTCATCTCTGGGAAAAAGACTGGAAAGGATGACAGAGTAGTGGTAAGTGAAGTAGACTCTGGAGGTAGGGTATCTACTCCAAGAAGGTGCTCATCAAATTGGACATCCCATCGAAATAAGACCTATCTAGAATCAAGATCAAATAACCTGTATGCCTTAACATCCTTGTAGTAGCCAAAAAATATGAGGTTTCAACTTTTCCACTCCATTGCTCTCCTCTAAGTATCACGTACAAATGCCCATGCTTCACTACCAAAAACTCAGAATGAAGATACATCAAGCTTAACATGAGACCAAGCCTCCTCAAGATTCATATGTCAAACTATCTTATGAGGCATCTAATTTTGAATATAGTTGGCACAATTGACTGCCACTATACAAAAAGATGAATCCATGGACCTGGACTATATCATACAATTAGTTATCTCCCAAAGTGTTATGTTATTTCTCTCTGCCACACCATTCTATTGAGGGGTGTAGGGCATTGAAGATTGATGTTGAAGACCATGTTTAGAGAAAAATCCCTAGAAGTTTGATTCACATACTCCTCCCCATTGTCTGCGCATATCCATCAAATAGAAAGACCAGATTGCTTCTCCATAAATGTCTTGAATACTTGAAATGAATCAAAGACATCAGACTTCTACTTTAAACAGTACACCCATGTGTGCCTAGAGAAATCATCAATGAAAGTAAGCACATACTTGGCACCAAAAAAAGGAGTGGGAAATGACATGAGGTCACTATGGACCAACTGAAATGGTGCCAAAGCAAAAGTAGCTCATCCATGTGGAAAAGGATCCCTATGTTGTTTTCCAAGAGCACAACCCTAACAAACACCATCTATGCAAAGCTTTGTCAAAGGGATAACCTTGGTGAGGCTGGTGGATTGGTCGGATTGATTGGATAGCAAATTCTAGCAGAATGACAACAACTCTCTAAAGGCTTGGGTGTGATTTTGGATTGGGTTGCTAGCTGGCTGGGGGGGATGATTTGGAGAGACTTTGGATTTGGGATTTCTCTAAAGCAAGGAACTAGATATATTTGGTTGTAGCGGGGGAGCTTGGATGATTTTCTGATGAGGCAGTGACTACGCTAAGTATGCCTTGAGCTGGGAGATTTTTTTTTTTTTGGGATTTTGACCAAAGTTGGCAAACATTCATTCAAAAGCTATGAACAAACAAGCAGACAAAATTTTGGAGCAAGCACGTCAAACACACCAACATCATAGGAAGCTTTCTACAAGGATGAAATTTGTTATAGCTAGGGAGTCCTCGATATACGCAAGGTACGTGAGGCCCAAATCCGTAGATGAAACCAAAAATATGTCACACAGCCGAGAGGAGCGGTAACCCACTTCTCCTCTTTCACTTCTCAAGGGTATAAAGTTCCTTGAGGCTTAGCCCGAGTGACAAAATCTTGATTCCAAGAGAGGTTTCTTTGGATTCACCTCCCAATTTTTATACTCCGCCGGAATGCTGGAGTTGAGGTCGTCCCAAGGGGTGATGAAATCCCCAAGCAGGCCTCCTAAAAAGTTTAAAACAAGACCACATACATGATCTTGGGCTTTAAAAGACACGCATTCATTCCAATTGATGATTTAAATTTTGTAAGCTATGATTGAAGACACTTGTGATTATGGCATACAATGTTCATTCCAATTTGACAGCGTCGTTAGCATAATGGAAGTCGAGAGATCATCAACATAAGAAATGCGAGCGTCATTGAAAATGCATCAAAACCATGCAATGTTCATTGATTGTTAGGCATTCAAGATTGAGTGTGAGTTTGTTTTAAGCATAAAACAAAGATATGTGAAACTCGATTTGTCAAGCGCACGCTCGGAGGCCCTCCACGTCAAGAGTTTGTTCAATTTTAATGTCCAAATGAAGTGTTAGCGAGTCTAATGTGCATTCAAGGAATTTTATAAGTTAGAAAAACTAATAAAAACACAAGTAAGTGAAGTTTGATCTTTGTGGAGCACTTAACACCCTCTTAGGTGGACCCATCCCCATAGATGGCACTGAGATTGCAACCAATGGTTAAATTGATGGGTGATTAAAGAGGGTGAGTCAAACTACAAATTCACTTAAAGTGTCTTTATTTGGTTTTTATAATTTAGGAAGTTCCTAGAATGTAGATTCTTTTTATGCCCCAAAAGATGAAGTGTGAGATATTGTAATGATTAATTGACCTTTTGCATTCAAGATTGGATTTGTTGTTTTAATCATGCATTCATAAAAAAAACAAACTTGATTTTAATCCATGGCACTCAAGAGTGATTTTAGCAACATGCATTCAAAGACAAGTGATTAAACATTCAAGTTTTTTCCTTTGAGCATTCAAGATTGAGATTTTGTGTGTTGTTTTAAGAACTTTGAAGTGCTTTGTTTTAACCTTAGATCATTCAAGATTGTTTTGGACTCAAAAGTGAAAATGAATCTTTGGACTTTGGTTTTCATTCAAGATTTTGTGTTCTAGTTTGCATATTTTAAGCCCAAAAATGATATTCCTAGATTGTTTTGATGCATGAAAAACCTAAGAAACATTCAAGATTTTGCAACAAGACATTTGTTTGGAACAAATAACAAAGCTTTTAGGACAATTTTTGGCAACCATTTAGGACTCTTAGTTTTCATGAGATTTTTAAAAGAACTTTAAAATATTTGCAAATGAGGTTCATTTTATCCTTGATTGATGCTTTGAGTTTGATTTAGATTTTAGTATGCACTTAGTGTTGATTTTGAACCTTTTGAAATGGAAACTTGAAGTTTTTTTTAAATTCTCAAAAATGAAGTGTTCCTAACTTTGCATGAATGCATCTAAAACCTTGATGTTGCAAGGATGCAAATGATTGGATTGGTTTAGTTTCACTTGTTAAAAAAAAAAATTCTTTTTTGCAAATTTTTAATTTTTAATGGATTTAAGTATGATTTAGGGGTTCATTTTAAGCACTAAAAAGAAGTGTGTATGATTTTGTTTCCTTAAAAAAAAAGGCTAAGATCTCCCACAAGAAGAAGAAGAAGTAGTAGATGGAATAAGAAGAATATAGACAAGAAGAGGAAGAATAATTCCAAGTGCTTTGTCCACCTATAAGCTTGAAAAATCTGCAAACACTATGAGATAGACTATGAGTTCCTTTGTCTTCTTCATGCTCATGTGGACCTACAAAACCAATTTATACAATCCTACCAATCACAAAAACAAGCAAAATTAGCCAAAATTAGCAAATGACATACAAAACTTGACTAAAAAAGCTAATGAAGATGACCCATGCGGGGTCCCACCGGGCGTGCCAAAATGTATATGAGCAATGTTAGTATGCTAATAGAAACCAAATTTAAATAAAGCTTCTACAAACTAAAAAAAATTCATAAACTTCAAGATAGACTAAGATGAGCTCTCAATTGAGAATATGAGCCATTAATGGGCTCTCTCAATGAGAAGCTCTCTTGTTGAGTAGCTTTGTCTAAATAGATAGGATGTATGCTCAAGCTTATGCTTCAAAAAGGGCTTCAAATGGAGTTGGAATTTGGTTGTGAGTGTATGGTTTTGATGTAAAATGGCTTCTTAAAATGGCATTATGACTTTACTTCATGGATTGTGTTAAAATGGCTTGGAAGAGGATTCCTTAAATAGGCAAAGGGCTTGAGGGATCAAGGGCTAGGATGCAAGGATGGGAAAAAGCTTATGGAAGGCTCAGATTGCATGAGAGAAGAGCACATGGATTGTGCTTCCTTACAGCCAATCAGGGAGTGACACATGTCACAGGGTGAGAGGATGAAGGGGAAGGATGAGTCAACAAAGGAGGCTCAAGGGATAAAATCTTCATAAAGACCCTCATAATGGCTTGTAAGAGCAATAAAAGGGCCTGAAAGAGTCATTTATGGCCTAGTGGGCTTCATAAAGTTTTATGGTTGGGATATTTTGAAAGAGATGAGAGGAATTTTGACTTGGGCTTGATTAGGAAGGTTTTAAGCTTGCTTAGGATTGTGCAAATGATTAGAGGATGGATTAGGATGGTTTAGGATTAGCTTAGGGATAGGCAAGTGGATGGCATTTAATGAGGGCGGGTGAAGGAGGAGATATTTGTTAACTTTGGCTTGGGTTAGTAAGTCTTAACCCATGTTTAGAGAATGTGACAAGGTTAGGAGGGGATTAGGATTAAATTTAAAGACATCTTCTAGAAGAGTCTAGACTTTGGATGAGGATAAAGACTTTCTAGAATAGTCTAGAACTTCCTAGGATGAGGATGAAGACTTTCTAGAAGAGTCTAGAACTTCTTAGGATGAGGATAAATTAGATTTTTAGGAAATAAATAAAGTTTTATTTATTTCAAGGGTTTGGGTTGAGGTGATATTTATTAAAACTTTTTCAATAAACATGAGGATTAATATTTAATCTTAATTAAATATTTTGAGTTGGGATTAGGGGTAGGAAATGATGGGATTAGCCTTTAATCAAAATTAAAGAAAGATTAGAAGATTTTGGAAGAGGTTAGTGGTCTTAAGGAAATTGGCCAAGTTTTGGGCAAAAAATAAATTTTTTATTTATTTAGGGTTTTTTGGTCAATTTATTAATTAAATAATTAATAAATAAGGAAATAATGTTTAAATAAGATTTAAACATTTTTGGGAGGGATTTCTTAATTAAATATTTTTAATTAAGATAAAGGGATTTAATGGCATAAAAATAAATTAATTAATTAATAAATGATGATGTCATCAGGAATTTTTCAAAAAATAAAAATACTTTATTTTCTAAAGGTTTTTAGGTGTCCACACCTATGTGCTCATCTACTGAAGATATCTATAATTGACATGGCCTAAACGCTCATGCCAAAGTCTTCTTACTGAATCTTCATGTGCTACAAGATAGGAACCTGTTCCATCAGAAGACTCAAATCCATCAAATCTACATAGGTGAGATGTAGAGTCAACACTCCCAGTAGCCACAATCAACTCAGAATCATGTAAGTCCCGAATAACCACATCATGTGGTGAGAACTCAACTATCTTACTAAAGCTAGAGTGACAAATATGATAAATAGAAAATAGGTTCATCGAGATCTCAAGGACAAAATGAACATCTTGAAGAGAACCCCACTAATGCAACAAAACCAAAACCCAAGACTGAAAGATGTGATGGGTTCCCAATAGAAATCTGTGAAGTAGCACAAGGAGCAAGTGAGGTGACCAATTGCTGAGTGTGATTCATATGGTGAGAGGTACTAGAATAAAAAATCTAGCTAGGTCTAGAAGTTAGTGCTCTTCTAGTAAGAATGTGACCTTTCCCTCTAGGGGCGGATGAAGACTTCGAAGCAAAAATGTGATGCTCCTGCATGTCTTCCTTGAAAGCCTCCAAACATTTCCAACACCTGGAAAAGGGATGTCCATCCTTTCCACAAAAATTGTAGGTCTCAACTAATTTCCTCTTAGTCTTGGAGGAAGACTCGGTAGACTTAGAAGAAGATTTACCCTTGGAAGGGTTAGCTAGAGTTTTGCAATTAGTTTTTGGTGTATCTTTGTTTGGTTTAGCTTTTAGTTTTAGTTTCCTCTGAGAAGACTAAGCAACCAATGCTTGGCTGGAAGAGCCAGAAGCATCCACCTATTGGGTCTTTGCCTATTCCTGTGTCAACTGATCACAAAATGTCTCAAAAGAAGGCATTTGATGTCTGTTGCCCAAAGCATCCATAGTGGAGTAGAAAGTAGAAGAAAAGATATGATATTATCCTCACAAATTTGAGAGTATCAAAAAATACACTCATCATATGTCTTGTTTTTCTCACATCCCTACAAAACTAAATGCAGAGATTTGAACTTCATCAAAAAGTCATCAATGGTGAGAAAGCTAGTAGGTGTCAAAGAAGTCAACTCTACATCAAGGTATAGTACCTAAAACTCATTCACTATGCCAAACAAGTTGTAAAACTTGGTCGAAATAGTCCGAGGAGTGGTCAAACCATCTAGGTGAAATAGGAGAGTATCAAAGATGTTGAGTGTAATCAATCCCATGGCTTCATCCATTTTGTTTCTATGCTAAAGAACCACAAAGGGCACTATAGGACAGGTTGATTTTCATCCAGACATGACCATAAGCCATGTCACATAAGAAGTTGAGTCATGTGTCCTTTCCAATTGTGGTAGTTGTGTGGTGTCAGCCAAGCCACAAAGGGGTTCGACATTGAGAGAAAAAGATAGAAGTAGAAGGGTCATTTCTGAATTAAATTATAGAAAGGAAAATGTTACCCCCCTCCCACAAAGTATAAATTTATCCCTTATAAACCAAAGAAACAACTAAGGAAAGCACAAAAACTTAGAAGAAAACCTAGACACCAGATGCAACAAGGGAGGAAATTGAAGCCTCTACTCCAATTGCAAAAATAAAAGTTCAAATAGCCAAGTAATAAAATGAAACCAGCATCAACATCCTAGCTCGGAACAAGCTTTTTGGCACTTCTTGTAGATCGAGAAAAGACCTCTATATGCTCAAGTTACAGCCAAAAAACCAAGTGATCCTCCAAAGAATGAGCTCTCTAGAAAATTATAAACACTAAAAAAAAATTGACGATCGTATGGTTGTCAAATGGTCATCCACCTAAAAAAATCTAGTCGCTGGAAAGATGATGTCACTGTAGACACCTAAAAACCTTTAGAAAATAAAGTATTTTTATTTTCTGAAAAAGTCTTGATGACATCATCATTTATTAATTAATTATTTATTTAATTAATTAATTTATTTTTATGCCATTAAATCCCTTTATCTTAATTAAAAATATTTAATTAAGGAATCCCTCCCAAAAATGTTTAAATCTTATTTAAACATTATTTCCTTATTTATTAATTATTTAATTAATAAATTGACCAAAAATCCTAAAATAAATTAAAAAATTATTTTTTGCCCAAAACTTGGCCAATCTTCTTGAGACCAATAACCTCTTCCAAAATCTTCTAATCCTTCTTTAATTTTGATTAAAGGCTAAATCCCATCATTTCCTACCCCTAATCCCAACTCAAAAATATTTAATTAAGATTAAATATTAATCCTCATGTTTATTAAAAAAGTTTTAATAAATATCTCCTCAACCTAAACCCTTGAAATAAATAAAACTTTATTTATTTCCTAAAAATCTAATTTATCCTCATCCTAAGAAGTTCTAGACTCTTCTAGAAAGTCTTCATCCTCATCCTAGGAAATTCTAGACTATTCTAGAAAGTCTTTATCCTCATCCAAAATCTAGACTCTTCTAGAAGATGTCTTTAAACCTAATCCTAATCCCCTCCTAAACTTGTCACATTCCCTAAAAATGGGTTAAGACTTACTAACCCAAGCCAAAGTTAACAAATATCTCCTCCTTCACCCACCCTCATTAAATGCCATCCACTTGCCTATCCCTAAGCTAATCCTAAACCATCCTAATCCATCCTCTAATCATTTGCACAAGCCTAAGAAAGCTTAAAACCCTCCTAATCAAGCCCAAGTCGAAATTGCTCTCATCTCCCTCAAAATATCTCAACCATAAAACTTTATGAAGCCCACTAGGCCATAAATGACTCTTCCAAGCCCTTTTATTGCTCTTACAAGTCATTATGAGGGTCTTTATGAAGATTTTATCCCTTGAGCCTCCTTTTTTGACTCATCCTTCCCCTTTCCTCCATCCTCTCACCATGTGACATGTGTCACTCCCTGATTGGCTGTAAGGAAGCACAATCCATGTGCTCTCCTCTCATGCAATCTGAGCCCTCCATGAGCTTTTTCCCATCCTTGCATCTTAGCCCTCAATCCCTCAAGCCTCTTGCCTATAAATTGGATCCTTCCCCTTTGCAAAATAACACAATCCATGAAGTAAAGTCATAATGCCATTTTGAGAAGCCATTTTACATCAAAACCATACACTCACACCCAAATTCCAACTCCATTTGAAGCCCTTTTTGAAGCATAAAGCTTGAGCATCATCCTATCTATTTAGACAAAGCTACTCAACAAGAGAGCTTCTCATTGAGAGAGCCCATTAATGGCTCATATTCTCAATTGAGAGCGCATCTTAGTCTATCTTGAAGTTTATGAATTTTGTTTAGTTTGTAGAAGCTTTATTTAAATTTGGTTTCTATTAGCATACTAACATTGCTCATATACAGTCACTACCAAAAAGATGATGTCATCACCTGGGTCACCAGATTGTTGATGTCACCCACTAGGTTGCTGACATCAGCAACTAGCAGGATGACAAGGTGGTGGTGGTGGTGACTGGGCGACAGCTTGGCAGTAGATGGTGGCAACAATGGTTGTTAATCAGTGCTACGCTGAAAGTGGTAGCGAAGTGGCAATGCATCTATGGTGGCAAGGCAAGGGCCGAGTCATGGTGGCTCACTAGCGGCAGCAGGGCACTAGCCGAGTGCAAGCAAAGCGTGGGTGGCACGCTGGTGGCTGCCCAATGGAGCAGCCAAAAAAAAATTTAAAAATGTTTTTTTGTTTTTTTATTTTTTATTTTTTTATCCATATGGCCTCAAGAAGCCAAAAAAAATTTAGAGGCTATTATGGCCAATCAACAAATTTTATATGAATTTCGACTATACCAGGCCTTTTGAGCACAATGGCAATGGTGGCATCCATTTTTTTCCAAGTGCACCAAAAAAGGTGCCTTCTCCAGATTGAGAGAAAAAACTATGAAAAGTTGGCTTTTCTGTTTTGAATCACAGCTTCAAGATCTCCAACTAGGTAGCAACAAGGAAGCTTTGATACCATGTAGAAGTTGAGAAAAACCAACTTCATAGTTCTCCAAGAACCACCTGCATGCAAATAACCTATTGTTGAAAGGAAACCAAAGAGGGAAAAAGCAAAGCTTGGAAATCTCAATGGAGTGAGAGCAAAATGTATTCCAAGATCATGAAAAAGAAGATACAAGAGTCAGCCTTAAAGGTGAACGAAACCCTAAAATGAAAACAAACTAGGTTGCGCATTATAATTAATATAAAATATTAACTATATGCCACCTAAGAGGTAGCTTAAGTAAACTAGAGTAATAGACAACTTAATTAATTAAATTAATTAAATCAAGATGATCTAATTAATAAGCATAAATAAATAATTACTCTAACAGGGGGGTTGTATAAACCCTTAATTAAATCCCTTTGGATGGACCTCCCAATTTTAAATCAAACCTTCAATAGAGTCAGTAATAACCCTCATTTGCTACCATTGTAGACTTAGTTGTTAAAGTTCTATATGACTCTTCTATAGATGGGTTAGCTCTTATTTGATATTTGAAATGTAATACTTTGATATGATGAGTAATTATTTATGTCAGGTTGTGACAATTTCTTACTTGCAATAATGATGCTTAATTGATTTTGGTTAGTTAATAAAATTATTTTTATGATGATATCATATGGTGTGTCTTAGAAAGATGTTTATTATGTCTTCATGATGATGAGATGTTCATGTTAGAATATGATGTTATTTATATTTAGGATTCACTATTATGCTTACCCCATATTTGCATGTGTATGGTGTGCATGTCTATTTTATATTTATGTTTGACATGCCTGATATGGTTGAGGAACGGAGTCATAACCACCTGCTAGTCAAGATCTACACAGTGTAATACTCCTCGTCATTGCATGTTTAGCTTAGATGTATATATGCATATGTACATGCTCATCTTTTATACACTTTGCAGGTACCAGGCATTGACTTCCCTAAATTTTCCAGGATGAGTGTGCCCTATTGCAATAATTCAATGGTAAGAATGGGGAGATAATGTTTAGGTCCAATACATCATTGCCTAATTACTTGTCTTGAGAAGGAGGACATGTGTTTAACTTTGCACCCTTTTTAAACCCATGAGTTTATTTTTGCTTGTGTTGTTTAATTTTGAGTTTTGGTCAATTTTGGTATGTTGCTTTTATGTGATTTGGCTATGTCATTTATTTGGTAAATGATTAAATTATAATATTTGGACTAATCATAATATTAATGATTATTAAATATTATTTGATTAAAGAGAAAAAAATTAAAATATGAGAATATTTAATTAATTAAAAACTAATTAAATATGTACTTTAATTTACAAGACTTAATTTGGAAGTCTAATTTTAAAAATTGGTTAAAGGGAAATTAAAATATGATGATATTTAATTAATTAAATGTGTGGGGTAAGTGCACCAAGATGGTGAACAAAAAAGTGGACACCCCACCCCCCCCAAAAAAAGAAAAAATTTCAATAACTTGATCAGGTTATATGAAATTTGAAAAAAGCGGCTAGGCTTGGTTACCAAGCCTAGAAAAAATACATAAAAAACAAAACCCAATAAAGTTTTGAGACTCGATCGGGTCATTCAAAATTTGATTGGGTTATTCAAAACTAAGTTGGGTTTTGAAGAAATAAAAATAGGCTCCACTCTAGAAGCCATAACTTTGCATCCGTTCTCCGATTGACTCCATTTGAAATGCATTGGAAATATATTGAAGAGATCTACAACATTATTCAACTAAATAATAGTAAGAACAAAATACTTTCTTTGTCATCCATTATAATCAATCATAGTCTAAAACAAGTAGTCATTATTTTCCAAACATGGGTGAATAGGTAGGTAAGAGTACTATAATAGTTTTTATCTTTCTATCATCTCTCTCACTCCCTCTTTCCCTTTCTCACACACAAAATCACTCACTCATTCACTCACTAACTCCTAATCTCTCTCTTACTAACCCTTAATTCTCTCATTCTCACAACAATTCCTTAACCTCTCTCTCTATCTCTCTCTCCCTCCCTCCCTTCCTCCCTCCCTCTCTCTCTCTCTCTCTCTCTCTCTCTCTCTCTCTCCCTCTCCCTCCCTCCCTCCCTCTCTCCCCCTCTCCCCTCTCTCTCTCTCTTTCTCTCTCTCTCTCCCTCTCTCTCTCACCTCTCTCTCTCACACACACATATTCCCTTATCTCTCTTACTCTCTCTATCCTATCCTCCCACCTCTCTCTCTCCATCTTATTTCCTCTCTCTCTCTCTCTCTCTCTCTCTCTCTCTCTCTCTCTCTCTCTCTCTCTCTCTCTCTCTCTCTCTCTCCATCCTAACCCATTCTCTCCATATTTCTCACTCTCTCTATCCATGTACAATCCCCTCTCACTCTCTCCATCCTATCTCGCTATCTCTTGCTCTCTCTATCTCTCTCTATCTTTCTCTCACTCTCCCTTATCCTATCCCCTCTCTTTCTTCATATCCCCTACTCTATCTCTCCCTCTCCCTCTATCTGATCCCTAATCCCTAACCCCCTCTCTCTTGCTGACCTCAGATCCTTGAAATGGGAACTTCATGTAGAGAGAGAGTAGGGGATAGGAAGAGGGAGAGGGGATAGGATAAGAGAGAGTGAAAGAGATGGAGAGAGAGAGAGAGAGATGAAATGATTGAGAGAGGGACATAGGAGAGAGATTAGGAAATAGGATAGAGAGAGAGAGAGAGAGAGAGAGAGAGAGAGAGAGAGATGAATTGATGGAGAGAGAGATTAGGGGATATAATGGGAGGGAGGGAGAGAGAGAGAGAGAGAGAGAGAGAGAGAGAGAGAGAGAGAGAGAGAGATTAGTGGAGAGAGAGGGACATAGGAGAGAGAGAGAGATTAGCAGATAGGATGGAGAGAGAGAGGGGGGGGATAATATGGAGATATATATATATATATATATAGAGAGAGAGAGAGAGGGAGAGAGAGAGAGAGAGAGAGCTAAGGGTTTAGTGAGAGGGGGGGCTTAGGGATTACTTGGTGAGAGACAATGTGCAAGGGTAACAAGTTAGATAGAGAGAGAGAGAGAGGTTATTAGTTATTTAAAGAATGTGAGAGGTAGGAAAAGTAAGAGATATATCTTAGGATTTATTTAGCTAGTGATTGATTGTGTGTATGTTTTTTTGAGAGAGAGATAATTAACACTATGTTAGCATCCTGTTTTAGATTATGCTTAATTCAAATTGATAGAAAATAAAATTTTGATGACATAGGATTGATTTATCTACATTATGTTGTAGATCTCTTCAATATTGTTCCAACGCATTTTAAATAGAGTCAATCAGACTTCGCATGTGGAAGTTATGGCCTTCAAAGTAAAGCCTACTTTTGGTTCTTCAAACTTGATTGGGTTTTAAAGAAGTGAATTTTACTTCTTCAAAACTTGATTGAGTTTTCAATGACCTGATGGGGTTTTGAATGTAATTTTGCATTTCATAACCCTATCAGGTTATTTGAATCGTAGAAACTAGGTCAAGTTATGACTTGGTGATAGCATACGAAAATGACCTAAAGGCTTGGGAGACTATTTTCCCTCCAGTATTTTTCCTTTAGATTTTTTTCATCTTCTAAGAAGAATTCTCATCTTTGCCTTCATCAAATTTTCTAATGGTGAAGTGGGTATCTCTAAAATCACCACCATATTCTTACACCTCTTCTTAGCTTTCTAACCATATAATTTTTTCTTTTTTTTGGACAACATTAACATTGTAAACTTTAATTACTTTTACCAATGCCTTGGCATTCCTCACAAACATAAGTCTACCATTTTTTTAATAAATTTTTATATACTTAACCAAATTCAAAATAAATTATATATTACTTTTCTACACTTGATTCTATACACTTTTTTAAAAAAATCATTTTTAATTATTTTGTTGGAAGTTATGTTGAACACACAACAGGTACCAAAATTTCAAGATGCAATCAGTTCAATAATTCATAATAATAAAAATACTCATCATAAAATTACAAAAAAATACACAACTTCTAGATATGACTCTTAACTATCATCCTACCAAAGGGATATGCAAGATACTAAATATAACTTGATATTTTGTGTTGCACACGAAAACAACTATGTTATGTTTTCGAAAAAAATTAGGGACTATTTTTCATGTGTGCAAGGTTTGACCCACCTAATCTTATCCATTTTGTAAAAGCTCTAGTAGTTTAGAAAGTAGATTTAGAGTACTATAATTTATACATTTTATACATCTTGTCTTTTTTAGTGCGATGACCCTCAAATGTCTCGTCCAAGTTCAGGTTTACCTAATTTTAGGAAAAAGGTGTCCACTTATACCCCCTTTTTGTACACCATCTTGGTGCACTCACCCTAACATGCTTTAGTTTAAAAGATTTAATTTAAAAGTATAATTTAAGAAGTTGGATAAAAATGAGAATTAAAATATGAAAAGATTAAAGTTTTAATATTACTCTAATTATAAATATTTAATTAATAATAATTAAATTAGAGTTACATTATAATATATTAATCATTATCATTATTTTAAATTATAAACTATGCTTTAAATAGTGCTTGCACTAATTAATAAAGTGGGGGAAAAGAAAATAAAAGAATATTTTAATTTAAAAAGTTCTTTAAGTGTGCATGCAATGATTAGATAACTAAAGTAATTATTATTTAATAACGTTAGTTGCTTTAGTAATTGGAGAATAGAAACCCTAGTGAGGGTTATGGTTCTTTATTAGAGGGAATGTAGTTCATTGGAGAGAGACATAGGTTTTGGAGAGAGAAATTCATAATCAGATCAAAAGAATTATTGAAAGTTTGGATTTGCATGTGTTCATAGACTGTTTGAGATTTTAGTTGTGGTTTTGAGGTAGGCTTTGAAAACTTGTTGTAGAATTTTATAGAAAGATATGTCTACATTTTGTCTTCCTCAGTGCTTACATAATGCTTATTAATTTATCGTATTGATTCTGGATAATGAATTATATCGTAGATTTTGAAAATGAAAACTTATTGATCAAGAAAACTTGACTATGGAAAATTATAGAAAAAACTAGAAAATTATTATGATTGCATTCTTCTAAAACCCTTTCTAATATAGGATCAATTATAGAAAATTGAAACAAAACAACAAATTGAACATCTAGGGTTTCAAGTTTAAATTGTCGTTAGAATCATGTGATTATCATGAATTTTCTAAATAAAGATCAATATTCTTCTTATATTTAAAATAATTTGGTCTAAAATTTATTGGAAAAACAAAGGATGAATTGAGAGAAAAGCATGTTGCAACTAAACTTATAAATGCATATGAAAACATGTATACTAAAGATAGAAAACTAAGTATATTATGATTGCATGATTTGATAGATCAAAGGCATGTGAAAATACTAATTGCATGTTTATTTTAATTTTATAAAAATATAATTTAATTTTTGGATTTATTTAATAAATAAATGACTTTTTTTAATGATTAATTATTAATTTCAAAAATTTAAAATATATATATTATTTATTTATTTTAAAAATTAAATAAATAAATACTAATTATTTTATTTTTATTTTTGTATTAAGTATAAGGAGTTCACCAATGCAAAAGGAGATCGTAGAGTATCAAAAAGTAATTACAAGAGGCAAGCCTCATCAGTAGAGCAAGTATGAGAAGAACATAGCCTAATTACAAAATAACATAAAAGAGACAAAGGGCCCAATGGCTAATGCCACACATCATCATAAGTGTCCATCCAAGTGGTCCATCCCATAGTGCCTTCCATCCACACAATGCTTTTATGATCTTGAATTTCTTGAGCATGAGGATCATATTCCCCATAGTATCATGGTTGTTCCTCTTAAGCTCCTTGTTGAGCAAGTTGACAGTTTGATTGACAGTCCAAAGATTGTCCAAATGTCGCCTCCAAAAGTAACCACCCTTTACCTCATTGGTGAAGAAAGTAGTGTATCCATCCCTGAGGAGCCTTTTGAATTTAGCTTTATCCACTTTCATTGTAATGTGAACTTGCAAGAAAAAATTTAAGTGAGTGAGACTTCAAAAAGACTCAGTAAGCACCCTAGGAATATTTTTGAAATCTTTCTTCATTCCTACATTTCCAAATCTAACATAAAATGTTAGACGAAAGAATGTTCCAAAATAAGTTAATATCCTTTTTAACATCATTAATAATCCCAGTAATAATTTCAAAAATTTTGAATTTAGTAGGGATAGAGATACCAAACATAAGCCAAACCTCTTTAGCAAAGTTGCAATCAAAAAAGATATGTCTTTCCATTTCCAGGGTCCCTATAGATGTTGCAATAAGTGATATCAAAGAAATTATTCCTAATAGGAAATTTATCTAGAATTAAAAGCCACTTAAAGCACTTAATTTTTGGATAAATAGAGCTTTTCCAAAGTTTATCAAATAGTTTCTTCTAGAAGGAAACATCCAGATCAGTATACCAGATCTTATTAACATGGTTGATGATGGACTCATTATGATTAATAACAGATTAAATATTCTTTTCCTTTATCTTGGTAATGATAGTACCCATCCAACCACTTAATGTTCAAGTAACTACTGGAGTCAGCGTGGCAGCGGGTGGGAATGTCTTTACTAGCTCTAAGAATCATATTATAAGTTTTCTTTTGAGAGGTGGGAATGTTATATTTACTTTTTAGCTCATCCCATAAGATAAGTTTGTCATTTTCATATATATCCATAAATTGTTTAATCTCACAAGTGGCCCAATACTTGGTAGAACATCCTGGGGAAAGGGCTAAGGGTTTACCACCCAGCTTCAGATTCCACCAAATGGATCTTTCACCATGGAGATGCTTATCATCATAGAAACTCTTATTCTTAATGAATTGCCTAACATGGTTCCAAGAATTCCAGATAGACTTGAAGATATTAGAACCTTGAACCCTAATAGGAAAGTCACCAAAAATTAGATCACTCAAAGGAATTTTTTTCTAGAATTTGGCATTTTTGGGGTATCCCCTTTGAATATTGTTTCTAATAAGAACTTTCCATGGATTATCTCCATCAAGGGCATGAAAGATCCATTTGGAGGCCAGAGAAAGGCCACTAAATTTAAGGTCCTTTATCCCTAAACCCCCAAGGAGCTTTTCAACATGACACCACTCCCATTTAACCAAATGGAGCTTCTTGTTTCCTTTTCCATTAGACCAGAGGTAATTTTGAATGGCTTTTTGAATTTCCAAAACTTGGTAGTCATTGAACATCCAAGCATAGGCATAATAAATATTGTAGGAGAAGAGAATTTTATAGCAGACTTGGATTCTACCAGCAAGAGATAAAGACATGGTATGTCATTTATTAATTTTATTATGTATTTTGTCTTTGAGCCAAAACCACATTTCCTTAATAGAGGGCTCATGGAGAAAGGTATACCAAGATATCTAACAATTTTACAAGGACCTCCCCATAAGAAACCATATTTATCAAACCAATCTAGCGACTGGTCATTCCAACCAAGACAAATGGACTTAGCCTGAGATAGATGAGCCCCGAAACTTTTACAGAAAATATTGAGCTTATTGATCATAGCTTCAAAATTCTCTTTCGAAGCTTCATGAAATATAGAAGTATCATCAACAAACTAACAGCTGATAATCTCATTACCATCAAGGAGGGTAATACCTTGGACAATAGG